>JARHVA010000108.1:300000-352500 GCA_037957365.1 Torreya grandis
CCATGCATAATATTGTGATTTTTATATAAAATACACATGGGATCAAATTTATCGAGGATCTATATGTATCATCAATATTAAATGTAGTATATTTGTATGATTACCATGAAGGATTGGGCAATAATGATGGTAAAGAAGAGAGAGCACAAGTACCTGGTTGGAAGGGGTAGATGTAATATAATGAAAAGAAGGAAATATATGTTGTTATAGATGCTAAGGTGATGACTAAGACACATAGAAAGGAATATAGTAAATATTTGGTGAAATTGAATAATCACACAGAGGAGGATGAGACATGGTTGTATCTCATGGATATTGGTATTATGGCCATGTTTTCATAGATTTAAAATTGTGAGTGGGATGTCACCAAGATTTTAGTTAATTGGGGTGTTTGATGTAGAATCATCCCATGGGAATATTAATGCTACAATCCATTAAGTAAAGTATTTTTGAAGTTCATGTCAAAAAGGCACAAGGGAAATTAAGTATAGGATATAAAGCATAAAATTAAAATAAGAATAAAGTTTGAAATAATGAATAAAATGTAAAAGGAAGGCTTAAATATTTTATTTTCACATGATTTCACAAGTCATACCATGTGTATTTATGCAAGGTCTCATGTTGAATCCTAATAAGGAAATAATGATTATCTAACATAGGTCTCACATATCACATGCACAAGTGTTACCATGCAATAAAAATGGATGTGTGTGATGAATTCAATGCACATATTAATTGAGACATGGCATAAAAGTAGAGTATATGGCTCAATGATGACACATAAGTGATCTGCATAGACTTATGACTAGCTACCCTAAACTTAATCTAATATGTGGACAAATTTAAAGTTCTAAGGTGGGAGTTAGAAGATTCAAATTCAAGTTATAATTGCTTGACAAGTAGTTGGGAGATTGTTACAACCCAAACTTCTAAGTATATAATTTAAATTCAAACATTGGTATGAGACATTAACTAACATTAACTGACATTAATGGAGGGCATTGAACCAACAAGGATTAGAATGGAGTAGTATATAGAAGTCCCAACACTACATAAAGGGATGCAAGGTCGATGTTCAACAACATGGTCTAGAATGTGAAGGAAACTTTGCCAAAATTTTTAGAGAGAGTAATATGAGATCTAGAAGACCTAGAGCCTTGAGTGCATTTAGGTGTTAAATATAGAATCCATTGCTATATAAATAATCTTGCATATCAGTTTTTGTAATATATCTAAGCTCATAGCTTAAACTCTAAAAGCATATATATTGTAAACCTTAGTTCATTCATAAAATAAATTCCATGTATGCACTAAGTATTGAGTAATTGTGAGTGCATTCATCTAGTTACATGGTCTAAGTTAGTTCTTAAATGAATCTCTTAATCACAAATACATCATAGAGATTTAATTCTAGCCTTCTAATGTTTCTTAACATAATATCAATTCTAGTGTTTTTTTTATCAAATTAAGTGTGTTGATGGATCTAGGCTTGATTTCTACAATGCCAATGTTTTTAAACAATGTATCAAATTTGGTGTTTCTTGAAATATTACTAAGATCAAAGTTTTCATAAAATGCTTGAGTGTTTGAGTTAACATTCTACACCCAAAAAGAGAAACCCATGATCAAAGGCCAATATATATCAATCCTAAAGTTAGGCTATTGGTTGTAATAGATGGTTCTAATATTTGTATTGGATTTATTGATTGGTTTGGATTTTGGTCATGCTATCTCTATGATTTATAAAATTGAAAATATAACACATTCATATTATTATTCTAACATTTCATTTTTCTATGGGCATATCTAATAAGAGGATCATGCTTATAGAACTATAGCATATTTATATTTTTCATTTTGAAATTACATTCCTAAAATACATTTTACTTTAGAAAATACATGTTGGAATATGTATGGATCCAATATTTTCCTTTCACATTAACATACCCCTTGTACCAAGTCTCTCTCTCTCTCTCTCTCACACACACACACACACACACACACACACACACACACACACACACACACACACACACACACACACACACACACACACACACACACACACACACACACACACACACACACACACCTAGCAAAGAGATAACAAAAAACTTGACACTCAAGATGTGAGGCTCTATAGTAAATATGGATCATTCCTACAACAAGAGTAGGAATAAATCCAAATTGTACATATAAATCATACTAAAATGTTGTGGTATATTTATATGTAATGATATTATATATAATATCCCTCTATAACTATAAAAAATAGTGATGAAATTTAAAAATAAATAACAAAAAACCTATATTTTTGTGATAAATTAAATAGTTAAAAATTCACATTGAAAATATATTTTAAAGGCTCTATATATACATTTTTTTTTTGTAGAAGCTAAATAAAAATTATATAAAATTATTTTCCATTCAATATATAAATAAAAAAAATACGAACATCACATTCACAAGGATCAACGTAAAAAAATAAATTTGAATTGATATTTATAAAAAAAACCATGTAAAGCCTAGGCTTAGATTATAACATCCTAAAATCTTACACAAAGAAAATTCTAGAGAGAAAAAAAATATTATACATACGTTTTATTCTAGAGGTTGAAAGTAAACTAGAAAGTGACATAAACAATAGATTTAGTGCTATAAAACACCTAATAAGTGACTCACAAAGTTGTCAATAATTGTTATGTATTTGAAATATAAATTGGACACACTGAATACCAAAAACATTAAGGTAAGTGCATGGAACTATAGGGTAAAAATGGGTCATATGTGGACCATTTTTTATTTAAAAAAAGAAATTTAAACTTGCACAGATTATTTGAGATGCCGGGATATGCTCAAAATTTGAAGATTATATAAGAACATGAATTGTGACATTTCGAGTGGATTTTATAAATTATTATTTTTTTCAAAATGTTGAAGTATAGGTAAGTTAAATAGATTAAAAAAATGAGTTACTCTTATTTTTTAGAAAAACATACCAGTTAATTGGACTTGTGCCCCCTCATCCCTCACCCTCCTTTCACCCCACCATTTGTTGAGTATTGTTTAATATTTTTTGAAACCCTTTGATGGAAAGTTATATAAGATCATCTAATTTTTAGCCTATAAATATTTTTAATTTTATAGTGAATATATATGTTTTAATAAATTTACAAGTAAATAGACCCTAAAAATGATAAATAATTGATAGTTGATCATGCTTCCCCCTAACTACCTTAAAAAAATATAAATTATTTTTTTAATATATATATAATTAGGTCTATTTTGCAACCCTAGATTTTTTTTTCAAATGAGGATGAACAAAATAAAATATACGTAAACAAATATAGACATGTATAGTTCCAACATTTAAATCAATTCTTAAGAATTAATAAATTCAAAAACATTAAAATGATCAAAATATTAAAAAAATAAAATATTTAGAAAGATGAGTGTGCTCAATGATGTAGTCATATTTTCATGAAATATTTCAATAAAATTTGTAGTGTTTATCACAACCAATATTGGATGTTATGATTTTCAGTCTAAAATATGGATTTTTTTTGAGTGTATGGGTGCAAGCTTTAAGTTCAAATTTCCAAACCTAAAATGTGTATGCATTTTATAACACATACAATTTTTTATTTATTTATAAATTTTAAGGTTTCCAAGTTATATGGGTTGAAGAAGTTAATGGCATGGTGTGTATTTAATAAAATAAATGTTAAGTATAATAATATTTTTTGATTTATTTTTTTTAGTAAATACAATAAATTAGGGCCACTCTATATCTTCTAGAATTGGTCTCACATCTCCAGGAGTTAATGTTTAGAAGATACTTTTTCATAATCAATTTAGTCAATACTTAATCATTTTTAGGATTTCAACATTAAATTGATTTCTAACAATCGTAGAGTTTTAGGTGTGTCAAAATTAAATTTTAAAAACTTCACATATCTAAATGATAATAAGATCTTCTCAAGAATATTGAATCATTAATTTCTATATGAACCTAATTTTGATAAAATAACATGATTTGGATATCAATTTACCATAATTAAATTGATGATCGAACCGATTACTTGATTGGTTTACTCATGGATAAAATTTAGGATAATCTGATCCTTATGAACATACTTGTGACTATATTATATGAAATACATCTCAATTGGCTCCAATTTAATCATTAATTAAATCAATTATGTGATTGGTTCAATATGAGATACAAATTGCACCATTTTAATCCTTGTGAGTCTAATTATAACTATATAGTGTGATTCGGGACCTATTTGGGCCCAATTTCATCATTGATTAAAATTATTACTTAATTTATTTAATCATAAATGAAATTTAGGATAATTTGATCTATGCGAAGCTAATTATAACTATATGATGTGATTTGGGGATTAATTGGCTATAATTTCACCACTTATTGAACCAATTATTAGATTATTTCAATTAATGATGTATTTTGGGCAAATTTGAGCCCCATGAACCTAATTAATACTATAAAATGTGATTCAATGCATAATTAGACTCAATTTTATTATTGATTGAACCAATTACTTGATTGTTACCTTTAGGATGTAATTTAGGCCAATTTGAGCAGTATGAACCTAATTGGGACCATAAGATGTAACTTTGGGCTCAATTAGCCCCAATTCCATTATTAATTAAACCAATTAATTGATTAGTTTAATTAGGGATGAAATTTGGCTCAATACAAGATTCAAGATCCTAACTATGACTATATGTTGCAATCTAGGGTTTAATTATCCCAATCTCATCACTAATTGAACTAATTTCTTGATTAGTTCAATCAACTATGTAAATTTGTCTAATTTTATCCCCACAAACCTAATTTTGAATATACAATGTCATATGAGGCTTCATTAGCCTAATTTCATCACTAATTTAACCAATTATTCAATTGATTTAATTAGAGATATAATTTTGACTGATTTTAAAGCTAATTTCATCATTAATTAAACTAATTAGACAATTATATCATTTAAGGATCCAATTTGGGTCAATTACATCCCTATGACCCTAAATAAAACTATATGATATCATTTGGGGCTTAAATTTCCCCAATTTTATCATTAATTAAACCAATTAATCAATTATTTTGACATGTATGTAATCTTTGCTGATTTGAGACTGTGAAACTAATTTCACCTATAAATGTCATTTGAGGATTAATTATCCCTAATTTCATCATTTATTGAACCAATTACTTGATCACTTTAATTAGGGATGTATTTTGGGCCAATTTATGTCATGTGAACCTAATTTAAATTATACAAAGTGATTTATGGATCAATTGGCCCTAATTTAATCATTGACTAAACTAATCCCTTAATTCACTCAATCAAGGACATAATTTTATAAAAATTGAATGCTATATACCTAATTATAACTATAAAATGTGATTTAGAGTTCAATTAGACCCAAATTTATCAACAATTAAACAAATTACTCTATTGGTTCAATTCAAGACATTTTTTTCAATTTAAACTTAACTACAACTATACAATGTCATTTGTGGCTCAATTTCCCCCAATTTCACCACTAAAATAGCCAATTCCTCAATTGGTTCAATTAGGGATGTAAATTTGGCTAATTTAAGCCTTGTGAACCTAATTGGAACCATGCGATGTCATTTGAGGCTTGATTGGCACTAAATTTCATCCTTGATTGTACCAATTACTAAATCAATTCAATTAGGGATGCAATTTAGATTAATTTTATCCTTGTGAACCTAATGGAGACTATATGATGTCATTTTGGGCTCATCTAGCCCTAATTTCATCACCAATTGAAATAATTACTTAATTGGTTCAACTAGGGACACATTTTGGGCTAATTTGATTTTCATTAACCTAATTATAATTATATGATGTGTTTTGTTGTTTAATTGGACCTAATTTTGTCATTGGTTGAATCAACTACTTGTTTGTTTTAATTAAGGATGTAATTTATGTCAATTTGAGCCACGTGAACCTAATTAAGACCATACGATGTGACTTAGGGATTAGTTAGCTGAAAGTTCATCATTGTTTTCATTATTGAGTCAATTAATGATTAAATTAGGGATACTTGATATCCAAATGACATTATATATTATAATTTGTTTTCATTGGGTTTAATTTGGTTGAAATTTCATCTCTTATTAAATAAACCAAGGAATTAATTCAATAAATTATGGAATTGGGGCCTAATATGACTTTACATGATTGGGAATAGGTTAACATGGTAGAATTTGGCCCAAATTACATCCATAATTGAATCAATTTATTAAATTAGATATGAATTTAGGATGATTAAGCCCAAAATAACATCTTATAGTCACACTTTAGTTCATAGGATTTAAATTCTCCCAAATTGCATTCTCAATTAAACCAATCAATTAATTTGTTTAATTGGTGATGAAATTGGGACCAATCAAGCCCCTAATGACATTATACAGTTATAATTATTATCATGTGGCTAAAATTGGTTCAAATAATGTCCCTAAATAAATGAATCGAGTAATTAGTTTAAGCATTGATGAATTTTGGGAAAGGTTAACTGAAAATCACATCGTACAATCCCAATTAGGTTCAAGTGGCTCAAATTATCCCAAATTGCATCTTTAATCGAACCAATCAAGTAGTTAATCAATCAATGAATAAATTAGGAGTAACTTATGCCCAAATCATATTATATAGTCATAATTAGGTTCATAGGGCCCACATTACATATTTGATTGATTGGTTCAATGAGGGTTAAAATCAGGGCCAATTGAGCTCTAAATCATATTGTATAGTTGTGATAAAGTTCATGAGGATGAAGTTGACCTAAGTTATATAGTTGATTGAAAAAATCAAGTAATTGGTTTAATCAATGCTGAAATTTGAGCCAATCCAACCCTAAATCATATCATAATTCTAGTTACCATCATTCAAATTTTCACTAAATTATGCAATGGGTTTGATATCTTGACTCAAAATGTATCTTATCATTGTCCTTCTAGCATCATAATCAACTTAGAACACTTTTTTGAAATATGTCAATTATAAAAATGGTTCTTCTATCACTTTATTCAAAATATGAATTCTCTCCAGATTGAATAATCAATTTGAATTTTTTTCTATCACTTAAAATTTTAATATAATGGTTGACCTTAAAATAACACTTGGTTGACTTGGTTGTGGTTGACCTTAACCAAGTTGAGTAGCTCAGTTAAGTGTTTTGAAAGGATTTGCTCAAGTTGGCTGGAGGATAATAGGATAATTAGATTTGGCTATTTAAGTGAATTGACTATGGTTTGGACTTAAATCAAGCTTAAGAGGTTTGATAATGGACAAGTGATGGGGGTGATTCTGGAAAAGGATAGACTTCTTGAGAGGATGTGTGAAAGATATGAGGTGAAAGGGATGTTGTTATATTTTGATGGGGTAATGGTTTTGATTGGTGTAAGGATTGGAGAATAGGATTGATGTATAAACCTTGTGTTGATTTTGATGGTGTATTGTATTTGGTGTAGGGAATGGGTCTACAAAAAATAATGGTATCAACAACATAAAAACAAGATTACACAATATGACAAGCCTATTATAGTATATTCAAGGGTGTGTAATGCAACAACCATCCCACCACTTTACTCACATAATGTGGAGAATAGTTTGGTCTTCCAACCCTCACTCTACATATATATGTGGTTAGTAGTCTTCAGGGATGTTGTTTAACCTACATTAGAAGTTGTTTACAATTGAAAGGTCTTAATCTAGGATATACAAGGCTCACTAATGAAGTACCCTAAATTATTCATGGTACATGGGGCCCAAGTCTATATAAGGATGTTGTTTGATGCTCAAGTATCAGGGTGCAACCTTCTCACTTTATAAAAACCTTTATGGGGAAATACACTGAGCTTTATGAAAATTATCTTTATTATACTCCACCAAAATATAGGGTGTGGATTAGTGTGTGGTAATGAAATTTACATCACAACCCACCTAATAATTATGAAAAGCATGTGGGGATGAATTTCATGTCACATTTCCCATAGAAAAATTAAAAATTAATGATTTTTATTGACTATTTTTAATCTTCAAAGCTGGGCTATGGTGCAATGGGAGAGCATACACAGCTTTAACCTTGGGTATAAAAAAGACACAAGTACAAAATACTAAGCTAGGTTGATTAAAACACACATATAAAGATTTAATTAAATATATGTGACTAAAAAAAGGTATTTATGAGTAATTTGCTTTGTTGTTTATCTGATATGTAGACCTAAAAAACCCAAGTTCGTAGTTTAAATTCAAATCTTGAGGGGTAACCTAAAAAACATAGTTATAAAATAAAGCTGCATGTATGCATCACTACATAGAACAAAACCAATTTTTTATAGAACAAAATCTCTACACAAAACATGCCAGCTAGAAATAAAAAATTAGTTAAGAACAAAGTCACTTTTACTCAAAATAAAGTCGATAATTGTAGGATAAAGCTACTTCTATTAAAAAAAAGCTACTGAAAAAGATAGGTTAGCCAAAAATTAGGAAAAAATAATAAATAAAAAATTCACTTTTGTCATAAACGAAGCTATAGTATATAAACAAAGCCATAAATATAGGAAATAGACTAGAAAACTAAAAATATCAAAGTTGATATAGTAAGTAATGAAGCTGATAATGATCTATCAAAGTCACTAATAATGAATGTGAATTCACTTATATCAAGAAGTGGCTTTGATTCAAAAATGGAATATTAATATATAATAAAATTAGTATACATTAAAGTCACGGATGGACATGGTGATACTGCTTGTGTCGAATGCAAAGCTACTAATGTCAAAAGTGCAGCTAGGTTTTTACATTAGTGAATTTACAACCTAGGCATGTATAGGAATGGAAAGGTATGAAATCACTAATAATATCACAAAGCCATTAGTGCTTAATCAAAATCACTAGTTGGATAGAAGTAAATTTGAACAAAATATTCAAAAAATTTAAATGGTTAAACAAAATGTAACAGTCAAGTTTAGTGGTTAAGTAGGAAATCCATTGTGGTTAGAGAAAAGTTGTATTTATATAGAGTGAAATTAGTTCGACATAATTTAAAGCTACTAGCAACTTGGAAATGGTTATTTTTTAGAATTTTAGAATTTTTAGCCACCAAATCTTCTTTTCATGGAACCACAAGCCTGATCTAACACATTAAAAAATTCACAAGTAAAATTTAAGGGGTTTATCCCACCTTGGTTGACAAAAATGTGAGCTTAATTTATATTTTATGAGATTAGATGGAAATCCATGAATATTATAGACACAACTCTCTCCATAGCCAAACTAAAAAACCTATGTTTGAAGCAAAAAAGAAGTTAAATTGAATGCAAACTAAATAAAACACAAAGACAAATTCTTATACCTCAAATTTGCATGTAATAGACTTGATAATATTTATATGTTTCTTGAATTTTTGGATTGCTCTTGTGATGCTCAAGATTGGAATATCATGAGAGTAATGGATGCTTGATTGAAGATGGTAGAGACAAGTTGGTGGCAATATGATAGTGTTATTCCAAATATTTATTAATTTTCATGGGAGTGTAATTGTTTATATAGGATTTGATGGAGTGAATCAATGGTTGAAATTCATCCATGGGGGATGAAGATCTAGGGTGGAAAATTTCTATAGGAATTAAAAATTCCTAGAGAATCTAGAAGAAGCTTGGTGAGGGGCTCTATGAAGGTTATAGATTTATAGAATTCATTAGGAGTACTTAATGATATCTGAATAGAAGAGGATTAAGAAGATATTTTTTAGGAAACATAGTGGAGGTAGGTGGAGGTAGGTGAGAAGTAATTTAAAATTCCTAAAATATTATGTAAGTGAGATTTAGTGTTATGTGGAGTGTTAATACAAGATTAATTGATCCAAGAAATGTTATAAGGTTAGTGTGGTATGGGAAATGTCAAGAAAATTAATAGGATGGTGTAGAAAATACTAGCAATATGATGTTAATTAGTCATAAATAGTGAAAATTAGTAAGGATGAGGGAATGGGTTAATTTTAGATATATACACATATGTTAGAAAAACTTAATGTAGAATATCATTACAAGTACACTGTGTAACATAATAATATGAGTATTGACATATGTAAATATCAATATATAAGATCAATTTGATAATGTAAATGATCATAAAATAATATAACTTGAGTCAATTATGATCATATTGAAGTAAGATGCCCCCAACATAATGTGTCATGTGGGAAAAGGAAAGGTCAATCAATTGCATGCTCATGTATCATGGATCTCATGTATGCTTGTATCACACTCAAGTACCTATGGAACATATGTGTGTATATAAATGATAGGTCATCTACTAACATACATTAAATAACATATGCAAAAGATGGTAAACATGTGAAATGCTAAACATTTTTATATTTTTACTTTATTTGAATATTTTTGTATTTTCTAGAATATTTGATTTTTTGATATTTTTAAATTTTTATGAATGATTGAAAAGATAATGCTATCAAATTATCCCATATAAGGGATGCTCACAGGGTGTCTCTAATCTGTATATGGTATAGTAAAATAGTCATATTTCCAAGGATCATGTAAATGTGTCAAATTTAAAACTAGATAATTTGTAATACTTTGTGTATGCCTCATAAGACTCTATGGTCATGAGGTAATAGTAGAAGGTGTAGTGGTTTTTGGAACCCATTATTTAATGCTCTATGATTATCTTGATGTAATATTTGGTATTTGTACCTATTCTAAAACATGGTGCTTTTTTGTCAATAATTGGATAGGTCATGGAGGTTTAAATGAGGATCTCAAAGCATTTACTATAGTTATTTTTTGCAATGGATTCTCAAGTAATGGTCTCTTAGTAAAGGGGATTGCATGTTGCTTACCATTTCATGCATTATTACCTTACTAAGTTATATAATTCGCTGTCATAGAACATATTTCATCCATTATAAAGGATATTCATATTGAATCCTTGAAACTATAATTACCATGTTTGCATGAATATATATTTAAGACACCGATACACTATGGAAGGTATTGAATGAAGCTTATAAATCCAATGTTGTCCTAATATTATATCAAAGACTCTCATATGTGGTATAACTAAAAATATCGTGGTCACATGTGTTGGACCAACCTGTAAAGGTAAATCATTCTCACCAAAAACCTATTGTGTCTTTCCATTGAATTATTTTACCATTTTATTCAAAGAAAATACATATTCTTATGTGTATCAAAAATGTATGAGTAATATTATATTATATACATTCTCACTAAAACCATTATCAACCATAACAATGTAAAGGTTGATGATCAATATGTGCTCTGATAAATAAAGAATGAAGGTTTGAGTCATCATCCATAATCTCATTGTCATTAAATGAAAAAAAAGGCCTATAAATAATAGGATGTATCTCTCGTATCTAATGGGTTCCCATAATGTGGTGGTAGAGGATGTGCATGCTATGCAATTTACACTTCTAGTGTTTCCTTAGAATGATCTTGTAATGGATTGTTTAATATATTTTGATTTTGATGATCATTTGGTTATGATGGATTGAATCCATTGGATAATACTCAAAGGTGAGTAAAGCACTATGAATAAGAACTTGTATCTTGTGTTTCATTTTAAAACATCTGTTCATATAATTCTTTGTGTATTGATGATAGTCACAATAAGTTGGCATCATATCCTTTTGGTAGAGATTGACTTATATCAACCACCATAGGAGGGAGAGATATGAGATGACACTCAATAAGCTTCATAATTAGTAAAGCTAGAGACTTAGGTACTTGTGTAAATTATCTCTTAGCTGTATTAGATAATATAATATGATTAGGTTGTTGTGACACTATATTAATTATGATGGTTATTTCCTTTTTATCCTCAATAGATTTTAACTTATAGTTTGGTTTGATATGAAAGTTGGTATTGGATGTAGTCAGTGTGCTTGCTACATAATTAAGCTTGTTTAATGAAATAAGTTTTAATTCTCTATCTCAAAAAATATGGCATAAGTAATCAAAAGATTTGAAATTCTTGAAACTAATAGACTCATGTAGGGGAGCAAGCAAAATTTTCTTAAAGATATCTTGAAGTTGTATATCTTTCATTGGATTTGTTATTTTGGTCAACATTATCTTATACCTCAAGACACATTCATTAAAAGGATCATTAATTCTTTGTTTGATATTCAAAATTTATGCCTATGACATCTTTTTTATAATGTTTATTGATAATTATTCTAAAAATTGATCTATCAAAGGCTTGAATGATCTTATAGATTGTATTGGTAAATCATATAACTATTTTAGAGCATAGTCCATTAGAATTATTAGAAATAATTTGGTCAAAATTTTATCATTTGAAGCATAATCAAGACATGCTACATAAAAATATCAAAGATGTTATTTAGGATCACCCTTTCCATCATAAAGTATGAACTTAGGTGCAATAAAATCAGTTGGTAAAGGGTGAAAATATATTTTAGGTGCTAGAAGATTATGCAATACATCTTGTGAATCAATAGCATGATTTTATTTCATAGAATTTTTCTTAATTTTGGTAACCTTAGCTTCTAAAGCCTGCATAACTTGTAAAAGAGTGTGCATGGTAGATCCATTGGTACTTTGAGTTCAAACTTGAGAAGTCATCAAAGAGGATGAAAACACCACTTATGTTGATGTAGGCATTGAAATGGTAATTGAATTTAAGTATTAATTATTCTTATGGAGGATGTACCAATATTCGTTTGATGTTTGAGAAACAATGGTTTGAAACATATCCTATACCCCCACTAGATGTATTATACAATGTTATGTTTAAGGGGAGGGAAATTGGGTTGTATATATGATCGACATATCTAGTAGCTCTAATATTTGCATCAATAGAGAGTAATGGTTATTCACTATTTTTTTTTAGCTTCCAATATAGTATTAAGGATCTTGTGGAGATATTCAGGATTTTCACGAATACTCTCTCAAAATAATGTGATATATTTATCTTTCTCTTGATTTTCTTGTTCATGTTCAAATGTTTTTTTCATGTTTTTCATTATCATCATGATTAAAGTCATCTTATATAATATTTTTTTTCATTATTTTGTTTCTTACCATTATTGACTTACTCATTATTAACATAATTTGACATGGTATTAGCTTGAGACATTTTAAGTGGCCAAAGTGGTGTCTTAAGATATTCAATACCACCTAATATAAGACTATGCCTAAGTTGTATGTAAAAGATAGATTTTTTTTGAATAAATACAAGAAGTAGAAACTTTAGAAGGTTGAAAATCCTAAATCAAACTAGTAGTCACATGAGAAGACTCAAAGGCCAAGTTCACCAAATGATTAATCTTTTTTGGAAACAAGTATTAATAGGAAGGAGAGTAGCCTAATCAAAGAGAGTAATCTACTCTATAAAGTAAGAAAATTAATGAATTTATATTTTCTAGATATTCTGATAAGAAAATATTAAATCTAAGCAAATGCCAAATATAGAAAATGAGACATTTAATATTATAATAATAATAATATGAAGGAGAAATTATACTTAGATTATACATTTATGCATAGTAACATCTAAGTAATGCAATTGTGAAAATAAATTGTATGATGATTTTGATCTAGTTATTAGATTATGAAAATAAGCTTTTTGTCAGCACTAACACTTGCATCACCTTATGAAAACTTATATCAATGATATTATCTTTGATTTAAAACATGTCATGTATTAAATATTTATTGTTGACTAAAACTTACACTTGGGTCTTTTTAGGTTTTTTGTTGCCTTTCAGATCTTATGTGTTCATATTATTCACACATGGTTTTGATATTAGAATATAGATCAAACCCTAGATCCTCCTCTTAGGTCTTGTCACCTTACCAAAAATGGGTTAGTGGGATCATGAATTAGAGCTCACCTCAAGGAGCCCTCTATCAATGGGTGGTGCCTACATAGCCAATAATCTAAAATGATCCTCAAAAATATGTAGTTATCCCCTATATGTTGGCTTGTATGAGATTAGAGGTCTAAAATTCTATATGCAAGTGCATGTAGTGATCTAGCTTGTAACTTGAAAAATAATACTCATGGGTTGTTCTTAGAATGCTTCAGACCTATAATATGGCTACTCCTATGACTGATATATAAATAGGAGATAACAGGGTAGTAGAAATCAATTGTTTAATTGATTGAATGAGCTTAAATAGGTGCTTGCTTCATAGTTTTTATATGAATAATGATTTATATTTAACTTGTATCTATACCACCTATTTTGAAAAGTTTCTCACAGAATGGTTAATGAAACATAATATGTTGACTCATAAATTTTGAAATATTTGAAAATTTGAGTGTTTAGAAGGCATAGACAATTACGTTGGGGAATGGGCAATAACATCAATGCTACCATCCAAATCTAAATGCATATGTGAAATAACATATAAGGTTGATAGATCTTTGTAACTGAAAATGATATATATATAAAGCATATTGTGGGCTACAGGTGATCTGGGTACTCAAAATACTAGGGTCAAACTATAAGATAGACATTATAGCCCAATGAGGTGGTGAATGCGAGCCTATCAGCTACCAAAAAGGTCAGGAATTAAAGGGTAAAACTTTGAGTGATATTTTTTAAGAGTACAAAACTAGGTTAATATATAAATCTAGATTTAAGTATCTACATTTTCCTATGCTTCCAAATGTATCAGGTTGGATGATGTTATTGGTAGAAATAGAAAATTGTACCAAAATAATTGATACAATCAGAATAAATAGGAATATTGTATCTAGTTGGATTCAAATTAGGACCTTATTACCATGTAATCTGACATTTTGAAGGCAATAAAACTGACAATCATGGCATAATGAAACATAATAAAAGGAACCAAAAGACCAAAAAATGACTTAACCAATATTGAGATGGTGTGATAGTGGTCAAACCACTATTGGACTATCTTGATAGTAGTTAAGGTGACAAAAAATTAGGAAATAAACAATAATAGGTTTGTAAGAGTATTGAGAGTATCTCAATCCAAATAAATGTGACACACACACACACACACACACACACACACACACACACAGATTTGTGTGTATGCACATGCACACACACTTAAGAGTGAATGATGCCAAAATATGGTTGTGGAGCTCAACATAAAGGAAAAATATGAAAATAAGAACCCAATTTGAACCAAAAATCCATATTTATGAAAACATGATAATACCATTATAATTAAAAGGCATAGACCAAAATTAGGTTTCTACACCAAAATTATGCAAACTCTCCTAACAAACTATGATGACCATACAAACATTCTTATTCAGGGATTGTAAGCAAAAATCTAATTTATTAGGTTTGTTCATGTGATTCTTCTCTTTTAATTCTTCATCCTAATTTTACACATTGTGACTCATGCCCTCATTTATTGAGTTGATTTTTCTTGACATAAAGTGCCAAAGAAAAAAACTCGGAGGTTTATGTTAGATAAATCTATTAATTTATAAGATTCCTTCTAGTTAAAATAAATATGTCAAAAATATAAATAGAATATGCCACACATGTATCCAATAATTTATTAATTGTGATATCTATGTCTTACTAAATAATTCAAATGAGCTATCTTACCTTTCTATACATAGATGATCAATAATTAAAACTTTGTTGAAATTCATGGGTTTGTTGACCTTTCAACTACAAATAAATTTTTTAAAAGGGAGTAGATGAGCCCATTTCACTTAAGAAAGATCATCATAAAAGAGAACTATAAATATAAAGTAGAGGGATGGTATGAGAAAATATGAAAAATATTTCCATCCTAATTTAAACCAATCACACATTCTCATACATTAAAAAAATGATCATGAAATATATAAAATTACATTAAATAAATAGATGAACTATTTTAAATATCTAAAACTATTTACACTATAAAAAAAATTCTCAAAATTGATTAAACCTATTTAAAACTTTATGTTCATTTAATATTATTTAATTTAATAATAAAATCACTTATTTTAATTATTATTATTTATTCTAAAATTAAGCACTCAAAAACAATTTTCATGCCACCAATGTAAAACTTTGTTTCCCTCAACAATATTTAGTTTGATTTTTGAAAAGTGACTTATGGAAAACAAAGAAGTAAAAATATTCTCTCGCCTTACATGAGCAGTCCACATAGGCAAGCAAAGAAGGAAAAAAACCATACCTTGTTATTAACGAGGTCTGTAGTATTGTAAGTGCCTAAGTGAATTTAACATGCACAACAATGTAAATTGAACTCCCTCTAATTTTATATAAAATACATTATGATTTCATGTCCACATTGTATGTAAGCTATGTATTGATGAAGAGTCAGGATAATGAAAGTTATTGCTACTTAACAAGCACTCTTGTTATTCACCTTATAAAATGCGTAGTATTCCTTAACGCTTCCACATCCTCAAATCTCTTCTTCTATTTATATCCTCCCTAGTTTGTGCATTTGCCATTTTGCTAGAAGGATTGAATTGGAGAAGAAATAATGGCTCACATCATGGGCCATTACCTGAGAGTGACCATGGTAATACTTTTTTTGGGTGGATTATCATCTAGTTTCTAACGCTGATGAATCAATAGGTGAATCCTTGGGTGAGGTTTATGAAAAAAATAAATTATAATACTTATGGATTGATTGGTATGATTTCCTTTAGCTTATGTGTTACTCAAAAATACCCACACATTGGATGTGTAAGGAAATCACACTAAGAATGCTCTATCAAACCACACTTGTAATATGAATGCCATGGGAATCTTCCTCCACTGCATCCTACACCTTGCCCTTTGGTGCCTCTTTTCATTCCATATCCTAAAATTATATTGGTTATAGAGATCATTTACTTGGGTCACCTATCCTTTGGATACTATAGTTACCTTCTTGACACCTCTCTTGATGTTTTCACACATCTCATCGATCATGTAGTAATCAAATGTGGTATGGATGTAGGTATCACATAACTGACAGAAGATGGTTGTGTTAACTTGATTGGCACATTGCAACAAAAGGCATTTTCAAACATCATACACTTCATAAAAAATCTCATATCTTAAAAGTAATGTGTGCACATTCCTTCAAGGGTAGTTGTTTCTGTTATGTCCTTTTGTGTCACAATTGATGCACCATAATCTACTTCAAAAATCTTACAATAAACTAGTGGTTAGTTTACAGAGTTGGGAGACCATAGCCATAATCTATGCCTCCATGAATGAGCTGATTCCCATATTGGTGGTCTCGACTACCTCAACTTAGAGAAAAGCTTCAAGTGCTTTGCAATGGTCCATGAATGTCTTCATGGATAGTGCTATTCTAAATGGTACTAGAAATCCTCTAATAAACCATTACACATGATGGAAGGGGTGAATGTCATAAACAAGCTTGGAAAGAAGAGTTTTGAACCTAGAATCATATAGGTACATGATTTCTTATATTCCTTGGTTAATTTCCATGCGCAAGGTGATGTTTTGCTACTCAAATTTAAGAATATCAATTTCCTTCAATAATACTTCCTTCAAAGTGTCGTAGTCAATCATATCCTAGTTAGGATCAAATTTACTATACCAAGCATGAAAAAAATCAAGTAGAATTATCAAAAATTATGTTGCCTTGCATTTTGATTGGGTTATACCCTAAGTGCACCATTGTAGTTCACATTTTAGCACATACTCTATGACATTTTCCATGCTATGGTATTTTGGTAAGTGCATGGACATATCATAGTAAATTTATGGGGGGGGGGTATTGACATCTGAGGTGCTTATCCCATGGTATTTATCTTGGTGGTGGTATTCTAATGCCTTCAGTTACAAGGTTGGGCATTGGATGCTATACCCTTAACCTTTGGCATGTATAGGGATATGTGTGGCTGACTTATAGCTTACATACCTTTTTTATATTCTTATCACATTTATTTATGTTCTTAGTTAGGTCAACCTATGAAATAACTATGGATAAGTAGACTATATATAGGAGTTAGTTATTAGTCTTTTATTATCATATTAAGTATTTATCTCTTGTTGATTTATTGTAGAGGTTTCCCATTGAAGTGGATTTTCTATATTATCTAGTATTCTACTATGTTATCAATTATTACTATATGATCTCTCATATTTGCTTATTTTGTGCAATATATAATCATTTTTTGTGAACATCTAAGTAATTTCATTACAAGTGGTATCAAATCTTCAATTTGGGCAAGTTTCTTGTGGCATTATTTTTTTTAGATCTGACGAGATGTGACTTTTATGAGTGAAAGGAGTGAAAAAGTATAACTTGTAATCTAAGATATGATAAAAGCATATTATTGTTTAAAACACTTTTTTAAAAAAAAAATTTGGAAAAAAATTCCCCTTACACAGTTACAGTTGTTGGATTCATCTTAATGAGATGATCGTAATGGTATATTCTATCGGTACACTTTTTTGGTGCCAAATTTTTTACCCTAGTGCACAAAGACAATCATTGGATTCATCTTGGTAAGGAGATCACAATGGTACCATCTCTTGGTACATTTTTTTTAGGGTAAAAACCCTCCTAGGGTTTGTATATGTCAACTCAAGGAAGAAAAGGGGGAAAAAAACTACTAAGACTCCTACTGACGACATGAAATCTATAAATTTAGATTCATTGATTTCTCAACTTCAGGTTGACATAAAGGGCTTGGTGTGGCATGGTGACTTTTTTGTAGTTCAAAATGATGTTTTAGGGATGTATGGAGAGATTAATGGGGTTCAAACTCAATTGTATCAAATCACTATGTAATTGGCTGCCCTTTCATCTTAGTTACAGCCTAACAACCCTCCACTTCATCATTTGGGTCCTGTCAACACTAACAACTCCAATTCTAGTGTGGAATTACTATTGCCAAAAGTGGACATGTGTAAGTTTGATGGTAAGGATCCTTTCACTTGGATTACCCAAATTAAGAATTTATTTGATCTACATCAAACTCTTTGTTCTCAAAAGGTGATAGTGGCATCTCTGTATCTGAAACTTGAGCATTTCATTTGGTATCACTAGTTGTGTGCTTAAAATAAAAATAATGGTGCTCCTTCTACATGGTTTATTTTCACTAATGATTTGTTAGCTCATTATCAAAATAATGTCTCTAAAAACTACTTCATCCAGTTAGCCAAACTATGACAAATAAGAACTATGAAGGATTATATTCATAATTTTCAAAATCTATCCTTATGGTTGGAAGACATCACTGAGGAAAATTTGATTGATATTTTTTTGGGTGGCCTCAAATATAACATCTAATTGTAGGTTTAGATGTTTAACCCAACATCTATATCAAAAGTTATCCCATGGGCACACATGGTAGAAGAAAAAGAGATGGTCAAATGGAAAATTTTCACTACTAGTCATGATCATACCTTTCCAGCACCATCATTTCCTCAACCCACTAGATTGACACCTCAAAAAATTGAGGAGAAGTGAGCCAAAGGGTTGTGTTATGATTGTGACATAAAATGAAGCAAAGACCATCACTATGCTGAAAAGAAGCTATTTTACATTGAAGGTGCTAATGAGGATGATGATAGTGAGGAGGCAATTGACAAGGATAAAGAAGGTCATAAGGAGAAATATGAAGACTATCAACCTACTATTTCCTATCATGTATTTTTATGTATTAGTATTTCCCAAACTCTTAAGGTGGTGAGTTTCCTAAATAAATAAAAGGTCACTGTATTGATTGATTCTGGGAGCACACACAACTTCATCAATAGTAAGTTTGCTACTCATTTAAACTATTTCATTTATCCTATTCCAAACTTTCAAGTCATGATTATAGATGGTGGTCCTATCAGCTTCTCAGCAAAATGCCATAGTATTAAGCTAGCCATGGGAGACTACTTGTTGGATTTTCCTATGTTTGATATTCCCATAGGGAGAGCTAGCATTATTTTGGGAGTATAGTGGCTCACCACTTTGGGCACTATTGAGATGAATTTCCAAGAATTATTAAAGCACTTTCATTTTGAAGGAAGGATATTTGAGATAAGGGGATTAAGGTCTAAATCTCCACAACTTGTTAGATCCCATCAAATGACAAAGATTATCCATAAGGGTGCTAAAAAATTTACAACTCACTTATTTTCTATAGAAGTTTAGCCAACTCAACCATCTGTACCTCCTAATCTGCAACAAGTGATTGATCCCCATTAAATTTTTTTTATGACATGCCAAGAGGACTTCGACCTAGCTGAATGCATGATCTTGCTATCAAACTTATTCTTGGTAGTACACTACCCAACACTAGGCCATACAGGTATCCCTATGCCAATAAAAGTGAAATTAAAAATATGGTACATGAGATGTTGGATGTAAGAATCATTTGCCACAATCAAAGTGAATATTCTTCACTAGTTTTCATGGTGAAAAAGAAAGATGACACTTGGAGGATGTGCCTTGACTACAAAGAACTCAACAAGTACACAATCAAAGATAAGTTTCTTATTCTTATCATTGATGATTTCATAGATGAATTAAATGGTGCTCTTTATTTTACCAAGCTAGATATGCATTATGGTATCATCAAATCCGGATCCATGATGAAGACATACCCAAAACATCTTTTAGGACTCATGAGGGCCATTATGAGTTTTTGGTTGTGCTTTTTGGTCTAAAAAATGCACCATCCACCTTTTAGATTTTGATGATTAATATTTTTAGGCCATTTTGAGGAAATTTGTTCTGTTATTTTTTGATGATATCCACATTTACAATAAAAAATGGGAAGACCATTTACACCATGTGAAACATGTAATCTCAATTTTGGAACAACATCAGTTACATGCTAAACCTTCCAAATGTACTTTTAGAGATTGTAAGGTTGAGCATTTGGATCATCTGGTTTCACATGAAGGAGTGAAAGTGGATCCTAAAAAATCCAAGTAATGGTGGATTGGATGATTCCTAAGACACTCAAGCAACTAAGGGGATTTATAGAACTAACTGGTTACTATCATAGGTTTATCAAAAACTATGGTAGCATTGCAACCCCACTCACCTCTTTATTGAAGAAAGACTCCTTTCAATGGATTCATCTAGCTATGAGGGCATTTGAAAAATTTAAATTGGCTATGTGCACCATTCTAGTGTTGGCCACTCCTGATTTTTTCAAGGCTTTTGTGGTTGAATGTGATGCATCTAGGTATGGTTTGGGTGTTTTAATCATGCAAGATTGCAAACCAATTGCATTTTAAAGTCATCAATTGAAGGGTAAAAATCAGCATAAGACCATCTATGAGAATGAAATGATGGCCATTTTCCATGCAGTCAAACAATGGAAACCTTATTTGATGAGTTGTCATTTTTAGGTAAAGACTGATCATGATAGTCTCAAATATTTTTTAGAACAATGATTGTCATCTAAAGAACAATAAAAATGGGGTAAATAAGTTGTTAGTCTATGATTTTGAAATAGTTTAGAAGAAAGGCAAGGATAATGTAGTGGCAGATGCACTATCTAGAAAGGATGAATCAGTTGAGGCATTGCTATGTGCTATGACCATTCTACAGGTAGATTGGCTAGAGGAAACATGATTTGAATTGGAAAATGATAGTGCTACCCATGATTTGTTTCAAAATCTTTAGAAAGGTTTGGGTGGATTTTAAAAAATCACATGGAAGGGTGATTCATTATGGTATAAAGATAGATTATACCTATGTAATAATTCTCTTCTTAAACACAAAATCCTTCAATATCTTCATGCAACTCCAATTGGGGGTCATTCAATTTTTTTGGAAACCTAACATAGAATCAAGTAGGATATTTTTGGGAAGGACTCAAGAGGGTTTTCCAAAAATATGTGTCTAAATGTATGATCTGTCAACAAAATAAAGGCGAAACCATCAAAAAACTAGGTCCTTTGTAGCCTTTATCCATCCCTAGCCAAAATTGGGAAGAGGTGTCTATGGATTTCATTACAGGGTTATCTAGATCTGATGGTCAAAATATTATCATGGTTGTGGTGGATCATCTTATTAAGTATGATCAATTTTTTTCTTTATCACAACCATTTATTGCTTGTACAATAGCTTTTGCTTTTCTCAATATCATTCAAAAATTACATGGTACCCCTAAGATCACTGTTAGTGATAAAGATTCCATTTTCACTAGCAATTTTTGGATTGAGTTATTTACATGTTTGGGAACCCAATTGGCTCATAGTTCATCCTATCATCCTTAACTAAATGGAAAAAATAAGGTAGTCAACAAATGTCTAGAAGGTTATCTTTGTTATTTTGTTTCTGATAAATAGGATAAATGGGTTCATTGGTTGCACTTGTTGAATGGTGTTATAATACTTTTATTGATAGTTATTCCAAAATGTCTCTTTTTTTAGAACTATATATATACCACCCTCCAACCATCACTTTAACCTTGAAGGTCCATCCTAAGGTTCGTGCAATTGAAGAACATATTCACCATCAATAAGAGGTCCTTGCAAGTTTATATGAAAATTTAGCCATGGCTTAGAATCACATGTAGTAGCGAGAAAATTAACACAGGAGTGAGAGGCATTTTAACATTGGTGATTGGGCCTTTATTTACTTGTAGCTATTTAAGCAGATGTCCTTAAAGAAACAAAAAAGGATAACAAGCTGTCCCCTAGGTATTATGGGCCTTATCAAATCTTTCAAAAATTGGTAGTGTGGCCTACAAGTTAGATTTTCCTTCGTCCACTCACATACATCCAATATTTTATATATCCTATCTAAATAAATTCATTAGACATAGAGTTTCTACTCAAACTAAGTTACTAGAATTAGATGAGAAAGGAAGAGTTATTCTTGATCCTGAGGTGATCCTTCAAATGTGCACTAAGTAGCTGCAATCTAGAATGATTAAGGACTACCTGATCAAATGGAAGAATGTACCTTGAGAAGATGCCACTTAGGAGGATGAATATTTTATGCAAAAACATATAGAGTTAACTCAATATTGAGGACAACATTATTTTGAAGGGGATGGGCATGCTGTTCCCTTAACCTTTGGCATGTCTAGGGATATGTGTCGTTGACTTGTGGCTTACACACCTCTTTTATATTTTTATTGCATTTCTCTGTGTTCTTAGTTAGGTCAGCCTATTAAATAACCATGGATAAGTAGACTACATATAGGAGGTAGTGGTTAGTATTTGATCATCATATTAAGTATTCTACTCTTATTGCTTTTTGGTAGAGGTTGCCCCCTCAAAGTAGCTTTGTTATATTATCCAATATTCTACTTTGTTGTCAATTATTACTGTGTAATCTCTCATTTTTGCTTATTTTTTGTGATATATAATCATTTTGTGTGAACATATAAGTAATTTCATTATATTGGCCTCATTGTAACTATTGACATCATTGAGGTTGATAGTATGGGGCTACTCACTTGTGTCACTAGGACACTTCTTGTGGGTTTTTGCCCAGTCTGCATAGCTGACATTGGCTAAACTAGAATGCTTATGCTCATGTTCTATGTTGTTGATCTAGTGCCCAAAGGTCTAGAGGTATCCTCATTTAACTCTTCATAAGGAATAACTTGTTGAATCATAACATTATAATCCAAGTTTGGAAAATGGTCAAAGTTTATGTGGACAACAAGGTTAGTTATCACTCTTCTTTCTTCACATGGGGGATCTAACACATGAGCTTGTGCGGTAGGTTCAAATGGGGTAGGCATTTTTAGTTCATCTTCAGTGGCCAAATTCTATAGGAACCAAGCACATTCTTCACCCATCAATAGTTGAGCTCGATCTATGGCTTCATTTTTCCTTTCTTCGTGATACTACAATTCAAGTGATCTTTTCCCATACCCTTCCCACTTGATATGGATTCTCTCAAAACTTCTAGGGTTTAGATCTTTTATCAACCTATGCCTCCTCTTGTTATAATTCTATTTCTTGAGATCTTGGGTGTTAATCTGATCGTCTCTTTCCATTATTCTAACCTACACATCCCCTTCTTCCCCATTGTACTACTCATACATAGAAGGAATTTATTCTTCCATTCTCATGGTCTCAAAGCTATAATCTAATATTAGTTTCTTAAGCTTTGCACTAAAATATTTCACAAACATGCCTCTGGGCTCATGCAAAAATTGATACTCTACTTCCTTAAGGCAGGAGTATGTCGACACTATGAACTCAAGCACATAAATATTCAGTGCTTCTTGCCACATTTATTTGAAAATCTAGTCCAAGTGGCATTTAAGGAATCAAGTCTCTCTAAGCACTCTTTTATCCACTCAAAGAATTATCCATAGCTTCATCTTTTGTGGGTCGTATAAGTATCCAACCATCAGTATACATGCTTAGGTAGTTTGTAAAAGAAGACCTCATACAGAACATTATACAAGTTGTTTTAGACCCGCTTCCTTAACTTCTGTCCTTTACAAGATGGATGATTTATCACAAAGCTATCTTATACCTATTATATTCATATCTCAATGTTCTTGAGGGAGAGTTAGAGCATTGTTCTGTCACACCATTGTAACAACAAAATTCAACATAGGTCCTGACAATAGAACCAAAATGTTATAGTTTAATTGGGGTTTCAATTCATCATTCAGGGATTCATGCACTTATCTAATTATCCAAGTCAATCTTAGACTCATTATAACTAGGTGAAAACTCAGTATATTCTTGTATCACTCAACATTTATCACTTGACTATGCTAACATCAATTCACATAAGGTGTGAGCCTTATGCACTCACTCGAAGTACAATAGATAAATAATTAGGGATCGCATTCGGAAAGTTGTGCCATGGTACAACTCATTACTTATAAGACTTGGTAATTTTAATTAAGTCTCTAGTGGGTTCATTAGTGTAAGCCTTCCTAGGCTAAGACTAATGATCTATAGGCACAAGCCTATTCAAGGAACTCATTCTGGCCATAAGGGTGCAAGTCTTTATTGAGTTGGTTCTATAGCCTCAAGGGTGCAAGTTTATTTGTCACTAAATTTAGCACTATTCGGCTGCTCTGAGAGGTCAAGGGGATGATTTCACTTGAAGGCTCATTCTAAACTTGTGCATCTAGCTTGGGTACCAAATTTTGGGTGCATGACCTTACTTACACTTAGGCTATTTCTTATAATATGTTGACATCATATATTACACAAGGATGTTGATAATGAATTAGACCAAAGATTCATTATAACCTAATCATTCATATATTGAAATTACACTATTATAATTATTGCATTCAATTCACATTCAAATAACATTACCATAACCACATAAACTAGATCAAACTCAATTAGGTAAAATGTCATTTTTCATTAAACGAAGTCCCAATAAATAGAGTACATGACAAGTGAAGTAGAGCAAATGCTTATCTAAATAAACTAATGGCCTAGAGGCTCACATGTGAACTTGGGCACTATAATGTGGATCCTTAAAGGCACCCATGCTAATCCTAAATTTTAATGGTGGTCAAATCACTGTATTTGAGATTGATTCTATAGGGCTTCAATACATCAAATTTCATCTCTCCTACTCACTGGTTTGAGCTTAGCTTTATAGCACACATGAACATTTTCCGCTAGGTTAGAGTTGCACACACTGGGTGCTAAGCAGGGTCTTTTTTACAATCATTTCATTAAATCCATTACATTACACCCTTTATGATGTGATTTCCACTTGTAGCCACTCCTTGAAGATGCCAAAGATACCATGGAATTGGTTAGCTGCATGCCAGTTGGTGTAAGGTGTGCATTGATTCCTCTAACTAGTGTAAAAAGGGATCAAAACAACAATCATACCAAATGATTGATTCACATTGAGATGTTTGTCAAGTTGGTGTGGACCCACACTTAGCTGAAATAGGGGCCAATAATAGATGATATGGATAATCAAAACACTAGGGTCAAACTATAAGATAAACATTTTGGCCCAATGGAGTGGCCAATATGAACCTATCGGCTACTAAGAAGGTGAAAAATTGAAGGGTAGAGCCTTCAATGACATTTGTCAAGTGTACAAGACTAGTTTAACATATAAATCCAAATTTAATCATCTACATTTTTTTATTCTTAATCGAAACATAAAATTGCATCAGATTAATTGATGCAATTAAAATAAATAGGAAATTTGTATCTAGTTGGATTCAAATTAGGAATTTATTAGCATGTAATCTAACATTTTGAAGGTAGGAAAATTGGTAATCATGACACAATGAAACATTACAAAAGGGACCAAAGGACCAAAAAATGATTTGACCATTATTGGTATAGTGTGAAAGCAGTCAGACCACTATCAGACTATCTTGATAGTGGTTATTCTAGAACTCAAGAAACAAACAACAATAATTTTGTAGGAGTATCAAAGAGTATGTGTAGCTCAACATAAAGGAAAAATGTACAAATAAGAATCGAATTTGAACTAACAATCTATATTTATGAAAACATGATAATACCATTACAATTACAAGGCTTGGACCAAAATTAGGTTTCTACACCGAAATTATATGAACTCCTTTAACGAGCTATTATGATTGTATAAATACTCTTGCTCAAGGACTTTAAGTAGAAATCTAATCTATAGGATTTGTGCATGTGCTTCTTCTCTTTTACTTCTTTTACCCTAATTTTACACATTATGACTCATGTCCTCATTTATTGAGTTGATTCTACTTGACTTAATGTGTCAAGGAAAAGAACTTGGAGGTTTATGTTAGAGAAATCTATTGATTTATAATATTATTTTTAGGTTAAAATGTAGATGTCAAAAATATAAATAGAATATGCAATGCATGTATCCAACAATTTTTAATTGTGTTGTGTGTATCTTACTTTAATCCAAATGAGCTATCTTTCTTTCTATATGTAGATGATCAATAATGAAAACTTTGTTGAAATTCATAAGTATGTTGAACTTAGGATTACAAACCAAAAATTTAGAAAGGATTAGATGGGTCCATTTCACTTAAGAAAGAGCATCAACAAAAAGAACTATAAATACAAAATGAAAGATGATACGAGAAAACGTGAAAAATATTTTCATCTTAATTTAAACTAATCACCCATTCTCAAAAAATAATCATGAATCATATAAAATAATATTGACTATTTTAAATGTCTACAATAATTTATACCATAAAATAATATCCTCAAAAACTATTAAACCTATTTAAAACTTTATTTGCATTTAATATTATTTAATTTAATAATAAAAATCACTTATTTTAATTATTATTTTTATTTTAAAATTAAGCACCTGCAAACAATTTTCATGTCACCTATGTAAAACTTTGTTTCCCTCAACAATATTTAGTTTGATTTTTGAAATATCACATGCTTATTTTTAGTAGGGAAAGGTAGCAACATGCAAAGAAAGAAAGAAAATTTAGTGAGTGCCAAAGTCGAAGTTAAGTCCACAAAAATGTAAACTGGACTCCCTCAGACTTCATGTAAAATATATTATACTTTTTAGTTTCATAATATATAAATATATTTATATTTTTATTATATAAATGTTTTATATTATATTAATTGAAAAATAAAAAGTATAAAAAGTATAAAATAAAGTAGCAGGACACATCATGACTCAAACATTTTATTGTAAGATAAATTCAGCTTCAAAATAACAAAATTAACTGGTCAAAACACGATCTAAACAATTAAAAATAATTATATAACCAAATTTTATGTGCAAGCTGCCATCCTAAGAGATGGAAGACATTCATATTTTTAACATAAATAAAATTTATTCATGTTTATAAAATTTGTTGATCTTTCAAAAATTAAAAGTGGAAATTATATATTAACTCATGTTTTAAGAGGTGACAATAAAATTTTAATGATTTTTTAAAAGAAAAATTAGAATTGAAAATTATACATTGATTTATTTTCTAAGAGATAATAATAAAAAAAAGCATCGCGTAAGATTAATCCATATAATAAATTGTTTAAAATTGATTTTATATGTAAAATCATAATAAAAAGTAAAGTGTAATAGTAAATAGTATATTGGATGATTTAATAAAAAAATATTGTGATATTGTGGTATATTTAATTTGATAGATTTGGTGTTCATTAATAAGATCAAATCACTTTTAATAATATTTTTAGGAATAAACTCAATTTTTTATGTTTCTTCATTTTTATATTGAATAAATAAATAAATAGGTAGTATAATAAACTTAATAATTAAAAATGAATATTATGTTTTCTAATATTAAACCTAATATGTATAGAGTATTAAATCATGGAAATAAAATATTTTCTTTGTGTTGTCTATATATCAGTACAAAATTATTCTTAAAATTATTCTTTTCATTTATATAAAATTATAAAAATAATTTAAGAGGAAGATAAGTGCTAAAAGACAAGACTTGAATGCAAATAAAATGTGAACTGGTCATAAATATATAATAAAATGCTAAACATGCTTTTAGATTGTTTCATGTATATTTTTACTATTGTTGTATTGTGGGTAAATAGTTATCTAACAATTATATCTATTAGATAGTTATCTATGAGTCCTACGTTAGTAGATAGTGTTGGATTATATTTTATTAATTGTTAAGTTCCTAATTTTTAATCATATATTTATAAATCAATAATATGCATTCTAAATTTTTTATTAGTTGAGCAAAAATAAATTATGTGAAGTGTTGAACATGATATACATGATGTACACTTATTTTTTAGTTACATAAATTAATAAATGCATGTATACATGTTTATGTTAAAATTTTTGTTTTATATTTATTTTTAAATTATATTACTTATCCATTTCAACTAGCAATTAATTTTTATAAGATTTTTTTTGCAAATTTTTATGTTGTAATGATCTAAGAGATTTTTTAAACAGTTTTTATGCTGTAATGATCTTTTTTATAGTAGTGTATTATTTTTAAATAAATTTTTATTTATATTATTAATATAATTAGAATATTTTATAGTAATATTCCATAATATTTGATGTTAAACTTAGACTTGATAAGATATTACCTTTTTTTGAAAAGTTTTGATTGACTAGAATAAAAAATATATTTGTTCAACTGATTTGTATACTACCCTCACATAAAAAACTAAAATATGGAATAATATCTTATTATTTATATATTGTAAAAAATATATATATTTTCATTTGAAATTTTTTATATAAAAATTTATTAACTCTTTAAAAAAAAAGGAATGAACATCATCTAGAAATTAAAAATAAAAAATAAATTCTCAAAATTTGTGGAGGAGAAGAAATACACCAAAAAACTCATGAGAAATGGAACAAAAACCCAATGAAATACAAAAAGAAAATATGAACATCATGGAATAAAGCATCATTTAAAGGTTAGAAATATGGTGTGCCTACATTTTTCCAAAAAGACCAAAAAGGTGAATGTAATAACCTTAAAGCTCTACACCATAACATATTCAAAATATTATAAAATTATAATGAGAATGCTTTCATATGAACATACATTTAGTTGTACCTATTTTTATATGAATTTGATAACATATACATGTGTCTACAATAATGCCATGCTAATAGTAATGTCAACCCAAAAAAAATTACAAAAAGAAGCAAATGGAAGAAGTTAATTACATAGGAATCAATTAAATAAATATATTGAGGATAAATAATAAACTGTGTATATATAAAAAAAATTTATTTATTTATTTGAATGATTATTGTGAAATAGATAAGTCTTATATATTTGATAATATGGATGTGCACTTGATACTAAAATAATTAAAGATGGTATATGTTGTTATGTAGTGACGTGTGGATATGTTTTTAGAGGTAAAAGTAATTAGAGATGGTATATATTGTTGTGTAGTGTCTTATGTAGATGTGCCTATTAATTATGACATAAAATATTATATGGTAGCATGTACATATTGATTATATATGTATCTTAGATATGGGCCTAATACATATCCTTATGCATGATTTACAATGATATACAAGAAATGTAGGGACATGATCAAATGGTCTAATAGTATAAGAGAGGCCTACCCCACTACTAGATATGCCATGACCTAAAGCATCTATACTAAGAGGGACATTCCTAGATGTGTCACTACTTATAACCCTATAGTTTAAGAACCTAAGGTAGCCACTATAACCACCCTCCCATGGTCAATAAGTATATTCTTAGAGTTCTGATAACCTCAAGGATGTCCATATGTGTATTCTGATGCATGATTTTAGGAATGAAAATACGTCCTATTGACTTTTTATGCTTTCTCAGGAAAGTTTTTATCATGTTTAACGTTAGGTATATCAAATGTGAACCCACCATAACTACCTTGAGATACTTTGAAGTCAAATTAATTTTTCTTATCGTTATAAAGGAACTCACAATACAACTTGCTCAAAAAATATAGTGGATCCTCATTTTTATTGCATGCATTGTCATTAAAAACCATCCACCATCTATCCAAAATTTTATTTTTAGTCTCTTTGTGAATACACCAACCAAAATTAATATGTTTAGGGTTCATTGCTGATGGTTATCTAGTTCTTGTTGGGATTCTAGATTGCACCCTAGTTGAGTAAGGGGATTGTTCAGGTCCTCTGCTCAAATCTAGACCAACATGGGACTAATCCTAGGCTGTGGGTATCCTAATAATGGATCAGACCTCTAGAGAAGGTCAGCTTCCTTCTTGATTTATCACCTAAACTAAAAATAATTGGGAAAAGGGAGAGATAAATGGGTAACAAATCAAGAAAACATGTAAAAGAGGTGATGTATTAGTAATGTGATTGTTCATCCACTTTATATGAAATTCTAAAAAACAGTAATGAGATTGGATCTACAACTCCAAATAGTTGTATATGCATTAGTATTTCATGCAAAGGTTCACCAAATGATCAAAACCTAAGGGAATTAATGAGGAAGATTGGTTCAAGGTACTAACCAATCAATGCATCCACTTGTTAGCTTTAATCAAATGACATTAGACACTATACATGACTTGCAAAACAATAGGACCTATTAACTAGGTGATATTCAGGATTTGACAAGGGAGATATTTCTACCACATATGCAAATCAATCTAACATTAACACACTATACCAGAATCGTGAAATCTAAAAAAGAGTCCTTTATTTATCTTATGAGGTTACAAAGATAAAATCTGGGTAGAGTCTAGTAATGCCCAAGAGAGGGATTATCAAGTTGTTTTCAAGGCTTAGAAGCCTACATTTATAGAAAAAGAAAAGAAAGAGAGAGAGAGAGAGTTGTGCATTAGAAAAGGCCCAATGGATTCTGATGGATTAACACCAATTTGAGGATGCTACTGAGCTATGATCTTATCAATAATGCATAATTTCAAAGGGTTCTACAAAAGAAAAAAATACTTTGTGATCTTTATCTAGCCACTAGGTCATCATCTCATTATTCCATGACATTTTCACCTAATCTACTATAACCAACCCTTCATACCTTGGAACTAAAAGATATTTTTGGTCTATTTTGAATGTTTATATGCACTTGTTCGTTGATGATGGGCACCCTTATATTTATCACATATTCACTCTTTTTCCATATTTGGATCATAGGTCCCACCTATAGATGGAAAACCAATCTAAGGACATTAGTTTTCCTATAGTCCTTATATTAAAATAGACCCATAGACCATATAACACTTTTATTGTACTATAATAGGTTCAAATAAACCCATTATATCTCTGTAAGGATCAAGAATTCATATATGCATGGGTCCTTCCTTTTAAAAATGAACACAGTCTCAAAATGGACCCTGCATGATACAAAATATTAAACCAAAAATCCATATTTAGCCTCAATAGTGGTCCATATATGTTCCTTATATCTTACTGCATGGCTATGTCCCTTTAATTGCATTAGATCAAGATTTCATGGTGATAAGATGATTCTACAAGACGCATTTACTTCTATTAAAAATGGCTTCCCAACCCTTATCAAAAACCTAGTGCTTGATTTTGCTCCAATTGGTTATCAAATTTTGACTCAAACCCTTGGATTTTCTAACTCTTATTCACTCCATTGATCTACCTATGCATGGATGCCCATGAGTCATCAATCTTGTACCAATTGAATTTGTTTGTGCCACCTGTCCTTGAATTATTAGCTCTTTGGATTCCCTAACCATTTTGACTCTTATTCACTCTATTTGATCTTGATGAGCGATTAATCATGAACCCTTAGATTTATATTTGAATTTTTAGCTCTATCCCTACTGGTTCCATTTGACAATCTCGTATTGATCTTCATGATCTTGTGAATCTATCGATACATGTACTTATACCACATGGTGGCCTCTCAAGCTCTTTGACTATCTGACCCATTTCACTCCATTAGATCAAGATGTATGATCGAGTGAGGACCGTTAGATCTGATTTAATTTAAAAACCAATGGCTATTTACCATGTCTTAAAATTGACATCCACATGACCATCATTTGATGTACATGCAGGCATATTTGACATCTCGCAGACCATCAAATTTAGGCTCCAATGGATTTTTGTAATGGCTTTAACTTGTAGTTAGTGTGAATATCATATGATTTTTTGACTAAACTTGAAGGCTTGGATCTTGAAGTGTAAGAATCATGGAGGCAACAAAATTGTAGGAGATGTTTGTTGAGGATAAAAGGAATGAACCCATTTGATCCACTAGTCCTGAGAGCCTTTTAAGTGAAGATATAAAATATTTAAGTTGACTGGTCTATATCTAGTTCGCATGACATCCTAATGATGTTTTAATTCATCTGGCTAAGTATGGGAAACTTAGCAAAATGTGACTGAGGAACCAACTTTAAACATGCATAACTTCTACCGTGATTTGGTGGATGATTTAAAACTTAGCACATAATAAGTAGGGACCAAGATGAACAAACCCATGTGAACACTTTTTATTGATATTGTCACACGTTTGAGATATAACATCTACAAATTTACTATTTAAACTTTTTGTTACTTCCACTAAATTCTTGGACTAGGCAAAATTTAGTATGTAGAACAAAATTGGTCAACATCTTTGGTGACTTGGCTAGGTAGCATGCCTGAAATGCTTGAACTTAGACCATTTACTTGACCTTTGAATTATAATAGATAACACATATGTTCTATTATTGTAGAAAACCTCTTGATTTGCAAAACAATGGACTCCAACAAATGAGGAAAAAATAAACTAAAACAAGAAAACTAACCTAAAAAGCAAATGTGCAAATAAAACACTTATCTAGGATAAAATATAAATAAATTAGTTTAATTAACCATGATAAAACATGATCCATCAGGATCAAGAGGGAAATTCATGAATTTTCTCATTACAAAAGATGATACAACTTGAAAAGTAGAGGGTTTATTGAATATGACCTTTGAAGAGGCACTCTTTTTGCCAATTATTTCTCTTAACATCTCCTAAAATGAGTCATCAATAATAAAACAATCACCAACAAAAGAAAATTCATGTTGTACTTCTGGATCTTTTTTATGCTGCTTGTCAACTATAACCTTGTCAAGTGACATCTCATCTATGCATTATTTTTGGATGACCTTGGATCCTTCTTATCAACTGATACAAGTTCATCAAGATATTCAAAGAGCTCTAAATAGTCAACCCAAACTACATCATGATCTTTAATAGGTGATTCTTGATCAAACTTCCCAATATCATACTCTCTAATGGGCAACATATCTTTACAAAGTTCTTCAATCTCTTGCAGAGATTCAAGATATATCTGCCAATCATCTTTTTGATATTCACTTTGATCAACCTAGATAGGATTATCCTAAAAGGTATCTTTATCTTCCTTTAGTGGAGAGATCTCAACATCATTTGTGACATCAACTTGTATCAATTCCTCATGGATTTCCTCCATATCAGGATCAACCATTTCTTGCATACTTGAATCATCTTCTTCAATATCAGACACAGTATTAGTTTCAACTTGGAATTCAATTGAAGTATCAATACACACTTGAATCATCCTCTTCACATTCTTCAAGAACTTGATTTGTAGCTACAACCTCTTTCTCTATTTTCCATAGAACAGGCTCCTCTTGAAGAAGGGAGATGGTGGGAGGGTGATGAAATTAATTTGTTTGAGAGGGAGTATGAATCATGGAAGGTTGATCATGATCATATTTTGGGATATTCAAGGCAATGGAATCATGTAGGGGATCTTAAAGAGGAGGGAAAGAGAAACTTTTGAGAACTTCTATATTCTGCTCCTTCCACTTGGCCAACACTTCATCAAGGTCTAAAATATTTATTTCCTCATGGAAAACTTGAACTTGAGATATGAGTGGTGAATAAAGTTGAATATAATAAGGTTTAGCCTCTTTAATAGGGTTTTGAATAGGAAAATTAATATCTTGTTGAATAGGTTCTTGACTCCAACTAGGAATCTCTATTGGCTCAGATTGGGTATGGTCAAGAACTTTATGAGAATAAGGAACATAAGAAGGATGGTAAGGAACACAAAGGGGTCCCTGAGACAACTGATTCAAATAAATTTGATGCCTCTCATAAGCCTATACTTTTTCTAATACAAATCTACAAAACTTAAGCCTCTCTTCTAGATCATCAAACAAAATTTGAAATTGCTCATTCACATCCTCATACTAGGAATCTAAACATACTTTTCTTACATATGCTAGAAATTTAAGCTCTATTTCATCAATATTTTATTATAAACAAGATTTATCATATGAAACATTATATCCACATGGGAAAGGTAAAATATGGTCTTGAGATTGATATGGTTCATAAGGAAGGTAAGAGCCATGCTCTTGGTAATAAGGATCATGGGAAACTTGATAAGGCTCATCATAGCTCTGATAAAACTCTTGGTAAGGATGATTTATCTCATAACAAGGCTCATATGTATCATGAAAAGACTGGTATGATCCATCATAGGGATAATAAAAAGGTATAACATAGGGATTTCCTTCATACATAGCCATGAAAATAACATCAGGATAGTGCAATGAAAATAAACTTACTTGGAAATTGCCTGGACTTTAGAATTAATTGATGGAGCTTGGAATCACCAAATTATTTATGAAGAACACTAATTTAACTATAATTTCACCAAAACAATCTCCAATGGGTCCCATCAGGTGTGCCAAAACTATTGGTGTTCTAGATTGCACCCTAGTTGAGTAAGGGGATTGTTCAGGTCCTCTACTCAAATCTAGACCAAAATGGGATTGATCTTAGGTTGTGGGTACCCTAATAATGGATCAAACCCATGGAGAAGGATGAATTCCTTCTGTATTTATCACCTAAACTAAAACTAACTAGGAAAAGGGAGAGAAAAATAGGTAATAAAGCATGAAAAAATGTAAAGGAGGTGATGCACCAGTAATGTGATTGTTCAACCACTCTATCTAAACTTCTAACAAACACTAATGCGATCAAATATGTAACTCTAAATGATTGAATATGCATTAGTATTTCATGCAAAGGTTCACCAAATGATCAAAACCTAATGGAATTGATGGGGAGGCCTAGTTCAAGGCACTAACCAATCAATGTATCCACTTGTTAGCTTTAATCAAATGATATTAGACACTAGACATGACCTAAAAAATAATAGGAAATAGTAACTAGGTGATATTCAATATTTGAAAAGGAGATATTTTTACCACATATGCAAATCAATCTAACATTAACACACTATACTACAATTTTGAACATATGAAACAAAGCACTATTTATTCTTTCTTATCTTTCTCTTTCATATGTTATCATATGAAAACCCATCGATAAAATAATGTCTCATTACCCCTATGACAATTTGCATTACATCAAGTTAGGAAGTGACATTTCCCTCTTGTTAACAAGGGCCTCCAATGTATGAGCAAGGGAATTACATGTATTGTTTATTATGGATTATACAAACTATTTATGATAACTTGCAATTGTTGTATGCTTTTATTATATATATATATATATATATATATATTAAAATGATTTGCTTTGGAAATGACATGTTCTCAAAAAAGTGTTATGATTTGCATACATTGCATGTCCTTCTAATGCAATAGGGTATACAACTTATGAGATCACATATAACACACAACCTTTTTGTTCTACATGACACACTACCACTGGGATCATCTAATGTGTATGCCATTTAGGATTGTTTTCTAAACCTATTTGAAATTAGGCTTGGCATATGTGCTTTAAATGATCAACACTTTTTTTATAAGGACACTTTCCCTTTGTAAGACATAACCTCATTTTTATGATTTGGTTAATTTTTTGTCCCCCATCATCTTGCACTTACCCTAGAATCCAATACTTATGATATTGGAATCCAATCTCTCTTATATTAGAATATAATTAGATTCATGTAATAATAACAAAGTTGGATTCTAATATTGACATTATGAAAAACTAATGTCAACTATTTCAAATTATGATCTGGACTAGAATAAGTCCAAATTTGTTGAAATATTAGTTTGATAAATAATGCTCAATTAAATAAATAATCAGACATAAAAATAAAGAGGGCTCTTAGCTTGTTTAAGCAATGTTGGAAGGTTGATTCATTTTTGAACTAGTTGTTTTAAGTTGTATATGTCCACATGCATTTTCCACTTATCACATCAATTGCAACAAAATTTGAAATTGATATGAGATTATTGTTAGAATTATTCTTAAGATTGCACTTACCCTGGGATCTAATACTTGTGATATTGGAATCTAATTTTCTAATATCAAATTTCAATAACCTTGAAATTAGAATCATGCAATAATAGCAAAGTTGGATTCCTATATTGACATTATGAAAAACTAATATCAACTATTTAAAATTATGTTTTGGAATAGAATAAGTCCAAATATGTTGAATATCAAGGTTCAATAACTAATAGTCAATTAAATAAATAATCAGACATAAAAAGATAAAGGGTTCTTAACTTGTTTAGACAATGTTATAAGGTTGATACATTTTTGAACCAACTGTTGTAATCTATATTTATCCACATGCATTTGCCATCTATCACACTTATCACAAAAAATGGAAATTAAGCTAAGATTGTTGTTAGGATTGTACAAACACATTTGGTAAGTTGTAAGGACCATACAAATGCTCTTGATAAAGGACTATTAGTAAAAATTGAATATTTTGGATATGTTCCCCTACTTCTTTTCTTTCTTGAATTTTATGCATTATGACGCATTTCCACATTTAATGAATTCATTCTACTTGAGCTAAAGTGTCAAAGAAAAATCATGTCATAATGTAATGATTTGATTGATCTTGACCTAAGGTGTCAATAAAAATGAATTTGGGGTCTATGCTAGAATGTAAATAAAATATGCTATGCATGTATTTAATAATTTGATTGTGATGTGTGTATAGTTTTTGCTTCCATTGAACTATGGTAAAATTGGTAGGTATGTTAAATTTTTGACTAGACATGAATTTTTTAGCCTAATTTCAACCAATCACCTATTCATAAAAAATGAACATAAAACATATTAATTAACATAAAATAAATGAAAAAATATCTAACAATTATTTACACCATACAATAATATTATCAAAACAGGTTAAACCTATTTAAAAATTTATTTCCATTTAATTTTTAGTTTAATAACCCACAAAATCACATGATTTGATGGAAGAAAAAAATGAAATGAAATTAAACACATGAAAACTATTTTCATGACATCTTAGTAGACTCCAACATAGGTGCACCCAAAATCTTAGAGTAGTTTTGCATACAGAACATTGGTACTAAAAGGAGGACACTAGCGCCATTGGTGATACTATCCAATTAGGGGGCTACTATCTAGGAAGGGTTATTACACTTAGATCCTATCTGAAACACTTAGATCAAGTCTTGTCCTAATTTTTAGCCTCAAAATTTTCTATCTCAATTAGTTTCTAGCTAAGTAATTATTTGCATCATTTATTATTTTTTTTAGAAAGTTTAAACTATGTCAATTCTATTACAAATTAGTGGTTGTATTTATTGTTTATTTTATACCTTATTTATTATACTCAACCCATTTAACAACCTAGGGCTTAATCTTCATAACCTTAAAAATAAAATTCAAGGAACTATAGGAGGACTAGAAGGGTTTGTGGGGAAGGAAGGATAGGAGGGTTTTGTGAGTGAGAAGGGATATGAGGCTTTTATGGGTTAGGAGGGATATAAGGGCCAGGTTATTGTTCAGTGCCACTTGCCTCTACATGTGTTAAAAAATTATAAATAATTTCAATAAAAATGTAACCAAATTAACTAATTTTGTTTCTAAATGTACTAAAATGTGTTTGCATACCTCTCTTTCAATGTGCCATTATTGAATTTAGGTTTCCCTAGCTCACTCAAGTACTATTTGTTTTCATTATCTTTTGCTCACAGTTTGCATCGATGCCAAATGAATGGCATCAATAATTTTTATTTGGTTTAAAAAAAATAGAACCATGTATGCAGTTCTATTGTTTTAACACTACATACATAGTTCTGGCTTGGTGATACTGACCTTTATGTCATAGAATCATATACACGATTTTTAATTATTACGTACGTGGTTCTTAAGAACCATGTATGTGAAATTTATTTCATGATTTTTTTTTCATTTTTTGGCCCCCCATATCTATGCACTTACCTAGATGTTAGGTTCACCAAATGTTTAACCCTTTTTGGAAATAAGGATTAATAGGAAGTGGAGTAACCTTATCAAACAAGAAGTCAGTTACTCCAAAAAGCAAACCAATTAATTATTTTATATTTTATATATAATCTGATAAAAAATATTGAATCTAAATATAAGCCACATATACAAAGTACCACATTCAATATTATGATAACAATAATACAAAGGAAAAATTGCACTTATATTATACATTGCTGCATAGTAAAATTTATGTAATGTAGGTGTGAAAACAAACTGTACGATGATTTTGATCTAGTTTTTAGATTATGAAAATTAGCTTTTTGTCAATACTGACACTTGCATCACCTTATGGACACTTTTATCGATGATATTGTCTATATTTTAAAACATATGTCAAGTAAAATATATTTATTGTTGACTAAAACTTCCACCTGGGTCTTTATAGGTTTTCTATCACCTTTCAGATTATGTTTTAGATCATACATGATTTTTTTTGATATTGGTATATAACTCAAACCTTAGATCCTACTCTTAAGTCTTGTCACCTAACCAAAAATAGGTTAGTGGGTTCACGAAGTTGATCTGACCTCAAAGACCCCTCGATCAATGAGTGATGCCTACATAGTCAATCCTCCAAAGAGGTCTTTAGACATATGTAGTTCTCCCCTACATGTTGGTTTGTGTGTGATCAATGGTGTAGAATTATATATGCAAGTGCATGTAGTGATCTAGCTTGTAACTTGAAAAATATTTCTCATGGGTTGTTCTTAGAATGCTTCAAACCTATAATACAGTTACTCTTATGACTAATATATAAAAAAGTAGAGAATGGGGAAGTAGAACTCAGTTTGTAATTGACTGAATGAGCTTGATAAGGTGCTTGCTTGATATTTTTTAGATGATTTATGAATTATATTTAACTTGTATATATACCACCTATTTTGAAAAGCTCCTCATGGAATGGTTAATAAAACATAATAGGCCAACCCATAAATTTTGAAAGATTTGAAAGTTTTAGTGTTTAGAAGGCATGGATAATTTTGTTGGAGAATGGACAATATCATTGACACTACTATCCAAATTTGAATGCATTTATATATGAAATAGAAGGTTTTTGGAGCTTTGTATGTAATGAAATTACTTAGATATTTGCATAGAATGATTTTATATTGTGCATAATAAGCAAATATGAGAGATCACATAGAAATAATTGACAACAGAAGAGAATACTGGATAATATAGCAAAGCCTCTTCGAGGGGGCAACCTTTATATCAATACACTAATATTAGAATAATTAACATAATGAGTAAAGTCTAACCACTACTTCCTATATATAGTCTACTTAGCCAATGTTATTCCATAGGATGACCTTTCTAAGAACATAGAGAAATGTAACAAGTAAATAAAAGAGGTATATTAGCCACAAAGTCGGCCACACATATCCCTAGACACACCAATGGTTAAGGACACAACAAGACCCTCTCCTTTAAAATAACATTATCCTCAACATTGTGGAAACTCTGGATGCTGCTACACAAATGCTTCATCCTCCCAAGTGGCATCTTCACATGGTAGATTCTTCCATTTGATCAGGTACTCTGTAATTGCTCTGAAACATAGTTGCTTGGTGGGCCTTTGAAGGATCACCTTAGGATCAAGAAAAACTCTACCTTCCTCATCCAATTCTAGTAATTCTATTTGAATGGAAACTTTGTGTCCAATTAATTTATTTAGGCATGATACATGAAATGCTGAATGTATGTGAGTGGATGAAAGAAACTCTAACTTGTAGGCCACACTACCAATTTTTTGTAAGATCTGATAAGGCCCATAATACCTAGGGGATAAATTGTTATCCTTTTTTTGTTGCTTTAATGATATCTATTTATATGGTTTCAAGTAAAGAAAGACCAAATAACCAATGTCAAAATTCCTCTCACTTATGTGTTGATATGCCTATTGCTTCATGTGATTCTAGGACATAGCTAAATTTTCACGCAAACTTGCAAGGACTTCCCATTGATGGTGAATATGTTCTTCAACTGCATGAACCTTAGGATGGGCCTTCAAGGTTGAAGTGATGGATGGAGGGTGGTATCCATATAATGCAACAAAATGAGACATTTTGAAAGAACTATGAATAGAAGTATTATACCACCATTCAGCAAGTGGTAGCCAATGAACCCATTTATCCTATTTATCAAAAACAAAAAAAATAGAGATATCCTTTGAGACATTTGTTGACTACCATAATTTTTCCATCAGATTGATGATGATAGGATGAACTATGAACCAATTGGGTGCCCAAACATGTAAATAACTTAGTCCAAAAATTACTAGTAAAAATGGGATCTCTATCACTAATAATGATCTTAGGGGTCCCATGCAGTTTTTGAACTATATTGAGAAAAGAAACAACTAATGTACTAAAAAAAATGGATAGGATAATGAACAAAAATGAGCATACTTACTGAGATGATCTATAATAACCATGATAACATTTTGACCATCAAATCTTGGTAACCCTATATGAAATCCATAGATACCTCTTCCCAATGTTGGCTAGAGATGGATAAAGGCTGTAAAAGACCTAGGGTTTTAATGGTTTCACCTTTGTTTTGTGGACAGATCATACATTCAGCCACATATTTCTAGACATCCCCCTTGAGACCTTCCCAAAAAAAAATTCTACTTGATTTTGTGATAGGTTTTTGAAAATCCTGAATGACCCCCAATTGGAGTTTCATGAAGTTATTGAAGGATTTTTTGTTTAAGAAAAGAATTCTTACATAGGTACAATATGTATTTATACCATAATGCATTACCTTTCCATGTGAATTTTTCAAATCCACCTAAACCTTACTAAATATTTTGAATCAAATCATGGACAACACTATCATGTTCCCATTCTAATCATGATTCCTCTAGCCAATCTACTTGAAAAATGGTTATGGCACATAGCAATGCATCAACTGATTCATCTTTTTTGGATAGTGCATCTGCCACCACATTGTCCTTGCCTTTTTTTAAGACTATTTTAAAATCATAGTCTAACATATTATTTACCCATTTCTATTGTTTTTTAGATGACAACCTTTGTTCTAAAAAATATTTAAGACTATCATGATCAATCTTTATCTAAAAGTGACAACCCATCAAATAAGGTCTCCATTATTTGACTGCATGCAAAATGGCCATCGTTTCCTTCTCATAGATGGGCTTGTGCTGATTTTTACCCTTTAGTTGATGAATTTCAAATGCAAGTGGTCTACCTTCTTGCATGAGTACAACACCCATACCATACCTATATGCATCACATTCAACCACAAAAGTCTTAGAAAAATTAGGAGTAACCAATACTAAAGTAGTGCACATAGCTAATTTCAATTTTTCAGATGCCTAGGTAGCTACATCAATACACTAAAATGAGTCTTTCTTTAACAAAGAGGTGAGTTGGGTTGCAATACTACCATAATTTTTGACAAACCTGCAATAGTAACCAGTAAGCCCCAAAAATACCTGGAGTTGCTTGTGTGTCTTAGGAATTGGCTAGTCCACCATTGCTTATATTTTTTTAGGATGCAATTTCACTCCATAAGATACTAGATGACCTAAATATTCAACCTCACCAGCTCCAAAAGTACATTTGGAAGGTTTAGCATACAATTGATTTTACTCCAAAATGGAGATTACATGTTTCACATGTTGCAAATGGTCTTCCCAATTTTTACTATAAATGAGGATATCATCAAAGAATACCATAATAAATTTCCTAAAAAATGACTTAAAAATAGTATTCATCAAACTCTAAAAAGTAGATGGTGTATTTTTTAGACCAAAAGGCATAACCAAAAACTCATAATGACCCTCATGAGTCTTGAAAGTAGTTTTGGGTATGTCTTCATCATGGACACAAATTTGATGATACCCAAAATATAGATCTACCTTGGTAAAATAAATATCACCATTAAATTCATCTAGAAAATCATCAATGATAGGAATCAAAAACTTATCTTTGATAGTGCATTTGTTGAATTCTCTATAGTCAAGGCACATCCTCTAGGTGTCATCTTTCTTTCTCACCATAATAACTACTGAAGAGTATTCACTTTGGCTACGGTGAGTGATTCCTACATCCAACATCTCTTGTACTATCTTTTTAATTTCACTTTTATGGGCATAGGGATACCTATATGGCCTGATGTTGGGTGGTTTACTACCAGGAATAAGTGTGATATCACGATCATGCATGCGGTTAGGTGGAAGTCCTTTTGGCATGTATCCAAAAACAATAGAATGAGAATCAATTATTTGTTGTAGATCAAGAGGTAGAGATGGCTATACTTCCATAGAAAATAATTGAGCTACAAATCCCTCAGAACCCTTACAAAGAATCTTTATCATTTTATGGGAGATAATAAGTTGTGGAGATTTATCCTTTAATCCCCTTAGCTCAAATGTCTTTTCTTTAGAATGAAATGCATGAATAATTCTTAAAAATTCATCTCAATAGTGCCCAAAGTGGTGAGCCACTGGACTCCTAGAACAATATCATCTCCACCCATGGGAATAGCAAACATATGAGAATCTAATAATTAGTCTCCCATGGCTAACTTAATACTATGACATTTTCCTAAATAGCGGATAGTACCACCATCTGTAATCATAACTTAAAATTCTAGAGCTAGATAAATGAAACAATTCAAATGAGTAGCCAACTTACTATGGATGAAGTTGTGTGTGCTTTCAAAATCAATCAAGATAATGACCTTATATTTATTAAGGAAACCCATCACCTTAAGAGTTTGGGGAGTACTAATATCTGAAAAGGCATGACAAGAAATAGTAGGTTGAGAGTCTTCAGATTCCTCCTTAGGAACTTCTGCATCCTTATCATGTACTTCTACATCATCTTCATCATCATTGGCACCTTCAACGTAAAATAACTTATTTTTATCATAATGATGGTATTTACACCATTTTATGTCACAACCATAACATAACCCTTTGGTTCACTTCTCCTCAATTTGTCATTGTGTTAATCTAGTGGGCTATGGAAATGATGGTGCTAGAAAGTTGCGATCATGACTAGTAGTGAACGTTTTCCTTTTGACCATCTTTTTTTTTATCATGCATACCTTAGGGATAGCTTATGCTATAGATTTTGGGTTAAATGTTCAAACCTTGAATTGGATTCTATCTTTGAGGCCACCTAAGAAATGATTAGTCAAATTTTCCTCAGTGATATCTTCTACTCATAAAGAGAGATTTTAAAACTGATGAATATAATCCTTCATAGTTCCTATTTTTCATAGCTTGGATAATTAGCTAAAATAGTTCTTAGAGACATTATTTTGATAATGAGATGATAAATCCTTAGTGAAAATATTCTAGATAATAGGAACACCATTCTTTTTCTTTTGAGCACATAACCATGATACCAAACAAATTACTCAGGTTCCAGATACATGGATGCCGTTATCACCCTTTGAGAATTAGGGGTTTGATGCAACTCAAATAAATTCTCAATTTGGGTAATCTAAGTGAGAGGATCCTTACCATAAAAATTATGCATGTCCACTTTTGGCAACATTAGTTTCATACCAACATGAGAGTTGTTGAAAGGAGGATTTGAATGCTGAAGTGGAGGGTTATTAAGCTTAATCTAAGATGTAAGGGTAGCCAATTACATAGTGATATGTTGTAATTCATTGTGAACCCCATTAATCTCTTTGCACATCCCTATATCATCATCTTAGACTACACAAAATTCATCATGCATCACCAAGTTCTTTATGTTTGCTTGAAGTTGAGAAATTGTCAAATCTAAAATTCTAGAATCCATGTCATCGGTAGGAGTCTTAGGAGTTTTTTGTCCCCATTTTCTTCCTTGAGTACCCAAACCTACCATATACAAACCCTAAGAGGGTTTTGACCCTAAAAAAAGTGTACCAAGAAATGGCACCATTATGATCACCTTATAAAGATGAATCTAATGACTGCCTTTACACACTAGGGTAAACCTTTTGGTCCAAAAAAAGTGTACCGATAGAATATACCATTGCGATTATCTCATCAAGATGAATCCAATGATGAAAATTATGCAAGGGGAAATTTTTTTCTAGACTTTTTATTTATTTTTTAATTATTTTTTTTCAAAAAAGCATTTTGAGCAATACGGCACTGACAAAAAAATTAATTCTTCCCAGATTGCAAATTATATTTTTTCACTCTCACCACTCCCAGAAGCTAGGCTTTGCTAGTTCTAAAAAAAAATGTCATAGGAAACTTACCCAAATCGAAGCTTTGATACCACTTGTAATGGTATTACTTAGATATTTGCACATAATGATTTTATATTGCACAAAATAAGCAAATATGAGAGATCACACAATGATAATTGACAATGGAAATGAATACTAGATAATTTGATCTAAGAATTTGACTCAAGAGAGGATGGTTAGTATGGTTTTAGTTCAAAAATGAAAACAAAATGAAATAAACACACTAATAGCATAACATCTCTAGGCTTAGACACTAGGGAGAGCTTAGTTAACAAAAGCAAATGGCAAACACAACTAAAAAGAAAGGAATGAAAACACAATAATTCTTTCACCTTCCTTGGATGCTCCAAATGCCTTTGTATTGGTGGCTTGCTTAGCTTGTTCTCATTAATTCCTTTGTAATGGAAGCTTGGCTACCTCCATCTCTCCTTGGCACCTTTGGCTTTGGCTTGGCTTTGAATCAATTGCCATGGTAACATTAGTTGCTTGAAGTTTTTATAACTATTTGAGCATTGTAAAATTTCATAATCAAGCATTTGGAGATATTTGAGCATAATAAATTTACACCAAAATAGCTTAGAAATGATGTTCATGGCCTTTTTATTTATATATTTTTGAGAGTGATCAGAATCAACCTGAACCATCCATCTTAAGATTGAGATGTATGGCTGAGAATTAATTCAATTTTTAGAATGAAGTTTATAATTATCCTCATCATGAAATTGGAAGAAGAGGCAATTAAGATGCATGGAGGGTATCATGGAAGGCATTGATGAGACATGGAGGGCATGAATCCTGATATTTGTGGTATTTATGGCCTAGGGATGTCTGCCCAAGAAATGAGGTCACCTGATGATGCAAATATTCAATATTTATTTCTAAAAAAAATTATTCAACAAGTTTCCATGGAATTTTTGATTATGCCTTGATTTAGGTTAATTAGCTCTTAAGCATGATTAATCACTTTATGCACAAATTGCTCAAATTGATCAGAATGTCTTGTTATTGGTCCAAAATTTGACTGGATTAGAATTGGAAGTCAATGTTAGATGTATTGGAACCATTATCACATTTAGGATGTTACCAATAAAAAATAATAAAGGCATGCATCTTGTGTAAGAGATTTAATAGGAAAGAGCAATCCAGAGCACCTAGGTGCAAAATTGACATTTTGACTCAAACTGATCTAATCAAAGTTAGCTGGCCCATAAATTGCATTGCCCCATTTAGGGATACCCTAGCCAAAATCAAAATTTGAATATGTCAATTTCACATCTTTTAGTGTGTTTTAGTGTTTTAAAGCTAAATTATGCATTTTAGGTAGAAATTGGCCAAAAGCATGGTTGGAGGTTATTGGTGGCCAATTTTAGGTGTTTATAATTTACCCCTATTTGGGAAGATATTGCAAGCTATAAACATAGTAACATCTTCTCAAAGAATGAAAAAGTCTTATATGCCTACAACTACAATAATGATAAACTAACTATATGATTCCCCCTTAAGGGAATGGTTGGCACAAGTATGTGGGAAAATGGTCCCTCGATAAGAAGCGAAACGAGAGGACCAAAGAAAGTAAAGATGATGGGGTGAAAACACAATGATATTTAAAAATTAGTTAAAATCATTGAGAATGCAAGTGGGATGGTGTATAATGGTTTTCCCAAAGGTGGTTATAAACATTGTACTCTGATAGTGGCAACATGGTATGATAACACAATGATTTACTCAAAGGTGATTATAATCATTGAGAAGATGGAGCTACCCCAATTAGGAAAAAAAACAAGAGAATAATATGCCCCTATATAGGCAAAAAAAGTAAAGTGGTGACAACACATTGATTTACCCAAAGGCAATTGTAATCATTGAGAAATATAGGTGGGATGATGTGCAATGATTTGCCCATAGGTGGTTATAATCGACCTTGATTATGGAAAACATGATAAACTTGGATGAAGATGATAAAATAGAGGGTAATGATGAATTGGAATAACCTCTAGTAGGGAGATGTTCATCTAAACTAATAAAGGTTAAAATTCTTTTGTGTTTAATTATTCTATTTGGGATATGATTAGGATGGAATCAAGATGTCAGTGCTAAAGAGATACCACCATTAATAAATAGACTTCTTGAAGCTAAGGTTTGTTGTAGCACATGTCAGTAGGCATCATGATATAACATCATGAGGACTTGGTTGAAATATGCATAAGGACTGACTCCCAAAATCCAATACTCAATAAAAAATAATGCATCAATGATAGAAACCATGATGAAAATGTAAACATATGAATATGGATGGATTCAAGTTCAAGTGTGGGAAAGTAATCTCCCAATGAACACACATTAACTAAGTCAAGGTAATAGTGATGAAAGTAAACAATTAGATAGACAAAAAAAAAAGCAAAAACAAACAAACAAACAAACAAATTAATAGAAATCCTATGAACATTGCCCCTAAAAAATAGGTGACAACTTAACAAATGAATAAAATGGGGGAATAAAAGAAAAGGAAGGGGTGACCGAGCTATCTCCATATCCACTAGGCAAGTGGATGTTGCCTACATAGTTCCATGGATGTAATATCTAATAAAAAACTTTAAGCCAAATGTAGTTCTCCCAAGGAATGGGAAAAATGTGATAACTGAGGAAAACAAATATAATGGATGTGATAGAAAAATAGACATGGTCTTGGAAAAGGGCAAGTACATGAGAGAAAAGGCCAAAAAATATGGGGAAACTAAATGACAAGTGATTTACTTATAACTTAGTAAGGTTTCCTAGAATCCTTAAGGCAAATAAGTGGTCAATGTTTTTATTCTTTCTTAATGTTTTTAGAAATTTTTAAAGTATCTCAACTTGATCAAGAATGATGAGACACCAAATGGTTCAATCTCAAAAAATAGTGAGAGTGTTCAAACTTAGGTTGCTGATAAAATAATAAGAGCGTGGCTTAGATTACTTGTAAAATGGTGAGATCATGGCTTAGGTTACTCACAAAATGGTGAGAGAATTCAAACTTAGGTTGCTCACAAAAAAATAAGAGTGTGGCTTAGGTTGTTCACAAAATGGTGAGAGTGTGGCTTAGGTTGTTCACAAAATGGTGAGAGCATGAGGAAAAGGGTGACTGAGTTGACCTCAAAAAGTATTGAGCACTGCCTACATAGTCCTAAAGTAGGACCTCAAGTCACTATAGTTCTGCCTTTACAATGAAGGAACTCGACTAGTGTAGCAGTCAATTCAAACAAAACATGCATAGTTGGTGAAAAGGCATAGTATGACATAGGAAGTCATAAGTTGGTACGCCAAGGCTTAATGTTACCCCTAATTTTACCATAGGTAGTTCTAACTAAGACATAATGGCATAGATCAATGGTACTAATTTTCTCAAAGGTGGTTATAATTATTAGCAAGACTGATGGGAAGAAAGGAATAACAAATGAAGGATGTAATTATTGCCATTCAAACTGGTAAAAAAACTAAAAATTTCAAATTATATGAGATATGATCCTATCCATTCAACATAGAGCATTTTTAGATACCATTTCCTCCAGGATATGAACCACCAAGATTTGATAAATATAAAGGAAAAGGTGATCCTAAGGCTCATTTGACCAAATTCTTCATTGCATGTCAACCAGTGGCATATAGTGACATATACCTTTTGCTATTGTTTCCAAGAAGATTGGTTGGATAAGCCTTGGAGTAGTTTTTGAAGTTGCCCAAAAATTTAGTAATAGATTTTGATAATCTTTCTAATAAGTTTGTGCATCACTTTTCCTATAATCTTGAGCATGAGATTTCATTAGTGGATTTAACGCAAGCAAAGAAAAAAATGCTAAGAGTTTTGAAAGTTATTTACAGTGATGGAGAGCCTTGGAAAGCTATTTCACCCATAGTTTACCATATAAATAATTAGCCATTGTGTTTACCAGAAATTTGCATAATGAGATAGCTTACCATCTAGAACTACAATGTGCATATACTTTCAAGGAGATCATTGATAAAGGTTTGTTAATCAAGAGGGAACTCATCAATAAAGGATCCATCAATCTTAATTCAAATAATCAAAATTAAGGTACCAATTAGGGAAATGACCAACAACCCATCCAAGTGTAAGCATCGTAACTAGTATTGGCCAATAACCATGAAAGACTGGAGTGATTCAACCATTGTAAATATTTTGTAGGAAATGGAGTAATTGAATTTTGTCATGTGCAAATGGTGAAAACATCATCTGCACCACATTTTCAACTTACTCCAACTCAACCAATATTGCAAGTATAACAACCAAAACTTGCACAATAAATACAATAGCCTTTACCATTGCAAATCCCTCCTCCTAGAAGGATCATGCCTACATGTCATCTATTTAGTGACCTAAGAGAACCTATTGAGTCTATATTTTGAAATATTGTTGTCGCTAATCTGATTACTTGGCCTATACCAAAGCATTATCTGCAAGGCATTTCTCATCATGATTGGTACCATGAAAATGAATTCTATGACTATCATTGGGTCAATGTGCATAATCTATGAAGATGTGTCCAAATCAAGCATTTAATTGGGAATATGTTGGAGAGTGGGGAGTTAAAATTGGATAATGGTGATTCCAATTCTAATTAAACTCTTGGGATTTATGAAAATCCCTTTCCTCAACATAACAATTAGTAGCAGCACAATAATCAACAACAGCAATAATGGCCAGTGTAGTAGCAAAATCAATAGTATCAAAACCAAGGCCGAACTAGCAAAAGCAATAGTAGAACCCACAATGAAAGAATAATGGACAAAACCAAGGTCACAATGGAAAAAACCAACACACCTACCATGTAGTTTCACATGACTATAATAGGGTTGTAGGTCATATTATAGAGGGTAGCATTAATACCATCTCCATTAATCCTAGACCAAACACTAATCAATCTAGACCATTGCTACGCAACAACATTCAACCAACTTACATGGATAATCCTTATTTAACTTGGGAATGCATACAAAAAAATCAAAAAATTAATACTTCCTCTTTTGGACCTTATATCAATAACTTATCCTTGCCACATGACCATATGCAAGTGCACCAACAATTAAGACTTATCCTATCTGGTTCCACACCATTCCCAACATTATTCAGCAACAATGGTCTCGTATTTAATATTGATTATGCAATCACAAATCAAAGGTCAAAGATTACTATCCCAATCCCATAACCATCTACCACTTTGCCTATCATCTAACCAACCATTCAGCCTCAGAATAAACCATTCACTACTAACCAAGACAAGAAGTTTGATATTGTGGAATAATTGAAAAAAACACAACCATAAATTTCTATTTTAGATATTCTATGAACGTCAATAATCTATAAGAATATCTTGAATGAGTTTTTGACCCAATCCACTATTGCTAGTGACATATCCCCTGATAAATTCCAAGCTTTGGTTGGACACCTAGCTCTAGCCCAACAAGTCACATTCAACCAAAGTGATATGTCTTCCCTTGGCCCACTCCATAATACTCCATTATACATAGAAGTTTATATAAAGTGACATAAAGTGAAATGTGTCCTTATAGACAATGGATCTAGCCTCAACATAGTGTCTCTAAAGCTCATCAAGATTCTTAGGTATACAATGGTATATCTCTAGCTAGAAATAATAACTATCAAAGCCTATGATAATTAGGAAAGAGAATCACAATGTACCATTAGTTTTCTAGTTATCATTGGGCCTTTGACCCATGATACACTTTGCCATGTGTTTGATCTTGAGTTATCATACAACATGCTTGTAGGGAGGCCTTGGTTACATGAGATTCATGTAGTCCTGTCAATGTTGCACCAATGTATCATGTTTTCCCACTTAGGGATGGAAGTGAATATTCTAAGAGACTTACACCCATATGAACACTGCAAGCATCTTGAGACTAAATTTCAAATCTATAACTATTAGTAAAATATGAATCCAAGTTTGAAATAGGAGAAAGGAAAGGCCATACTTATTGATCCTTCACCAGATAACTACATAGATCCTAATACCTTAGATTCCCTTTCCCACATGCCACATCCTAAAACATCTAATCATTTCACCATTTTAGATAATGGATCAGGAGATTATGTGACCCATGAAACATATCATATTTCCAATCTTCCTCAAAATCCAAAAACCTTTGGGTGACCTAAATTCATCCCACATATGTATTGGCAACAAAAGAATAAATATAACCCACTGGGTGTGCTATATGTGATCTAGGAATTTGACTCAAGAGAGGATGGTTAGTATGGTGTTAGTTCCAAAATGAAATAAATAGACTAATATCGTAACATCTCTAGGCCTAGACACTAGGGAGAGCTTAGTTAAAGAAAATGACAAACACAACTAAAAAGCAAGGAATAAAAACACAATAATTCCTTCACCTTCTTTGGATGATCCAAATGACTTTATAGTGATGGCTTTCTTGGCTTGTGCTCATGAAGTCCTTGGCAATATAATTTTGGCTACCTCCATCTCTCCTTGGCACCTTTGGCTTTGGCTTAACTTGGAATCAATTTGGCATGGTAACACTAGTTGCTTGAAGTTTTTAGAACCATTTGAGTATTATAAATTTGCATAATCAAGCCTGTGAAGATATTTGAGCATAATAAGTTTGTACCAAAATAGCTTAGATATGATGTTCATGGCCTCTCTATTTATAGATTTTTCAGAATGATCAGAATCAACATGAACCATCCATCACAAGATTGAGATGTGTGGTTGAGGATTAATTCAATTTTTGGATTTAAGTTTATAATTATCCTCATCATGACATTGGAAGAAGAGGCAATTAAGAGGCATGGATGTCATTATGGAAGGCATTGATGAGGTATGGAGGGCATGAATCTTGATATTTATGGCATTTATGGCCTAGGGATGTCTTCCTAAGAAATGAGGTCACTTGATGATGCAGATATTCAATATTCATTTCTAAAAAAAGTATTCAAAATTTTTGCATAGAATTTTTGATTATGCCTTGATTTAGGTTAATTAGCTCTTAAGCATGATTAAACACTTTGTGCACAAATTACTCAAATTGATCTGAATGTCTTATTATTTGTCCAAAATTTGACTGGATTGGAATTGGAAGTCAATGTCAGATGCGTTAGAACCATTATCCCATTTAGGATGTTACCAATAGAAAATAACAAAGGCATGCATCTTGTGTAAGAGATTTTATAGGAAAGAGCAATCCATAGCACACAAGTGTAAAATTGACATTTTGACTCGAACTAATTTGATCAAAGTTAGCTGGCCCATAAATTGCATTGCCCCACTTATGGATACCCTGGCTAAAATTGGCATTTAAATATGTCAGTTTCACATCTTTTAGAATGTTTTAATGTTTTAAAGCCAAATTATGTGTTTTAGGTAGAAATTGGCTAAAAGCCTGGTTAGAGGTTATCAATGGCTAGTTTTAGGTGTCTATAATTAATATAGCAAATCCACTTCGATGGGGTAGCCTCCACATCAATGCACTAATAAAAGAATACTTAACATCATGAATAAAGACTAACCACTACCTCATA
>JARHVA010000108.1:355000-382500 GCA_037957365.1 Torreya grandis
TTCAGTTCCAAAACAACAAAATTAATTGGTCAAAACATGATCCAAACAATTACAAATAATTATATAACAGAATTTTATGAGCATGTTGTCATCCTAAAAGATAGAAGACATTCATCTTTTTAACATAAATAAAGAAATCGTAGATGAAAATGATAGATAAATAAAATTTATTCATGTTTATGATAAAAACAAGGGCCGCGTAGCGGCTAGTCCTTGTCAATAAATTATTTAAAATTGATTTTATATGTAAAATTATAATAAAAGTAAAGTGTTATAGTAAATAGTACATTGGATGATTCAATAAAAAATATTGTGATATTGTCATGTATTTAATTTAGTAGATTTGGTGATCATTGATAAGATCAAGGCACTTTTAATAATATTTTTAGGAACAAACTTGATTTTTCATATTTATTCATTCTTATATTGAATAAATAAATAGATAATATAATAAAATTAATTATTAAAAATTAATATTATGTTTTCCAACATTAAACCTAATATGTATAGAGTATTAAATCATGCAAATAAAATATTTTCTTTGTTTTACCTATATATCCTACAAAATCATTCATTTCATTTTTATAAAATAGAATGCAAATAATATATGAAGTGGACATAAATATATAATAAAATGCTAAACATGCTTTTAGAATGTTGCATGCATAATTTTACTATTGTTGTATTGTGGGTAGATAATTATCTAGAAATTATATCTATTAGATAGTTAAGCTAAAATCCAAAGTGGTTGATGTTATATGTGGGTCCTATGTTAGTGGATAGTGTTGGATTATATTTTATTAATTGTCATATATTTATAAATTAATAATATGCATTCTAAATTTTTTATTAGCTGAACAAAAATAAATTATGTGAAGTGCCAAACATGATGTACACTTGTCTTTTAGTTACATAAATTAATAAATGAATGTACACATAATATTTGATGTTAAACTTAGATTTGATCAAATATTATATTTTTTGGAAAATTTAGATTGGCTAGAATAAAAAATATATTTGTTCAACTAATTCCTATAGCACCCTCATGACAAAACTAAAATATGAAAATATGGGATAATATCTCATTATTTATAAATTAAAAAAAATCAAATTCTCAAAATTCGTGGAGGAGAAGCAAGTACACCAAATAACTCAAGAAAATGAAAAAAAACCAAGCAAAATACAAAAATAAAATATGAACATCATAAAATTAAACATCATTAAAGGTTAGAAATATGATGTGCCTACATTTTCCCAAAAAGACCTAAAAGGTGAATGTAATAACCTTACACCTCTACACCATAACAGATTCAAAATATTATAACAATATAATGAGAATGCTTTCATAATCGATTTTAGTTCATATGAACACCCATTTATTTGTACTTTTATATGAATTTTATAACATTTACATGTGTCTATGATAATGCCATGCTAATAACAATGTCAACCCATAAAAAATTGCAATCCAGGTGGGTTGCTTATGACATCAGTCAATAAGAAGCAAATGAAAGAAGTTAATTACACATGAATCAATTAAGTAAATATATTGAGGATAAATAATAAACTATGTATATAAACATAATAATTAATTATTCATTTGAATGATTATTATGAAATAGAGAAGTCTTACATATTTGATAATGTGGATGTGCCCTTGATATTAAAGTAATTGAAGATGGCATATGTTTTTATGTAGTGACTTATGTGGATGTGCTTTTAGAGATTGAAGTAATTAGAGATGGCATATGTTGCTTTATAGTGTCTTATCTAGATGTGCCTATTAATTCTAACATAGAATATTGTGTGGTAGCGTGTACATGTTTCTTATATATGTATCTTAGATAGGGGCCTATTACATATCCTTAAGCATGATTTACAATGATGTACATGAAATGTAGGTACATGATCAAATGGTCTAATAGTATAAGAGAGGCCTACCCCACTACTAGATGTGCCACAACCTAAAGCATCTATACTAAGAGGGACACTCTTAGATGTGTCACAACTTATAACCCTATAGTTTAAGAACCCAAGGTAGCCATTGTATCCACCCTCCCGTGATCTCTGAGTATATTTTTAGAGTTTTAATAGCCTCAAAGATGTCTGTATGTCTATTTTGATGCATGATTTTAGGGATGGAAATATGTCCTCTTGAATTTTTAATGTTTTCTCAGGGAAGTTTTGGTCATGTTTAACACCAGATATATCAAATGTGAACCCAACATCTACCTTGAGATGCCTTGAAGTTAGAATAATTTTGCTTATCTTTAGAAATAAACTCACAAGACAATTTACTCAAAAAATATAGTGGAGCCTCATTTTTATTGCATGCATTGTCATTAAACACCATCCACCATCTGTCCAAAAATTTATTTTTAGTCTCCTTGTGAATAGACTAACCAAAACTAATATGTTTGGGGTTAATTGGTGATGGTTATCTAGTTCCAAACATATGAAACAAAGCATGATTTCATCTTTCTTATCATTCTCTTTCATATGCCATCATATGAAAACCCATCAATAAAATAATTTCTCGTTACCTCTTATGAAAATTTGTATTACATCAAGTTAGGAAGTGACATTTCCCACTTGGTTAATAAGGACCTCTAATGTACGAGCAAGGGAACTACATGTAATGTTTGTTGTCAGTTATATAAACTATTTATGATAACTTACAATTTTTTAATGCTTGTATTATATTTGTAATATGATTCTTTTTCTTATTATGTTAGGTTTTTGGGGGTCATGGATCCATTAAATTAACAATATGAATTTTAAAAAGTAAATTTTTAATTTTAATGTTTTGCATTCTAATCATTAATATAATACCTAAGTATGCATTTTAATTATTTACCTAAAACCCTAAATATATTTCAAAGATGAAAATTTAATATATGGGACCCCAAATGGGATGGAGGTCCTTGATCAAGATGCTTACTGAATATACTTGTATTGAAAGCATTCTCACACTTTGTAAAATCTAGGAACATAGAGGGCAAGGGTGAGGTGTATCTATGACTAGATAGATATATAAGGCAATCAAAGGGTTGAGATTTGATCCAATCACAGGTTCCCTTATGAATACCTTGTTACAACTTTATTATAGTTGAAGACCACACCATGGTATGCACTAATAGGACAAAACCTCTATGGGCCACACTAGTGGAACAAAGAGAAGAGAGTTTCCATATCTGATAGGGTCCTTTATTCTATGTGAATTGGTGATTCTTGGTTTGATGCTTTAGGAAAAACCAATTCCTATGGTATGATAGACAATGTGTATAAGTCCCAGGTACATATTCAACATGGCATGATGATCCATAATTACTATCAATTCTAACTTCATGTTCTTGAGTTTCTAAAAATAATATGAACTAAGGCAACCTTTTTAGATTTTCCCCACCTTATGACCTTCCCATTTTCATTTCTAATATAGCACATGTGTGGCCCAAACCATAAGGGCCCTGTAGACTTGATGTCATCCCCACCTTCCTTTGACATATCATTGCCATTCTCTTATGAGCGGTCTTTTCTCTCATTAATAGTGGATCAATATGAAATTAAAAAAAATATATTTAATTTTTATGTTTTGCACTCTAATCATTGAAATAATACCTAAGTATGCATTTTAAACATTTATCTTAGACCTTAAATATATTTAAAAGATGGAAATTTAGTACATGGGAACCTAAATGAGATGAAGGTCCTTGATAGAGATTCTTACTAAATATCCTTGCACTAAAAGCATGCCCACACTTTTTAAAATCCTCCTTAAATTGAGACAAATTGATATTAAATTGATTTTCTTTGGAAATGACATGTGCTTAAAAAAGTGTTATGCTTTGCATAGGTTGCATGTCCTTGTAATGTAATAGGGTGTATATCCTATGATATCACATATAGAACACACCCTTTTTGTTTAGAAAGCCAAGATTGAGCACTTCCAAGTGTTTGGCTTCCCTGTTATGGCTCATATTCTAAATAAGAAATGTAAGTTATTGGAACCTCAAATTCATTATTTCATCTTCATTAGATATCTTGAGGGTGTTAAGGGATACAATATTCTCATCCCACCACTCATTAGTTGTTTATTTAAAGGAGCGTTTAATTTATATATGGTCCTTTAAACTCTACACTTGACACCTCTCCCCCTTCCTTAGAAGCACTTGGATTTGATGATTTAGATCTACCTGATCAACCTCTTGATGATACATATTTTTCTTCTAGTTTTGAAAATGAGAGTAGTGATGATGATTCCCCTACTCCTTATCCCATATTATCTTTAGATGATGATGAATCCCCTCCTAAATCTTCAAGCAATGGTCCTATATTGGCTAGATAGAACTATAAAGTTTTGGCCAATGGGTTGAAGATCCATTAAATAAAGGGTGAACTCATTCACAATTCTATGATGCCCCACATGCTTTCATTAAATTTGATTCTGATACACAATCATCTTGTAAGGCATTAGGCACTCCTGAGTGGGTTTGTGTTGTGGAAGAGGAGTATAGTTCCTTGCAGAGGAACAACACTTGGGATTTAATCCCACTTCTTAAGGTAAGAAAAAATGTTTGATATAGGTGGATCTATAGAACAAAGTTTGATGTAGATGGGTCCATAGACAATTTCAAAGCATGTTTGGTAGAAAAGGGTTTTTCTTAGGTGTATGTCATTGACTACACCAAGAATTTCACTCTAGTTACCAGTATAAACTCAATCATACTCACTATTGCCATTGCCACAACACATCACTGGGATGCTCATCAAATAAATGTGAAGAGTGCCTTTCTTCATGGTGATCTCAAAGAGTAAATATACATGGATCAACCACAAGGATTTGTGAAATGTTCCTCCTTAGTTTGAAAACTTCAAAAATCTATCTATGTGCTCAAACAAGCTCTTCAAGTGTGGTATTCTAAGATGGACTCCTTTATTCTTTTAGTTGGGTTGACTAGATGCCATTCAGATCTTAATGTCTATATTTTATGGTAGGATGATTCACTATTTATTTTGGTTCTCTACATGGATGACCTATTGATAAGAGGGAGTTCTCCATCCACCATCATAGAAATGAAAACTACTTTGTCTAACATGTTCTCAATGACTGACTTGGGCTTGCTGCATTACTTACTTGAGATTGATATTACTCTGTTGAACTTTTGGATGAATATTGCACAATCCAAGTATGCTCTTGATTTACTTGCATGGTTTAGTAGGGCTGATTATAATCTTTCTTTGACTCCTTTTCTATTTGGTGTGAATCTTGAGGCTGATTATCCATCTCTATTAGTTAATGTTATCTCGTATCAATAACTTATTTATTGTATTATCTACCTTATTCACACTAAAGATGACATTTCATATGTAGTGGGAATGGTCTCAAGATTTATTCAAGAACCACATTACACTAGAAATTAGTTATGTGGATCCTCCATTCCATTTAGGATACTCATATTTTTAAGATTCACTATGGAGTAGGCATCGACATTGACTTAATTGGATATACAAATTTAGATTAGGTTGACAAATTTTAGAATCACAAGTCAACTTCTAACTATAGTTTCTCCCTTGATTTAGGTCTGATTAGTTGGTCTAAAAAGAAGCATAATTCTATTGCTTTATCTTCTATAGAGGAAAAATACAAAGGAGTCATTAATGCTTCCACTAAGGCTATTTGGATTTAGGAGAATCTTGCTAAGTTTGGCATCTAGTTTTGATGACCAATAATAATCTTCTATGACAACCAAAGCACAATCCAGATCTATAAGAATTTGGTCCTCCCTCAACAAACCAAGCATATTGAGATTCACATAAATTTAATTTATAAGATCATCCATGAGCAAGTCATTGATCTCTGATACATCTAAACAAAAAAGTAAATTACTGATATATTCACCAAACATTTCATTGAGAGTAAGTATCTTCATTTGTGAGATCTTCTTGGTGTTCAAGAAGTTTCATCTTCTTCATCCTCTAGGAGATTATCTCTTTTTACTTGGGTACCTCATCATGCATTTGGGATAGGACCTAATTATTCTACCCACCTAAGCTATGCTTAAGGGGGGTGTTGGTGTAGACTTTTGTCCCACTAGGTTTTGTCTACACAGTCTTATTTAGTTTGCTTAAATAAATAATAGGTCATTAAGGGAAATATATTTTAAGTCATTTTATAATTGTGAGTTGAGTTAATTAATTTTTTTGGTGACCTAGTTCCTCACTAAATAATGTATCTTACTATGCACTTTTTGGCTAATGTTAAGACTGAAAACTTTTTAATACAATTTTTTTATTGTGAAGACTAGCTTCTTCCTTTGGATTGTTCTTCAAATTTCAACACTCCATATAGATTCATCTTTGTGAATTCAACCCTATCTAGTTGATATTCATTGTGGCCCACTCTGATAGATCCAAATTCTAAGAACTCTAAATACACTTGGATGTGTGTTTTCAAAACTGTTTAAGAGCTAAAAACACTAACAACAAATGTTGTCAAAGTCTATGTAGTTTGAGATCTTCACCTTCTATGCTTTGTGGCAAGAAACTGACACTACCAATATGTCCAAGGTAGTGGATAACATATATGACCAGGTTTTTGGCCTCTAATCATGCCTATTTGAAATATGAAGTACCCATTTTGACCTCAAGAATGCCCTTCCCAATACACAAAAATTGTACTTTTTAGGTTAACTTTAGATGCACATAAAATGGAAACTATAAGTCATTTTGACAAACTAAAAAAACCTCACATGCATGTCAAATACGTATATATTCACCATGGATCATGCCAATGGAACATTGGAGATGAATCTATGGTAGACATTGTGGTAATCAGTCTTGAAAAATATATCTTTTTTATAGTGAAGAGATAAGTTCTTATCCTCAAACTGACAGTTACTCCTCTAGGACCTTTGCATGCAAATCCATCACTTTAAACATGTATGAATAGGCATATGACATGTTTTCCAAATACTAAGACCTAAAAATCCATTCAAATGCATGTTTTAAAATTTGTTCAAGAGCTTAGAAACATTGGTAAAAAATGTTTTCAAAGTTGAAGTGGCAGTTTGAGATCTCCACCTTTAGTGCTTCATGGCTGGAAAATGGCACTATCAACATGTCTGGGGTTGTGGATAACATCCAAGACTAGGTTCTTGGCATTTGATCACACTTGGTCGAGAGAAGTACCCATTTTAACCTTAATAATTCCATTTTTATAATAATAGAGTACTTTTATTAAGCTTCTCTTAGCTTCAATAATATGAAATTATTTACTAATAGTGACAACTGTACGAAGGTGGAAGATTATTTAGCACCACTAACCTAAAAAAATTTGTTATTAAGTAATTAAAAATGAATTTATATGTACTACCTAAAAAATCAATGAAATTTGGTAAAATTAAATACACATACATTTAATAACTCAACATACCTTGGAATTTCAATCCAGCGAACCACTAGGAGATGCTATAATCTTGATAGTATCAAGAATAACTTTGTGGTCTGACTCAAAATTTTCATAGGTTCTTGTTTAATATCCTCCCGTGATATTTTACCAATTGAATATTTATTGTAAGTATCGAATTTGATTATTTCAATATCATCTTATGTGTTTCATAGTATTTAAACAACCATACATCTAAATTTTTGATAGGATATCATTGAAGCCAAGTTCTAGTGACTACCATAGACCTAGTGGGATAGTTAGTGTTTTCCCCATCTATGATTAGGGAAATCAATATTTTTTTTCCTTTGCATACTGAAAAAATTATTAATATGTTCCCTCTTCATTGTCCTCATCAACAATAACTCCAAAAACATGCCCTGTATCACAAAAAATAGTTTTTAATGATGATGTAAAGATAGATAATGAGAATAAATAGTACATAATTATTAACAATCTACATAGTTTCACTAGATCAAATACATGGTCAATGTCATGTGATGATGTTAGAGATGGTCTATGAGTTATAATTTTAGTGGAACTTGATATGCATAGATTGGAATTATAGGTCTGAAACTCTATTCATCCACCCACTCTTATGATTCACACTCATTCAAACAATGTCCATGCATGCAAAACATAAATATGCCAAGTGTCTTGTATGAATAGTCCAATAACCTAGATTTGAGCTATGAGTGAGTGGAGCTCACTTGATCCCATTACAGTCATACAATCCTCATACTTTTCCAGTTTTTCTTCCTCCATCAACTAGAAATATTTATGAACACTAGAATTTTCTTGAGCACCATTGCCCATTTTATTGTTACACCATTAAATAATGGTTTTTCATCAATCAAAACAATGCCATTTTCAAACTTCAACTCCTCTCTTGAAAGGGCTCTTTTTACACATGTTCCACCACCATCATGCTCCCCTTTTCCATGCCCAACCTTAGTGAAACTCCAAATATGTTATAAATTAGTGGTAACATGCATCCTGACTAACCAGTAAAATATACATGGATAATTGAATTATGACCTATAATTGTTTGACCAAATATAATGTTGATTGAAATTAATTTTCCTCTCTATCAAATTTCCATAGAACATTTCAAAAAAACCTTGCATGTACTCTATACAATATGATATCATCACTGACATAGAAATGGTACTTAATATTTTTTTATCTTAGTATGTACTATCATGTGCATGCATGAATGTTATATGCATGAATATGACAATCTAATTAAGTTGTAATATTGTGACTAAACCTAAATTTGTGGTTTGAATGTATAATTATTAGAAAAGTAAACTATTTAAATAATAGAAGTGGTAATGTGTCCTTACTTAACTTGAAATGTTCATCCAACCATCTAGCCCTGTATGTGTGCCTTGCATACTCATAAATAATTTCTCCCTAAATTTGACCATAAATTTTGAAATAGGTATTTTTTTGTAATAAGCTCACACCTTTTAGATTCTTTGCCATCTTTTATGTGACATGTCATATGTTTGTATTTTCTCAAACCAACTAATTCTTGTCCAATTGCACTTGTACTCTACTCATGGATAATTTTTTTAATTTTTCCAATCCACCACAAATGCTACAATTTCCATCCAAACATGATTTGTTATGAAAAAGTTATCCATCTGGGTTTTCACAAAAAATGGTTGAAATAAAATCCCTTGTTGATTTTATCAAAGCTTCCTTGCCACACTCTTGAAAAATGTTGTTAGTATGCAAAGTACAATGTATATGGTAAAAAATATCATATTACAATTAAAACTCAACATGTTGCCTACAACAAGAAGTGGTGTATGTGTGATTTATTTTTACATAAAATGGTTTGGTCATCTCAAAATATTTTTGACTAATAGAAATTTATGGATGTTTTTGTAATAAAATAAATTACAATTGTGTTTGGGTCATATAAAATAAATGTTTCAGATGCATTTCATGACTACAAGAACTAACTCTTATTTTCACTACATCTCTCGTATTAGGTGAAACTTTTGTGTTATCTTTCCAAAAATGTGCAAGTAAATCTTTGAGAGCATCAACTCTAGCCTTATCCTTTCATGGAATTAAACTAGATAATGACTAGAGCTCATTGGTATTGGCATCATTAAGTCTTTTACGTATTTTAAATGTTTTCATTGTTGTTTTAGATTTATGTTCATTGTTTGGCTAGTTTTTGAAATCAAGTGTTTTCTCCTTGTTTGACCACTTAGTACACAAGTTGTAATTATGTGTTAGGTAACATTACAATATTTTTTGTGTTTTTTCACACCTATAGTATGGTATGAATCATGTATATTTTTAATAATTTCCTTATTTTTACCATCCATGTTAGATGTTCTTAGTCATAAAGTGTACATTATAGGTCTCATCTTAGTCAATTTCATTAACAAAACAAACAATTGACATTTTTACTATCAAAGTCTAATTTTTCAAAGATATTATCCAAATTTATTTTAGTTAGTCTTCTTGAATGGTGGTTAGATATAATATTAAGCATTGATTTCAAAATGTTTTCATCAACTTTAATTAAGTAATTGTATTTTATATGCAAAATCCTTGGAGGTGTTACTAATGGTGGAAATTTTTGAGATGGTGTTTCCATATCATTATATTCCTTACTACTTTCTTCATTGTTTAGTGTTTCTAAGGGATTTTATTCATTGTTACTTTCATCATTTTGTGTTTCAATATTATTTTCTTATTTTTAGGGAGTAAATCATCATGCATGAATTCATCATCAACAAAATTAGAAACTTCATACTTTGAATGTGGACTTACAACATAATTTGGACATTTAGGTAAACATTCATCATCATTATTCAAATCATCATTGTCTACAATGTTTGGTTCATTAGGATAGCATTTGTACCTTATCTAGAGTGAAATGTGTAGACACATAATATTTTTAAACTTTATTCATTACTGATGCTTTCTTTCTTTTAGGAACCTATCAAATCTTAATCTCTCTGAGTGCATGCCTTAAAGGGTGCGTTGAGAAAGGGGTGGGTGGACCATTGGTTCTTTGCAAGATTGTTATCCCTTATACCACCACTTGATATCTATATAAACTTCTCCCATGTACTTTTGTAAGCATTGCCTCCTCTCTTGCACACTCCTCCAAGCATTTTATTGCCTTTATTAGCACATACCTAAGATTAAAAACCTTTTTGATAGTTTACATTACACTGTCAGCGTAGGCTGACCCTATATTTAAATTATTAAAAACACATTATGGGTCTAGGTTGGCTCTAGATGACCTAGATTGAGACCTAACTTGTTTTTATCAATTAATGATACAAATTTGATTTGGTTGACCCTATCAGTTCAACTTTTAAAAAGGTTTAGGGTTAGATCAAATGATATATATATATATATATATATTATCATTTCTTAGAGAGAAGATATTTAATTATTCATTTGTGCTCCTTTATAATCCACTCTTCTGCCATTCTACTTGAGGAGTTATTTCCTAGGGTTTATACTTAGAGAAGAATCTTGTCTTATGGAAAAGTCTTGAATGATTTGGCCTTTCTTAGTGATCCTTACAAAACACAACCACCTATTGTGAAGCACCTTTGGTCAAGGGAGAGATTGAGTCTCTATGGGTTCATCTTCAAGGTATATCTAACTTTATTCCTTTATTTTAGTAGATAAAAGTAGCATAAGTAATGGATTTTGAATATATTTCTCTCTCTATGCATTTGGGTTTTCCCTATACGTAGCTTAATTAGGATTATCCTATGCATGTTTCCTTTTTATGTTTATTACCCCCACTTTGTGCCATGAGCGTTGATGATCACTAGATTAGACTTTACTTTTGCATTTACTTTATGAATATGAAAACATAGGACCTAGCTAGGGTTATTGCATAGTGTTATTTGACTAGAGGATTTGGAACCCTATCTAGTGATGTTATTGTGGTAAGAGATCCCTTATTTAGGTCTAGTGGATCCATATCAGTCATGACCTTGAATATCTAATGTATCAACAATTGGATGTGTAAGTAAGATTTATCTTATATGATCTAGGATTTATTAATAGATTAGTTGCATTTCCCTTTGTAAACATTCTATGCATCATCACACAAAAATTTATCAAAGGACAAGTCATTGCAGGCCAATTCACATTGACACCCATACCCACTACCAATCATATTCAAGATAGTCTCCTCGACGATCACATCCTCTATATTTAAGGTTTTAATTAGGCTCTCTCTCTTAAAGATTGATTCCATAACTTCATTACTGATTTAGAAGCAAGTAATCAAGAAGATTCCTACGTCATTCTTGATACTACTAAATCTACATTAGTCATAAAAAAACTTCCCAAAATCAATGTTAATTTACATGAAGATATTTGGACCCTTGATTTTGATGGCACTAAATGTCTCAAAGGAGTTGCGACAAGTTGTATACTCACTAGTCATCATGGTAAAATTATCCCTTTGGCATTTTGATTTACCTTTTATGTCACTAATAATATGGCATAATATGAATAATTAATCTTAGGCATGAGAGAGACACTTGACTTATACATTATATATATGCATGATTTGGGTGGCTCCTAACTCATTTGCAGATAGGTTAATGGTGATTATCAATTTAAAAGTGAAAATATTATTATTTATCATTAAATGGCCATTACCCTTACCAAATAATTCATCTCTTTTACCATCAATCCCATTCCAAGATATCAAAACTCTATTACTAATTCACTTGCTTCTTCAACATCTTTATTTCATCTATGCCAAGTTATCATTGATTTTAAATTTTTTATTCAAATAAGAAAGTCCCCATACCATCCAACCATAAGATTCACTTATCTATCATATTGAGCCTATCACCATTTGATAGATCCAATGGTACAAATACATTATCCAATTCCTTGAGCATCAAACTTATCCTCTAGATACAAACTCTCATGAAAAGGCTCAAATTTGCAAACAAGATTTCAAATATGTCTTTTGATATAACACCCTTTATTATCATAATATTAAAGGTACCCTAATTTGTGGTGTAATGAAAAAAGATATTCCTTCTCTCTTTAAGCAAACACATGGTGGCATTTGTGGTGGTCATTGTAGCAAACATTCTATAATATGCAAATTATTATGTATGAGATGTTAGGTTGTGGAGCTAAAAGCTTCACTGATGCAAATAAAGGAGAAGGTTTCAGGAAGGTTGTTGAGTGTTACAGATGCCAGCATCGGTCAGGCCAACCGATGTCGGCAAGGAAGTGACAGAAGGCAACTGACGTTGGTCAGAAGTCGATTAGCATCGACACCCCCCAGGCAGACAGGGACTGACATCGGTCACCTGTGTGGTTCAGACTGCAAATGTTACAGGCAGTTAGCTAACGAACCAAGTGTTTACATGTTGAGAGCCAATTTTAGACTAAGAGCTATGGATCTAATTATTGTAATTAGGTGTCTAATATTGTTTGCATGAGATATATTTAAGAGACTCATTGGTTGTATTGTAAATGTGTGTTGGAGAGTAAGAGAGCAATAATATATAAGCTCCTTCTGAGAGAGGAGAACAATGGTGTGTTCCTCCTAGTGCCACAGTACCAAGTGTGGGTGCTAGATTGGAGAATCAGCAGGGTTCTTCATGTATGTATGATCTTGGTCATCAGGTGAGCATGGCTACTTTAGGATATCTACATGGTAATTAAGATCATTACTCTACAGGTGTATGTGTGTGCAAGGTCAAGGTTCATAGGTGTGTAGAACCAGATTGATTTGCAAGTGTGCAAGATCAGATAGGACAACAACACAACAGGGAGTAGAATTAGGCAGGATCTACTTGGAGTACAATGTGTACTCAAAGATAACAAAGAGGAAGGCAAGGAAGATCCTTCCATAAGTAAGATCAGATTGAGGTGCAGGTTGTTGCAGGTTCAGGGGAGATCTACTTGGAGTACATTTGTGTACTTGTGGAGTGCGTGGAGCATAGGTGTACTGGCAGTAGTGGATACTTGCTGGTTGGAGGTGAACACCAAATCTGTGTTTGAGTTGAGTTTTGGGACCTAAGAGAGAGAACTTTGAGGGTAGATTTATTGTTTATGCCCTAGAGGTGTGGGAGCCCTAGAGGTGTGTAAGGAAGAAGAACTGTGGCAGCCTTCTTTGTTATATTTCCTTTTGGAAGAGTTTTAATACAAGTTGTGTATTGTCTCTCATATTCTATGTTATTTCTAGATTCTAGTTACTTGTGTATTCTGGTTAATTTTTGCATGTTAAGTTACTTGGTAATCAATTGTGTGCTTCTGTTATTTATCCCAACACGTGGTATCAGAGCTAAGGTTGCAAGGAGCAGGTTTTGTGTTTGGTTACAGGTCACTCTCAGGGGTTTCTAATTGAGTGGGAGTAGAGCAATGGTAGATGAAAGTAAGCTAAGAATGGAGGAGTTGAAAAGCACAGATGGTCACTTACGGTCCTATGAAAAGAAAGAATAGGTAAAAGAATATTGTTGGCTGGTAGCAGATCAACATGAAGGAACTGAAGATGTATATGTTGTAAGTGTTGTTACACAGGATGCTTTGGGAGGTTTCTTGGATAAAGTTGAATCTTGGTTAACAGATTATGTTGCCTCTTTCTATGCAGCCCTAGGGAGAGGAGCTGGTGAGCCTTGCCAAAGAATTGGCAAAGGGGAAGTGAAGCTAAAATTGCAGGCGGCCAACACATGGGTGTTGAAGGAGGTCATGCAGGTCCCAAGTTTGGAGATGTGGCTAATTTCTTCAGATAGGTTGGGTGATGAGAGATGCTCAAGAAATCTCACAATAGATGCACTTGAATTAGCTGGTGGTAAGAAAATAGGTACTTTTTATCTACTTGTTTATATTACTGATTCTTCTTTTGTTGTGAAGACGTGGCTTTGTAGGCTTGGTCACATGAGCAAGAAGGAGATGCATGTTCTTAAGTGGAAGACTGATATATTTGATAGGCTTAAGAACTGGAAAGCCTTGGTGTTTATGGAGGAGATGGTGGATAGAGACCAGTGGATGGGGATGGATACCTCCGAGCAGGGCAGTTTGGACATGGGTTTTGATTCAAAAGAGCTCACAGGTAAAAAGTCATCACTCACAGGCAAACACAGGTACCAGAATTGATAAAAAAAACTAACATTGGTAATAGGTAAGACCGATGTCGGTCAAAAGGACTGATGTCAGCAACAGGGGACACTGACATCGATAGGGTTGGTAGTCAGGATAGGTGCATGGAAATCGACATCGATCAGATGCAGACTATGTGGTGACCGAGGTCAGTCACTGTAACAGATTTTGGGTGGACAAAAAGCTATCAAGGAGTCTCAAACACCCATATAGAGGACTGAAGGTGGTAAGTAAGCCTCAAATTCATTGTTCCTCTTCTTTATACTAGTTGCTGACTATAGAGTAGGAAGGATCCAAGAAACAATGGGAGCATGGCATGATTATGATGCAGAACCAAGCGAAGATTTGGTAGGGTTGCTAATCGGTATGAAAGCATAGAGACAAATGGATACCTTAGTTGAAGAATAGAGAGAACAGACACGTGAGACAAAAGACCAGGTCATATGGTCTTGAGGAAGCTGCAGGACAGTGGTACAGGTTTTGACAGGTGGATGACAAAGCATGACTTTAGTCAATGTCAGGGTAACTACTATGGTTTGTCTTACTAGGGGGATGATGGTCATGACATTATCCTATTACTATATGTGGATGGTATGTTTGCTAGTAGGTTTGTACATACAAGGTTTTGTTGAGCTAAGGGTAAGATTAGTTCAGTGGTTTGTTATGAAGAATTTGGAGCAGCGAAATTCTTTGGCATGGGAGACATGGGAGATCACAGGTTGATTTTGTCTCTAGTGGGAGCTAATGTGAATCAAGTTTTGGTGAGGTGCAGGATGCAAAATCAGAGCACACTAAGGGCTGGATAGTTTAGTGTCTGAAATCACATGAGGTCTGGTATAGGCCTAAGTTTGCCCAAGCAGTGGGAGCTGTCAGAGAGTTAGGAGCCAATTCAGAGAAGTGGGTTCTTAGGGATGTGAGAGGGACTAGTAGCAGGGATTCATGTTATTTAGGGTCAGGACTTCACTACATGGGATTGTAGGTTTGGATGTGGCAGGGTACTCGGATGACAGGAGGTGCACCATAGGTTGTGTGGTGGGTTGTCTTCAGGATTGAGCTTGAAGAGGGATACAAGCCAGGAAATAGATTAGATGGGGTACAGGTATAGGTACAGTGTAGCTATTTATCTCTAAGTGGGAGATTTTTAGGTTATGGAGCTAAAAGCTTCACTGATGCAAATAGAGGAGGAGGTTTTAGGAAGGTTGCTGAGTGTTACAAATGCCAGTGTTGGTCAGGCCAATCGACATCGATAGGGAAGAGACAGAAGGCAACCAACATAGGTCAGAAGTCGGTCGGCATCGGCACCTCCCAGGCAGACAGGGACTGACGTCAGTCACCTGTGTGGTTTAGACTATGAATGTTATGGGTAGTTAGCTAACGAACCAAGTGTTTGCATGTTGAGAGCCAATTTTAGACTAAGAGCTGCAGATCTAATTATTGTAATTAGGTGTCTAATTATTGTTTGCATGAGATCTATTTAAGAGACTCATTAGTTGTATTGTAGATGTGTGCTAGAGAGTAAGAGAGCAATAATATATAAGCTCCTTCTGAGAGAGGAGAGCAATGGTGCGTTCCTCCTAGTGCCACAGTACCAAGTGTGGGTGTTGGATTGGAGAATCAGTAGGGTTCTTCATGTATGTATGATCTTGGTCATCAAGTGAGCATGGCTACTTTAGGAGATCTACATGGTAAGTAATATCATTGATTTATAGGTGTATGTGTGTGTAAGGTTAAGGTTCACAGGTGTGCAGAACCATATTGATTTGTAGGTGTGTAAGATTAGATAGGACAGCAACACAATAGGGAGTAGAATCAGACAGGATCTACTTGGAGTACAGTGTGTACTCAAAGAGAGCAAAGAGGAAGGCAAGGAAGATCCTTCCATAAGTAAGATCAGATTGAGGTGTAGGTTGTTGCAAGTTTAGGGGAGATCTACTTGGAGTACGTTTGTGTACTTGTGGAGTGCGTGGAGCACATGTGTACTGGCAGTAGTGGATACTTGCTGGTTGGAGGTGAACACCAACTCTGTGTTTGAGTTGGGTGTTGGGACCTAAGAGAGAGAGCTTTGAGGGAAGATTTACTGTTTATTCCCTAGAGGTGTGGGAGCCCTAGAGGTAAGGAAGAAGAACTGTGGTAGCCTTCTTTGTTGTATTTCCTTCTGGAAGAGTTTTAATACAAGTTGTGTATTGTCTCTCATATTTTGTGTTATTTCTAGATTCTAGTTACTTGTGTATTCTGGTTAATTTCCACATGTTAAGTTGCTTGGTAATCAATTATGTGCTTCCATTTTTATCCCAACATGAGATACTTTTGGCCTACTCTTGAAAAGGATGCAATCGAGTTCACTAAAAAGTGTAGTAATTTTAAACTTCATGATAATTAAATCCATTCATCACCATCTAAACTTCAAACAGTGGAATTTCCTTGGCCATTATCCATGTGGAGATTAGATATCATAGGCAAACTACCTAGATCACAAGATGGGCATGTTTTTATCATCATGACTACTGAATATTTTACCAAATGGGTAGTATCCATGCCTCTCATCAACATCATGAGAAATACTATTTCCAAGTTTATCCTCAATAAAATCATTTATAATTTTGGAATTCCCCATACTATCATTTATGATAATGGTGGTAATTTTAAAAATAAGGATGTGAAATAACTATATGCTAAATTTAAAATATCCCACAAATTTTCCACACCTTATCATCCAAAATGCAATGGCCAAGTTTAAGCCACTAAAAAAATTCTCAATAAAATCCTCCAAAAGATAATCCATGAAACCTACACAAATTTACATCTTCATTTATATCTTGCACTTTGGGCCTATCACACTAGCATACACACTACCAATGGGGCAACACCATTCTCATTAGTCTATGATTCCAAGTCTATCCTAACATTAAAAGTTGAGATTCCATCCTTACGTATATCTCTTCATAGTATCATTATTAATAAGGAATTATGTGAATCTTTCCTTCATGCTCTCGATCTTCTTGATGAACACCATTTAGTCACTTTACAACATAATTGACAATACAAGGATTGTATTGCTAAACAACATAATAAAAAGGTTAAAGTTCACACTTTTAATGTTGGTGATCTAGTTCTTAAATTGGACTATACCCATGATAATTAAGTCAAATATTCCAAAAAATGGTGGGGAAATTATTTAGTGAAATATATTCTTGGTCCTAACACCTATCACCTCTAAACTAATGAAGGCCATATTTTCAAAGAACCCACAAATGCATAATTCTTGAAAAAGTACTTTGCTTAGATCTTTATCTTCTTATCATGCCTTATATATGTTATCCTAGTAACACTTTAAGTAGGATTTATACATGGGTCTCACCCTCTGCAATAGTTTCTCTTTCCATAAACCTTAGTTCCTTCTCTTGGTCCTTTAGTTTCTCTTTCTCATGAGTTGCATTATAAAACTTTGGATATGACCCAATCTTCTTGATGAATTCCTTTTGATTTCATATCAAATTTGTTATTCCCTAATGAATTATACACCCTCTTGGGTTTTTATTTTGTGAGTTACATTTTAATACCATGGATAGGACTAGACCTTCCCCACAAATACCATCTTTCTCATTTCTTATTTTTCACATGCTTTGTTCATCCTCTTGGGTTTATCTTATATGATTTGTAGTGTAAGACCATGGATAGGACTAGTCCCTCCTCATAAAATCACCATCTATAATTAATTTAGTGTTCCTTTTATATAATGTCAATAAATGGTTACAAATTTGTGATCCCATATTCTAATTAATATGATTTTGAGGTTTTTGCATTAAAACTCTTTTCAAGATTAAAATGTAGGTTTGTAGGTCTATAGAATTAGACATATCTTTAATAAGGAGTATCAAGCATGAAGTAAGTTTTAGAGAGGTCCTAAATATCAATAAATATGAATTACATCTCTTCAAGAAAGCACAACAAGGTTACAAGTCCTCAAGGAAATAAGATCTCATGTTTGTAGGGGTGAAAAAGAAAGATAGTCACATCCTTTTCTACTCTCTTCAAGCATGGCACATGTGAAGTCTTGGAGGGGATTTTATAAGACATGATGCACCTCATGATAGTATTCAACCTTAATGAGCATGAAAAAACCATCTGAATCCACTAAATATACCCTACAGATAACCAAAGCCTCTAAAACCCTAAACATGTAAAGTTGCATTTTCATGGTTTTTCAATTTTAGAGAGGTATCCAAATGCATTTATGGAAAATTATAGGCACAAAATAAGGGTAATAATAATTTTGTAGGACTATTTTAATATGATTCAATATTTTTCATGTGATTTTGAGGTTTATGTGCGAGAAAGAAACATCATCAGGTTGCAGGCACTTTTCAAAGTTTTAAAGTAAGAATAGGGTTGTGAGTAATATCATAAGGTTTCAAACATGTATAATAATTTTTTAAATCCCTTTATAATGTTTTTAGTCCTATAAATTTATTTGAAATATAATGGTATCCCACAAGTTTGAAATAAAGATACAGGGGTCTCCAAAGCTTTTTTTGATGTTGCAAGCTCCAAAACCTACCTATAAGTATGTAGAAGAGCTCTATTATTGATGATCAAAGGTGAGGGTAGGGGATAAAGAGAAATAATATGATACTATAGGTTTGTGGAATTTTCCATGGTCTAAGATTACCAAAATATCTTAAGTATGTTTTCAAAACATGATCAGTCTACATGTCAGAGTTGTAAGGCTCAAGAACATGAGATCAAGTGAGTTTTGAGTTCCTAGAAACTACTTATAGTTCTACCTTAGAGTTATTTCTAATAGGAAAAAACATGATTTCAAGCATGTGACATCTTAACCCAAGGTTTTAATCATTTTTTCAAATGTTCTAAGTTTTGAACAATGTATAATAAGGTTTAAGGTTTGCAGGTATAAATGTGAAGGGTTTTAGAGTATTCAAAGCTTCAAAAAAAGATTAAAACATATAAGACAAATTTATATAATCCAAACATGGTTTCAAAAACCTTCATTCAAAATCATAAGACCTACAACATAGTTTCAATCACTTTCAAGGTCTTAAGAAGGTTTTCCAAGAGGAATCATGACTAAGCAAGGAATAAGATTCACGGTTTCAACCTTAAGATCTTCCCACAAGCCTATAGACTTCCTAGAAGGTTCATTAATGAACATATCAATGATAAATTAAAGGTTTGTATAACCTTGTAGGGTCAAAACATAACTTTAAATTTTTTACTTCCTAAAAAAGTGAGCATACATAGTTTCAAATAGAAAAGATGCGAGGTTTTTTGGGATCAAGGAGCACTTGTAAGTCTAGGCATTCTTACAAGAGTTCCTAGTTATTTGAATATAATACTACAAAAATTAATGTTATAAGTATATAGGAAATATTTTAAAGAATTCATGCTCTCAAGGATCTCAAACAAGACTAAAGATAGGATTTTTAATGTCTAGAAAGATATAAATCAACCCTATAGTAAGGACTCACCAAGGTTTAATGATGATGCAATGGATAAATGAGTTTTTAGAGTTTGAAACATGGAATTTGTATGTCTAAAGTCAAAGTTTGAGCCAAAACATGAAGATTTTAGGTTTGCATGCCTGTAATCTATAACGTATTTCAATATGTTGTTCATTGAAATCAAGGGACCGAATTAATTATTACCTTGATCCCTAGCCAAGACTCTTACTCAACCTTGAAATGAATTTATATTTGAGAGTAATTATACTCATTATTGTATTGAAATGAAATCATTATATATTTTTACATGATGCATATATGCTTTTGCTTAATGACATACAATATGAATAATATTACATTGCTCAAAATTAGTCCATCATTGGATTTGATACTCTTTATTTTGTTCTAAACATGCACCTCCTAGCAAACTCTCTCTCCCAATATATAACATGCTCTTCCTAAATTGAGGCTTACCTTTGTCTTATTACTCTCATATGTCTCTCCAATTGATTTCAATCTCCTTTGAATACCTCTGATTACTTGAGTGCCTCCTTTAACTCCCAAATGTCTTGAAAAAGGCCCATGTAAGTCAAAATAGGTCATCATGGGTGGTTACTTTTACTTTTAAAACATCTGTAGGTAATTATTTTGGTTAATGTAGACTAGTAGTTTTGAAACCATTGCCTATATTAAGCAACAATTTCATCATTTTCCTCAAATGGGTAATTGACCTTAGGGAGATGACTAAAACCTATCTCTCTTGATGTTATTTTAGTTGTGTATTTATTTATTTGTCTCTTAGATATTTTCTAACCATCTTTGACATGTGAAACTATGTCAACACCACCGATAAACACAAACATGCACAAAGAATTACTCGTAGTGTATGTTGATGTACTTCTTATTTAACTAGATGCTCCTACATTATACAAATTAGGTATAAAAAATAATCCATAAAATCTAACTCATGAACCTTGTGTGAGATATTATAGTGGTTCTCCATACTTAGTAATATCATTGCACTCATCCAAGCTACACATTTAACTATTTTATCCTTCCACTTGACCAAATATTCTTTGTATTTGCCAACTCTTTTCCTCTTGGTAATTTTGGAATCCATCACTTTCTCTATATTTTCTCTTTCCTTCTCAAAATTTTTAATATCCAATATGTAATTAAATAATCTAAATTTACACACACACACACACACACACACACACACACACACACACACACACACACACACACACACACACACACACACACACACACACACACACACACACACACACACACACAAACACACACACACACACACACACACACACACACACACACACACACACACACACACACACACACACACACACACACACACACACACACACACACACACACACACACACACACACACACACACACACACACACACACACACACACACACACACACACACACACACACACACACACACACACACACACACACACACACATCACTTACTTGTCCTTTATGGTAAGGTACAAATCCATTATATTGAATATAGGTGATATATCAATCTCATCTTATAGTTATATCTCATAGGCGTTCATTGAAAAATTTCTTAGTCTTTTACATAACCTAATATTCTTCAACTTGAACATATAACTGAAACCCATTCTTTTCTAAAATTATTCAAAACCAAATCACTCACTTGAAACTTATGTTATCTAATCTTGATATTTTCACACTTATTGTACTTTATGACACTCTTCTCTAAGCTCTCATTCACTTCCTTGTGAACCTTATGCATATAGATTGCTTAGTTATCTACTTCATTACTTCTACTCATATCCACTGTATTTTATATCTCATCAATGCCTCTAGGGCTAAAACCATACACAATTTAGAATGGAATCTTGGTTATACTTATTTTTTTTTAAATTTTTTTATAAGTAAACTCATATTTTAATAAAATCATATACCATTATTTTTTATTACTCTAATCTATCAAGCATCTCGACAAATTTCTAAGGATTCTATTCACTACCTACATTTTCTCATCAATTTTTAAGATGATAGGCTCAAGTGAAACTTAACATTATGCCCGAATTTATCCATAAATTTCTCCAAAAATGACAACAAAATTTATATTTCTATTTAAAACTATGTTCTTTGGAAATCTATGTAATTGCATTATATCCTTAAAAAATAAATTATAAATGTTTGTGTCATCACTTGTATTCTTACATGTAATTAAGTTTTCCATTTTCAAAAATATATTGATAACAAAAAAAAATAGAATCATTTCCTCATTGTGTGCTTGGAAACCCAAGAAAAAATTCCATGCTTATGTCTTTCCATGGTAATTTTTTTATTGGCAATGGTTGATAAAAACATACATTTTAACTTTTATATTTAGCAAGTTGGAAAACTCTACAACCTTTAGACAAAAGTTCTTCACATTCACTAGATCATTATTGGATAATATTAAAACTCTTTCTTGGTTACACCAAATTTTCATCCTAAAAAAAATGACTATCTAGTCTTCTACTATGCTTTTCTCCCTCATTAATCCTTGAGGTATACACAACAATGTTCTTATGAACAAATAATCATCTTGATAAAATAAATCTTACCATGGAGTTCTTTTGATGGTAGTTGGGCTCTTGCATGTTGTCTAAGAATATATGAAATCTAATATTCATCATAAAAACAATCTTATTAACATAAATACAAGATTGTGTACTCTCATCTCATTCACCACAATAAAAATGACACTCAATGCATCCACAACTATGCTTAAGTTTATACTTCTGTGCTTCAAAATAAATGATTTTTTTTATAATAAATCAAACCCATTTCATATCCTTTTGGTTTAACATACATAGGTTATTTATGAGCTATAATGTTTTATGATCCATATACAAAACAAAACTCATTTGGAAATAAATAATACCTTTATTTCATTGTGTCTTGTATGATAACATATAATTTTTTTCATCATAAATAGAGTAATTCTAGTTAGCATCATTAAATTTTTCATTAAATTATGCAATGGGTTTTATATCTTTAATCAAAATGTATCTTACCATTGTCCTTGTAGCATCACAATAAACTTAGAACACTTTTTTGAAATTTGTAAATTATAAAAATGGTTCTTCTATCACCTTATTAAAAATATGAAATATCTCCAGATTGAACTATCGATTTGAATTTTTTTCATATCACTTGTAATTTTTAATATAATGGTTGAACTTAAAATAATAATTGGTTGACTTGGTTTTGGTTGACCTTAACCAAAGTTGAGTAGCTCAGTTAAGTGTTTTGAAGGGATTTCTTCAAGTTGGCTGTAGGATGATGGGATGATTGGATTTGGCTATTTAAGTGAATCGACTATGGTTTGGAATTCAAGCAAGCTTAAGAGGTTTGATAATGGATAAGTGATGGGGGTGATTTTAGAAAAGGATATAATTTTTGAGAGGATGTGTGAAAGAGATGATGTAAAATGGATGTTTTTATATTATGATGGGGTGATGGTTTTGATTGGTGTAAAGATTGGAGAAAAAGACTGATGTCTGAACCATGTGTTGATTTGGATAGTGTATCTTATTTGGTGTAGGGAATGGGTCTACAAAAAATACTGGTATCAACAACACACAAACAAGATCACATAATATGACAAGCCTATGCTAGTAGATTCAAGGGTGTGCAATGCAACAACCATCCCACCAATTTACTCACATAATGTGGAGACTAGTTTGGTCTCCCAACCCTCACTCTACATATATATGTGGTGAGTAGTCTTCGGGGATGTTTTTAACCTTGCATTGGAAGTTGTTTATAGTCAAAAGGTCATAATCTAAGATATGTAAGGCTCATGAATGGAGTCCCCTAAATACTTCATAGTATATGGGGCCCAAGTCCATATAAGGATGTTATCCGATGCTCAAGTATTAAAGTGCAACCTCTCACTTTATAAAAATCTTTATGGGGAAATACACTTATCTTTATGACAATTATCCTTATTATACTCCACCAAAATATAGAGTGTGGATTAGTGCGTGGTAATGAAATTTACATCACAAAACACATAATAATTATGACAAGTGTGTGGGGATGAATTTCATGTCACATTTCCCCTATAAAAATGAAAAATTAATGATTTTTATTGACTATTTTTAATATTCAAAGTTGGCCTACGGGTGCAAGGGGAGAGCATATACAACCTTAGCCTTGTGTATAAAAAACACAAGTACAAAATACTAAGCTAGGATGATTAAGACACACACCCAAAGAGTTAATTAATTATATGTGATTAAAAAAAAGGTATTTATGAGAAGTTTGATTTGTTGTTTATCTAATAGGTAGACCTAAAAAACCCAAGTTAGTAGGTTGAATTCAAATTTTAAGGGGTAACCTAAAAAACATAGTAAAAAAATAAAGCTGAATTTATGCATCACTACATATAGTGAAACCGATTCTCTATAGAACAAAATTGCTACACAAAACATGCCAGCTATAAATAAAAAATTAGTTAAGAACAAAGTCACTTTTAGTGAGAATAAATTTGGTAATTAAATGATGAAGTCAATTCTATACATAAAAAATCTACTAAAAAATATAGGTTAGCCAAAAATTAGGAAAAAGTAATAAAGAACAAATCCACTTTTGTCATAAGTAAAGCTGATAGTATATAAACAAAACCATAAATATAGGAAATAGACTAGAAAACTAAAAATATGAAAGTTGATATAGGAAGTAATGAAGCTGATAATGATCTATCAAAGTCAATAATAATTAATGTGAATTCACTTTTACCCATAATGGTTGTGATTCAGACATGGAATATTAATATAGAATAAAATCAGTATACATTGAAGTCACAGATGGACCTGATGACACTACTTTTGTTGAGTGTGAAGCTGTTAATGTCAGAAGTGAAGCTGGGTTTTTAACTTAGTGATTTTATAACCTAATAATATATAGGAATGGAAAGATATGAAATCACTAATAATATCACAAAACCATTAGTGCTTAATCAAAATTGCTAGTTGGATAGAAGGAAATTTGAACAAAATAGTTAGTAAAGTCAATTGGTTAAACAAAATGTAACAATCAAGTTTGTCGATTAAGTAGAAAATCTATTGTGGTTAGAGTGAAGTCACATTTATATAAATTTAATTTCCTTTGACATAATTCAAAGCTACTAAAAACTTAGAAATGGTTATTTTTTTAGAGTTTTAGAATTTTTGGCTACCAAATCTTCTTTTCATGGAACCTACAAGCCTGCTTTAGCACATTAAAACATTCACAAGTAAAAGTTTAGGGATGTCTCCGACCTTGGTCACCAAAAATGTGAGCTTAATTTAGATTCTATGGGATTATATAGAAATCTATGAACATTATATACATAACTCTCTCCCTAGCCAAACTAAACAACCTTTGTTTGAAGCAAAAAAAAGGTAATTTGAATGAAAAATAAACTAAACACAATGATAAATCCTTATACCTCAAATTTACATGTAATAACTTCCTCTTGATGTTGTGGATGGATCTCGGGACTTGATAATATTTTTATGTTGCTTGAATTATTGGATTACTCTTGTGATGCTCAATATTGCAACAACTTGAGAGTAATGGATGCTTGATTGAAGATGGTAGAGACAAGTTGGTGGTAATATTATAGTGTTATTCCAAAGATTTATTAATTTTCATGGGAGTGTAATTGTTTATATAGGATTTGATGGAGTGAATCAATGGGTGGAATTAATCCATGGGGGATGAAGATCTAGGGTGGAAGAATTTTATAGGAATTAAAAATGCTTAGAGAATCTAGAGGAAGCTTGGTGAGGGGCTCTATAAAGCTTATATATTTCTAGAATTCATTAGGAGTACTTAATGATATCTGAATAGAAGAGGATTAAGAAGGTATTTTGTAGGAAACATAATGGAGGTAGGTAGAGGTAGTGAGAAGCAATTTAAAATTCTTAAAATATTGTGTAAGTGGGATTTAGTGCTATGTGGAGTGTTAATATGAGATTAATTGATGGAAGGGATGTTATAAGGTTAGTGTGGTGTGGGAAATGTCAAGAAAATTTTAGGATAGTGTAGATAATACTAATAATATGATGTTAATTAGTCATAAATAGTGAAAATTAGTAATGATGAGGGAATGGGTTAATTTTAGATATATACGCATATGTTAGAAAAAATTAATGTAGAATAGCATAGTTAGGACATTATGTAACATAAAAATATGAGTATTGACATGTGTAAATATCAATATATAAGCTCAATCTGATAATGTAAATGATCATAAAATAATAGAACTTGTGTCAATTGTGATTATATAGAAGTAAGATGCCCCCAACATAATGTGTCATGCAGGAAAAGGAAAGGTCCATCATCTGCATGCTCATGTATCATGGATCTCATGTATGCCTGTATCACACTCAAGTACCTATGAAACATATGTGTGTATATAAATGATATGTCATCTACTAACATAAATTAAATAACATAGGCAAAAGATGGTAAACATGTGAAATGCTAAACATTTTTGTATTTTTACTTTATTTGAATGTTTTTGTATTTTCTTAAATATTTGATTTTTTTAATATTTTCTAATTTTTATGAATGATTTAAAAGATAATACTATCCAATTATCCCATATAAGGGATGCTCATAGGGTGTCTATAATCTGCATATGGTATATTAAAATAGTCATGTTGCCAATGATCATGTAAATATGTCAAATTTAAAACTAGATAATCTGTAGTACTTTGTGTATGCCTCATAAGACTCTATGGTCATGAGGTAATAGTAGAAGGTGTAGTCATTTATGGAACCCATTATTTAATTCTCCATGATTTTCTTGATGTAATATTTGTTATTTATACCTATTCTAAAACATGGTGCTTTGTTGTCAATAACTAGATAGGTTGTAGAGGTGTAAATAAGGATCTTGAAGCGTTTAATATAGATATTTGATGCAATGGCCTCTCAAGTATTGGTCTCCTAGGAAAAGAGATTTCTTGTTGCTTACCATTTTATGCATGATTAACCTTATTAAGTTATATAATTAGCTGTCATAGAACACATTTCATCTATTATAAAGGATATTCATATTGAATCCTTGAAATTATAATTACCATGTTGGAATGAATATATATTTAAGACATCGATAAAATATGGTAGGTACTACATGAAGCTTATAAATCCAATGTTGTCCTAATATCATATTAAAGACTCTCATATTTGGTATAACTGAAAATGTTATGGTCACATGTGTTAGACCAACCTATAAAGGTAAATCATTCTGACCAAAAACCTATTATGTCTTTCCATCAAATGATTTTACCATTTTATTCAAAGTAAATAAATCATCCTGTGTGTATGAAAAATGTGTGAGTAATATTATGATACATACATTCTCACTAGAACCATTATCAACCATAATAATGTAAAGGTTGATGATCAATATG
>JARHVA010000108.1:387500-755000 GCA_037957365.1 Torreya grandis
TTTATTTACATTTAATATTATTTAATTTAATAATAAAATCACCTATTTTAATTATTATTATTATTTATTTTAAATTTAAGCACTCAAAAACAATTTTCATGCCACCAATGTAAAACTTTGTTGCCCTCATTTGATTTTTGGAAAGTCACTTGTGGCAAACAAAGAAGGAACTTGCGTTACATGAGCAGTCCCCATAGGCATGCAAAGAAAGAAAAAACCATTCCTTGTTATTAATGAGGTCTAGAGCATTGTAAGTGCTAGAGTGAAGTTAACTTGGACAAAAATGTAAACTGAACTTCCTCAGTTTTCTTATAAAATATGTTATGTTTTTATGTCTAAATTGCATGCAAGTTATACACTTGATGAAGAGCTCTTGTTGTTCAACTCTCTTATTCTATTTATATCTTCTCTAGTTTGTAAATTTACCATTTTGATGGAAGGATTGAATCGGAGAGACAACAATGGCTCACATCGTGGGCCATTACTTGAGAGTGGCTATGATAATACTTTTTATCGACTAGTTTGTCATCTAGTTTTTGAGGCGAATGAATTAGTGGGTGAATCCTTGGGTGAGGGATATGAAAAAAATAGATTCCACTGCTGATGGACCTGCTGGTATGATTTTCATCAATATTTAACCTATAATCATTTAATTTTTTCATGTTTATCCCATTAATTTATTATATTCTATGAGTTTGATATTTATCTCTGTCAATTTTATTTATGGCTAGTGTTATTTTATTTATTCATAACATTTATACAATTGACAAAAAAATTTAGTTTTATTTATTCAAACATGCAATCGATTTATTTGTAACATTTATACAATTGAGGAATATTTTTAGTTTTATTTATTTAGACATGCAATCAATTTATTTGTAACATTTATATAATTGAGGAAATTTTTTAGTTTTATTTATTCAGACATGCAATCAAAGACGATTTGTGAGAAAATTTCAATTTTATTTATTCTAACACTACATATGAAGATGGTTTGTGAGAAAACTTCAATTTTATTTATTTAAACACTTATATAATTGAAGAGTGGCAAAGGTGTAAAGCATCCCATGCTTTTACATGCCCAAAATCAATGTGAATTAGTGTTTCTAATTTAAAAATATTATTCTACATAGCTCTTATGTTTTGGTTTGGTTATAGCCATGTATTGTCATGATGATGAGGAGGTGGTGTATATTTTAAAGAGTAAAAAAATCTTATTTGAAAATTATTACCTTGTTCATGTTTTAGGTTAATTGATGTTTTTCTAATTTAGTTTTTTGGTTTTGGTTATTTGATTGATGAAAGGATTAAATGAATCACGCTTTATTTTTATTTTTGGGTTTCTTTTTATTATTATGGAACTTATTCATTAATTTTTATTCGTGTAGGTTCTATCACCCTCTTTTTGATACTTCCAATATTTTTGTTAGTTATTTTGAGGTCAATATACCTCCACGTATCCAGAATAAAGGAGACTACTAAGTAAGATTTCAATTAAGCTCTTGATGCTGTCATTTTGTTGATGAAGGGTTTTTTAACAAGATATAATGCCTAGTGATTTGGTGTTTTAAAAAAATATTTTTTGGGAAAAAATTGTGTATGTTATTTTTTATCAAATTTTTGGATCACACTTTTGATTTATCTAAGATTATAGACTTAAATTATGATTTCTATTTCAGGCCAAAATGCAAGAATCAAAGATGTAGCTTATGGTTGTATCCAATCTTCATGGGAGGGCCCCTTGGAATTGTCACTATTGGTGAAATGCTTATTTATCTCTTCCTTCAGGGCTTATTGGTATGGAGTTTATCATTCTATCTTTTCAATAATCTAGATGGAATTAATTGACTAAATTTACCACCTGAGCTCACACTGTATGTAAAAAAGCTAGAATATTTAGATCAAATGCTGAATCTTTTTAAGTATTATTCATTGTGAGGAATGTAAAATAACAATTTAACAAAAATCTTGATTGCAAGCGCTCTTGATTGAAGCATAACATCAATTCATTTATGTCCAGTTATATTTTGATTTCATATACTTTTAAGATCTCAAGTTCATCTATATTCATTGAAATTCTATGGATAATATTTTAATTTAACTCACATAAGATCATTGCAGGTTGTAATTAGGGATGTTCATGGTTGGAGACAATCTTGACTTAGTTTTAGCTATATTTTTGGCTTTCCTATTATTTCCAATTACTTGTGGATCCATGTTGTTACAACTTCTCAATACTTCATTTGAAATTTCAATCAAGTATCATATGTGGATAGCTCATGTGTTAATGGTGATTACTACAATCCATGAATTGTGATATTATTTGTTATGGGTAACCTCAGATTTACTTGGGACAAAGGTAATTAAATATCTCATATTTTCAAATAATTAGATAAATTATCTAATGAATAGTTTAAATTTATATTAGGTTCTATTCCTAAGTGAATTTGAAGGATACTCCAATTCCTGAGTGAATTTGAAGGATATTCCTCCGATTCCTAAGTGAATTTAATTAGGTGCATACTTTTTTTTGAGGGAGTGAATACCCCTTCTATGTATCAATGAATTTTATGGAGTGAATATCTCTTAGAGTGAATTTGATGAGTTCTTTGTGTGTAAACACAATCTCTATCTGCCAACCTATTTCTATCTTTCCTTAGCACTCTAGTAGAGTTTTGTGCTCTTTTCATATGTTTTACATGAGGTTGTGCCTAACTTATTTGTGTGTAACCATAATCTATATTTGTAATCCTAACTAACATTTTTTATTTAACAAGAAATTCTATGTTAATGAAACCACCAATACTCTTCTGATTTCCTACACATATACATCTAAAAAATGAAAGGGCTGAGCAATAAGTAATAAGTGTTCAAAATCCATTACACTGAATCTAGACTCTATGTTTTTTTAGTGTGTGCATTTTATTACACTGAATCCAAACTTTATTTATTTTTTTGTAGAGAGTGCATTTTGACCTTCTGATTTCCTACACATATACATCTAAAAATAAAGCCAATAGATCTCATAAAACATAGCATCTTAGGCTTAAGTGATAAAAACCTCCCAATGAAAGGGCCAAAGCATATGAGTAGGAAGTGTTATGAAAGGACCCTTGAGTACCATCCATTACACTAAATCTAGACTTCATTTTATTTTTGTACAATGTGCATTTTGAATGTGTCCCAAATAATTTTTCCAAATTTTCCCTTCAAAATGTAATTGATCGCAAAATTTAATAGCTTTACCAAATTAAATTGAATTATATTCAAGTCTATTTTTATTAACTTATAGATCAAGGTCATAATATCCTATTGTATAGAAATAAGGTAATCTATGGGTTTATAGATCAAGGTCATAATATCCTAAGGAAACCCCCATTTTATTGAAAATGATCATGTTATTGATTTATTTAGTTATTTGATTGGTTATTTCTTTGGACCATTTTATCTTTTTTATGAATGTTGTTGGCCTTATGTTTTTCCCTAGTCTAAAGAGATGTACTAAAAGTTTATCTTGAATGGTTTGGTAAGTTATTAATTTATTTAGTTATTTGATTGGTTGTTGATTTGGACATTTTCTATTTTCTGTGCATGTTGTTGGCTTTGATGTTTTGCTTAGTCTAAAGATCTATAGTGCAAGTTTATCTTGAATGGTTTGGTAAGTTGTGGCAAGCTAGGGTAGGTCAAACAAAATTTGTATTTAGTTTCAAAACTTCTATCAGGTGCTTGTTCAGGATTAAGTTTCTTAGTAGTGTTTGTTCAAGAAATAATGAATGAAAAGTAATTTTATTTCAATGACAAATTGGGCATAAGGAACTTAATAACTCTTGTTCAAATTCCAAAAAACCTTAGAAACATTTACGATTTTCTTTAATATGAGTAATTCTTTGGTAATTTGGATAATATAGAATCATTCTCAAGCCTTTGATACCTACACAAGATAGTCTGTTTTCTTTAATTTGAGTAATTATTTAGTACTTGGATAATATAGAATGATTCTCAAGAATTTGATATCTATACAGGATAGTAGGCCTTGGGCTACATGGGTTACTCAGTTTTAATAATTTTGAAACCTTTCTGGCTACTTATAATTTAATTCATTCTTATTGGAACTTAACTCATTTTTGATGATTATGTAAGAAAACATAATTTTTACCACCCATGTCATAATGGTTATCATCATTGGATTTTGATTTTGATTATATGTCAAATGTATAAAATTAAATGTCTTTCAATAGAATCATTTTCTACTAGGTCAATAGTTTGTAAAAAGAGTTTCATCTAATGATGTGCAATTCATATCTTGGAGGAGAGTAGGATATTCCACTATAGTTGGGGAGCTTGATTTGTTAGTATGGATGATAATTTGGGTGACATCCATAAAATGAATTTGACACCACTTCTTTGAAGTATTTTACTAAACTCACCACTTGTATGTGGCATTTATGCTCTTTTATGCACTGTATGTTGGAGATAGGGTATTAACACTTTCACCTCTAGGGATTTTCCTTATTTTACTTGATCATTATCTTTGAGTCCTCTAGTCAAAAAAAACCATGCATGATATATCTACCACAAGATTGCCTTTAGACGTCATACAAATGACTATTACAAAGCATCCATGTAAGTATGTATGCCTTAATTTAATTCTTAATTATGTGTAATTTATAGTTTCATGTTGAATTTACTCATGGAAAAATCATCTCAATAGGTCTAGAATCAATATTTGGTTGTAGAGAATATTAACCACAAAAAATACTGAGCATATCTAATTTCTATGCATGTTGCAGTTATGGTGTACAAACCTGAGAGTGTTCTTATTTTGAATCTTCCCTTCATATCACATATTAAATGGCACCCTTTCAGCATTATTTCTACTTCACATGTTGAATTTGACCAATTATCTATATTAGTCAAGTGCCAATAAGGATGGACCAAAAAATTTGACAAGTTCATGGCTTCTCTAAGCTCTATCAAGGGTCCATTACGTCTTCTAGCAGCTATTGAAGTTCCTTATCGTCTAGCTTCCAGTGACTTATTAAGGTAGGATTCTCTTCATTAAAATTCTATATAGTATGTATATCATGATTAGATATCTGATCTTTTCAGTCTATAATATGAATAAGAAAGGAACAAATGATCTTTCAAAAATAATTGTTAAAGATTTTTTTAATCGATGTTTTAGATCATGATCAGATTTAACAATAAACATGATATTTGATCTAATATATGAATAAAAGATCTTTTATAAACAATCAACACAATATTTTATTTAATATTGAATAAGAGATCTTTTAGAAACAACTGTGTAACACTTTTTGATCTAAGATATGAATAAGAGATGTTTTAAAAACAACTATGTAACACTTTTTGATTTAAGATATGAATAAGAGATCTTTTAGAAACAAATGTATAACACTTTTTGAATCGATGTTTCAAATCAAAATCACATTTAAAAATCAACATGATATTTGATAAAGTGCATGTGTTTCGGTACTTGCCAATTAAGTCAATGAATTTAATTTCAAAGTTATGATGAAAATACCCATTTTTATTCTAGAATGTAACAAACCTAATTTCATTTTTGTTTTTGTTTGTGTAGGTATGAAGCATTGATACTAGTTGGTGAAGGAAGATGAATATCCCCAATGATAAGTATTTTATCAAAAACATTATACCAATATAACATTAAAAAAACAAACCATGCTCCAAGTGAAATCTTAGTCATATGGTCAATCAAAACTACTGAAGAATTACCCATCTTAAATATAGTATCTCCAAGAATGATATGCCCCAAATATTTTGATGTATTAAAAATTGAGGTGCATGCCTATGTAATGAAGGAACAAGCCCTATATTCTAAAATATCCAAGCTCAACTTAGAGGTACAAATAGTGGCCATTGAAACTTGTTTTGATGATAACCCACCCACATATAACCCAACCATAGAGAAAAAATATGTTGGTTGTGTGTGTTTGATAAGAAGCAAAAATAATTATTTATGGCAAGGAGGATTAGTTGCTTCTACATCGATAGGATATCTTCTCAACTGGGCCTATTAAATCTCTTCATTATATACCCATCAGATCACAACTCTTACAATGTGTATCCATGGTGGGGAAGAGTACATCTGACCATAGTCTCTATGACTATAGGGATTGTGATATTTGGTGGCTTAGATTATGTGATATAGAATATAAAGGAAGACAATAATAATAAAAATAAAGTCCAAAAGTCTATAGAAAAAATTAATGGCATGCAGACTAGTGAGAATGTAAGGGTGCAAATGCTTTTGAGGAGATGTATCCAGGTTTATTATAGCCAAAGACCTGATCGTCAAGGTAACTCTTCTATTTCCCATACAATTACAACAAACTAACTCAGATGAATTCTATAGTCTTATTGACCCCTTTTTTTATTCATTAACATTAATATAGTTTCTTTTAGATCCATATAAATTTGTTGTGAAAACTATCAGACCCATATAAATTTGTTGTGAAAACTAGGCCTTTGCAACTTTTAGGTTTGGTTTAAATTATTTCATGAAGAAACATGTATGAAATCATTTTTGTGGTTTACTTGATTCAATTATTTAATTCATATGGATTCCTATTGATCCCTTTTTTTATTCATTAACATTAATCTATATTTTTTAGACCCATATAAATTTGTTGTGAAAACTAGACCTTTGCAACTTTTAGGTTTGGTTTAAATTGTTTCATAGGAAAATAGATATGAAATAATTTTTGTAGTTTACTTAATCTAATTTCTAAGTTTATTTATGATTGGAATGTGAAAACCAAATGCATAATTGGAAAATTTGTAGTGACAATGGATGGGGAAAAAATGGGTAAGAAGTGTGTGGACCAGAGAGTATGCAATAGGCAATAACATCAACCTATAGATGTCACACCTCCTTATTAGGTCAGTAATTCTTGGGTGCATTGTATTATCACTCCCTCATTTTCAATCCCTAGTCACTTCCAATCCTTCCTTCTTTCTCTTATGGTACAGTCACAAAAGTATATATAGTTCTTATACATCATGGAATAAACTTCTTACATTGTAGTGCATTATTCTCTAATTTTGTACAATTTTTTGTAGTTGCCTACCTTTGAAGTATCAGAAATATGAGAACTTATTCATTAAGATAGAAATATGAGAACTTTTTCATTAAGATATATATCTTGAACTTTCAACAATTATATCTTTATATTGATTGAAGCCCTAAAGATCTGGGAAAGATTATTATTTTTAATGTATTTTATTGTAAGTTTTACAAAGTTTGGTTATTATTTATTATTATTATTATTATTAATTTTTCCATGTATTTATTATAAATTTATTATATATCTATTAATTTTATATTGAAGTTCTAAAAATTTTGGAAGCTATTTTTTTCATATATCTATTAATCAATAAATTATAAAGAGATAAATAAGCACTTTTTTATTAAAAAAAGGGATTCAATAGTATTCATGTCTATTAAAAATAATAATTACAAATAAATATCAAATTATGTATTTAATAATCAATAATTATATCTTTAATAATCAATAATTATAAAAAAAAATTATTGTTAACATAAATATTTATGTTTTTTATAGAAAATAACAACAAAAAAATTACAAGACCTTCATTTTTTTAATAAACTTTTTATTCTAATAAAATGATTCCAATACAATGTACTTATAATAGTTGATAGAATCACCCCAAAGGCTTTGTTTGCTTCTCTAAAAATAGATTATAAGATGCATGCTTGATCAACAACATTTATAAAATATTCTCTTTTTTATTGTTAAATGGACTAACAATTTGATTTCAAAGAGTTTCAAAAATAGAACTTTTGTAATAATTTTTGTCTTGATGATCAAATTGAATGCACAAAGGTAAAACTATATGGAGTATTGAAATCATTAACACATGAAAGGACAAAGCCCACTTGAGAATTGATAACTGATGCATGAAGGTGAAACTATATTGAGTAGTAAAATCATTAACACATGAAAGGAAGAAACTTCAAAATGTGAAAAAACATTCAAATAAAATAACATTATATATTTTTAGCCAAATAACTTTAGGAAATGTACATATATAGGTGGAAGATAGACATGAATTCACATCGATGAAAGGAAGAAACTTCACAATGTGCAAAAACTTTAAAATAAAATAACATTATAGCTTTGTTATCCAAATAACCTTAGGAAATGTACATATATAGGTGGAAGATAGACATGTCTTCACATCCTCATGAATGTGGGATTATCTTCCCCAATGAAATTTATTAAGGAAATGTGTGTGTGTGGAAGATAGAGATGTCCTCGCATCCTCATAAATGTGGGATTATCTTCCCCAATGACCTTCATTAAACACCTAAGTAAACTAACTAGACTATATAGGTAAAACCACATAGTGATAAAAAACCTACTTCAACACTCCCCTTAAACATAGCTTAGGTGGGTATAAAAATTAGGTCCAAACAATGAGGCCTGATGAGGTGCCCAAGTATATGGTAAATAGAGAAGAATAGAAGACCCCCCCAAATGTTGAATGACCAAGGTTGATGATGAGATCCTCTGCCTAAAGACTGAAGAATCTCCATCTACATTTAACAATGTTTCTTCCCTTTTCTAGAGAAAGAACATGATGAGTGTATTGAAACTTTTCCCATTTCAAAATAGAAGATGAAGGCAAAGTAAGAAGATCTCTGAATATGGTCCAAAATTAAAGTGTGACATAGGTCAGATAAAATCATGCACAAGAACTAAATGTAATGTCACTAAAGTAGATCTATCAGATGAATGACATGGAATATTCATTAAAATAATGTCCATATGAAGTGTGGATCATGGCTTATCAACTAAATAAGGAGAACCCCAATAGGTTCACTCACACTTTCAATGAAGACAAGATGATCTTATGAAGAAAACATCTGTGATGGCTCTAGAAGAGCAACATTCTATAGTGAAACTGATGTAGATTCTATGAAAGGAAAACTAAGGTATGGAAAAATTTTGTCCACTAATGGTGGCTCGATAGAAAGAAGAGCATTATCCTTTAGGAATGTTTCATTATAAGAAATAGAAGTAGGAGGAAGAGTGATATAAATATTAGTAGGATCTCTGAAAAGAGTTTGAAGAGTGCTCCAAATAGTGGAGGGACACTCTATGTGTTCCACATGGTAGTATAGATCCCATGAAATGTGCATCAATAATTGACTATAGACATAATCACAAGAGTTGGACTCAATACAAGGGTCAGTGAGAACAAGAATTTGGCCATTTATAGATGGAATAAGTTTATGTTCCATGAGCCAACATTACATGTACATATGCCATGAAGCATAATTGGTCTTTCCAAGTAGAACCACTAGAGTATAATCAACTATCCTCATCTACTATCTCTCAATTAGAGATAGGTGAGTCAACATGACAACAAGTAACCATGCATGGTCAATGTGATGGATGTCAAACTCAATAGAAAATATGTTTAAATAATCAATCTATGCAATAATCACTAAATTCCCTCATGATATTACATAGGTTTGAACTTTATATTTAGTGAGTATATAATCAGCACATTTAAGTGTGTATATAATTTACACATATGTAGAAACAATACAATCATGTAAAAAAGAAGAAGAAATAAAACCCACTTGAAACTATAGAGAATCAAATTTACAAGGTTCGAGAATAGCACAAATGCATAAAGCTAAAAAAACTCACACTTTCAAAAAAAAATGCACCTAAGAAGGAACTAGAGGCTGAAGATTATGTGAGTTTGAAATTCTTACAAAAATTCACCTTGTAAAATAAATATTTTGGGCTTGAAAAATATTTGAATCAATTTTTTATTCAAAAGTTAATCGTCCTTTGGTTGGTTATGACCAAGGGCTTAAATTCCTATGTGAATAAGGGCTAAGGGTGAGGATAAGTGATCCCCAGCCTTATTTGACTAATGAGAGAGTGATTTAACCATAAAATTACCTTCAAATTTCCCATAAATAGTGTTGCACCTTGCTGGTTTGAATTTGACATGCTCACACAAGTCACAAACTCTGATCAAGGTGTTGCTAAGATCTAGGTTGTGGGTATGTGGAGTTGATGGTGAAGACAACAAATCATGGACAAAATATCATGAATCTAAAATAGGTCATCATTGAGTAGGCCATGCATCTTAAATAGGTCACCATTGAGTATAGTTAATAGCCAAACCAGGTGCATCTCGACCAATTTGAAAATCTAGCTCATGGATGGTCAACTAATAAGTTACAAGCAGAACACATTAAGTCTGAACCAAGATAGGTGGAGATATAGGGTGAGATACAAGATGTAGGGGGTCAATAACCAATTCATATATGTGTACATTTAATGATCAAAATAGTAAGTTGTACCTAGATACTGCAAGGAGGAAAAGGAAAACCTGCCAAGCTCCAAAAACTTACTATACTTAAGGATCGATATTTGATACCATGTTAAAGTGAATATATTTGCATGCTATTATTGATTATTGATACACTTAAATTACTCCTCTTAATTACTTCAAATCAAAATAATTTGACCTACTTTAATGAATTATATTCCTGGCGAATTTGATAGTGCTTAGTTTTTACAAAAAAATATTGTAGGTTTACTTTGTTTCTCCCCAATTTATTTTATAACTTTTGGATCCATAATAATCATGTACCTACTAAAGTGATTATATTATACTTTTTTGCATGAAAGGACAATTAAACTTTTCTTATTTTAACTCTATGTAACCAAACCCAAACCAAGTGAAAAAAAAATTCCCAATATTGACTCTATGCATTTAAACACAAGCCAAGTGAAAAAAAATCCCAATGTTGGATTTGAGCCATCTAAAATACCTCCTTAATTATAACCACTAAAACCAATAAGTTCAAACTTTTTAATGGCATAATAATAAAACTAAAATTGATAATATATTTCACATACCTCAATATCCTCTTGGATTCCTTCATATGAATCTTACATCAGACATATATCTTAAAATAAGAAAAATTGAATAAAAATATTTGTTCATGTATGAGTTAGAAACATTAAGCTTCCAATAATACTTATATAAGTTATATTATAAACTATTTTAGTACCATCTTCTCTACATTAAATAACTCCATGACCGGTTGGAGTGTAGAATAGTTTAATAGTAACCATACCAAACTTATTCATTAAGATTCCAACAATACTTCTAGAAGTTATTTCATCAACCATTTCAACACCATTTTATCTACATAACATAACTCCATGATCAATTGGAGTGGATATTCATTTACACTCAACCATACTTAATTTATTCAACAAATCCTTTGCATACTTTGTTCAAAGACAAATTAATATTTCATCCTTATATTAATGAACTTACATCCTTAGGAAACATTATTTGAAAACTAAATATTTCATTTTGAATTCATTCATTATATTAATTTTGAATTCATATTTCATCTTATAATTATTGTCCATATACAAAAAATCATCAACATACAAAATTAAAATAAGGATATCATTACCTTATTGCTTGTAGTAAAGAGTAGGTTCTCTCTTATTTCTCTTAAATCCATTATGCTAAAGAATATCCATCAATTCAGGCATACCATGCACTCAATGATTGTTGGAGACCATACAAAGCCTTTTTCAACTTGTATACTTGGTATTATTTATCATATACTATTATAAAACTTTTTGGTTTGTGTACATAGACTTCCTATTCTAGGTACCCATTGAATAATGCACTTTTCACATCTATGTGATATATGCTCCATTTATTTTGATCTACTAGTGAAATTTCCATTATAATGGTTTGTTTTTTTACTATTGATGTGAAAGTCTCTTCATAATCTATGTCCTATCTTTGAGTTAAGCCTTTTTCAACTATTTGTGCCTCATGTCTTTCAACACTACCATCACTATTATGATTAGTCTTGGAGACCCATTTCATACCAATACACTTTTTGTAATGTGTATTTTATATTTTCTCCCAAGTATCATTCCTATGAGTGGATTCCATTTCTTATTGCATTGTTTGCACCCAAACATCATTAATACATGCATATTTAAAACATGATGGTTCAAAATCAGCTTGGGTAATTAAAGAATAATTTACCATCTCACCTCTTCGGCCTTATTCATGTGCTTAAATTATTGTAATCCCCTGATAAATTTCACTCAGACTTCTTACCTTTCTAGAATAAATTTGACTTGAAGTTGTACTTGCAATTGGAATAACATAACTAGATGAGGGGATTATTGGTGGACTTATATCACTTGGAGCTAAAATATAAGTGGATTTCTCATCAAAAATATCTTAAAAATACCATCATTAAAAATAGATTTAGACTTGTCTATATGCAATTTATCTTTGTCATGACCATACACTTCCCATTTATAAAAGAAAAATCTCTTGACATAACAATATTGTTAGTGAGAGGATTATAAAGCCTATAACCTTTGTTTTGTTCATGTACCCAATAAAAATACAAAACTCACTCTTTAGATCTAACTTATTTCTTTCATAATTATCTACATGAACATATTATAAACAACTAAAAACTTTGAAATATTTGACTTTAGGCTTATTTTCATACCATGCTTCATATGCAAACATCTTGTCAAGTGCACTGGTAGGACTTTGATTGAGAATATATACTATTCTAGCAACTACATTAGCCCAAAAGGAGTTGTTCAATCCCTTTATTTATAACATGCTCCTTGACATTTCAACCACAATATGGTTCTTCCTTTCATATTAATAATTTTTTTGAGGAGTGTAAATAGTTGTGAGATTCCTTTTAATACTATTCAAATCACAATAATCCATAAAATTTTTGAACAAAACTCACCTCCGTAGTGATTCCCTAAGCACTTTATTTTATAACATATTTAATTCTCTATGAGGGTTTTAAATGTATAAAATGTTTCACCTTTATGCTTCAAAAAAGAATCCCAACACTTTCATTAGTAATAATCAATAAACATAATGAAATGGGTATGTGCATGGAGTTGGGTGATAATTCTGTGGAAATGTTTAGTAACATGTATGAGTAATGGAAATAACATGTACACGTTATTCAAATTTAGGCTTGGTGATTAAAAAAACATAATGCGTATGGAATTTTAAAACTACAATAAATGTGTACACATTTATTATAGTTTTAAAATCATGTACACATTTGTTATACTATAAGAAGTGCTTATGTGCTATATCTATTAGACAAAAACAAAAAAAAGTGATCGAAAACCCAACCAAATTTATTTTTCTTTGCTTTGGCATCTCATCTCTACCCTATTATGATCATGTTTTGATTTTAGTAAGAGAAAACACACTGACATTTCCCATTGCCTTGACAAATTGACAATGTCATCGTAGAGGTAAGCAAGCAAAATTCAAACCTGTTAACACCAGATTTTAGCAATTATTTTTTATTTGCATTATTTTATTATCAAAACCAATTTTTAAAGAAAAAAACCTATTCAAGTGAAAGAAAATACCCTCATAACCCTCATGTAATTCCACAATACCCCTAAGTACTTAGGAGGATTTGGTATCATACATAGTTAAGAACAAAATAGAATTTGAAGAGACAATTAGGAGAATGAGGGACCCCAGTTCTACCAACACCCACAATACATATTTGGCTAATACCTTAGAATCAATATTAGGCCAAGTTGACTTGATAACAAGTCAAATTAAAATATGGGCATCATATAAGGATAAATGTAAGGATTACTATGCTAACAAATTTTTATCACGTGAGGTGAAGGATAAACAAATAACAAAAAACCAAATTTGTGCCTTATTCATTGATCCATCAACCAGTGCACTTTTTCCATTATCATTAAAATGGTTCCCAATCCACCAATGCCAACATAATTTTATTTGGGACTGATGGTGGATGGTTTTTGATTACCCACATTGTAACAACAATGAGGTTCTATCTTATTTTTTGAGGAAACTCTATTGTGATTTTTTCCTCAACGAGATTCTCAATTATTTTGACTACTTAGAGTTTCAAGGTTGAGGGAAAGGCTTTGTGTAGGATAGACTAGGTACATGTCATTCACCTAATTATCTTGAAATAGTCCCTAACCAACATCCACTTTAGAATGAGAACCCATATATAGTTAAGGAGGTCATCGAGATTGACACTTTATATGTACTTTGTGTGCTTAATAACACACATTTTTAGTATACAAGTAAGCTTTTTGAAACTGATTATGGAGGCGGTAGACATGGGGATACTCCACCTAGTTGCATTCCCAACCACACCCTTTCAGACCTTATGGTTTTATATACACTAGACCTTTAGATGATGATGGTTGTGCTTCGAAGGGCCTAAATGCTATAGTTTTGAAGGATCAATTTTTAGGACTAAATTTGGTGTGTAGGCATCGACTACACATATATAGGCATCTTATATATTTGACATTTAAATTTTAGTTATATTTATTTCTAAAAGGTAATAATAAATTTCCATTTAAATTCAATAATGTATATGTAATTTTTTTATGTTGCAGGAAGAGATAGTACCATCATATTCACAACTAGTTTGTGGGTCATCTACTACTACTTTTGTTGATATTAATTGGCCAATATTTACATATATAGAGGTCATTTTTTATTAATATTATACTTATGTACATGTATTTATTTATATAGATATATTTTCAACTAAAAATCATATATTGTTTGTTCAGTTTAAGACAACAGTGGAGACTCCTCCATATTTATGACCTAAAACAAACACAAGAATTATTGCTACATTATCATCTACACAACCACTCAATGAGGAATGTTATATATATATAACTCTGTACTTGGGAAAATGTAACTTATGTGAATGTGTTATGTATGCAAGGTTGTTCAATGACATCTGATATATGTTTTTTTCTCATGACCAACATTTTTTCCACTTTGGCCTCCTAACATCCATCATCACAAACAATGAAACTTATTTTAAGAATGAAATAGTGAATAAATTTTTCACTAAATATAAAATCCAAAACACATTATCTACTCTCTACTATCCACAGGGCAATGGTCAAGTAAAAATAACAAACAAGATAATCAACAGTATCCTCAACAAAATAGTTACCAAATTTGGCAATGATTGACACAATTGGTTCAAATTATGTCCTTGATTGAAATGATAATGTAATTGGTTCAATCAGATACTACATTGGGGTCAATTTAACCCCAATTCACATCATTTAGTTGAAATTATGTTTAAAAGGTTTAAATTGACACAAATTATGTCTCTAATTAAACCAATCAAGTAATTGGTTCAATATTCATCTCCATGGTGGCTAACTGATACTCAAATCATGTCATATAGTCTTAGTTAGGTTCATAGGGATATTAATGAATTAGTATCCTCAAATAAAACTCATTTTATGTGGGAGATATGAGGTTTTTAAAATTAAATTTTAACACATTGAGAGCTCTTTAAAATGTCAAAAATCAAGCCAAAAGGTCCCAAAACTTACAAAATGATTATATGTTTGCCCAAAATAGACAACAGTTGTAAAATTTACACCCTAAAAGCCTTAGTTTCAATACTAAAATATTAAAATGATTAAGTATTGACTAGATTTTATTTTGAAAATCTATCTTCTAAACATAGACTACTGGATTTGTGAGACCAATTCCAAAAGTTTTAGAGTGGAGCCAATTTCTATTATATTATTGTGAGACCCCTCTTTACACAATTCTTGATTTTAGACATTTTATTATTATACACACATCTTGATATGACGTTATCCTTATATTATTGATACATGAGACACTTTATGTTGTTTAATTTTTATTACTTGATTGTGATTTAAATACTATTGATAGATGATTCTAGTTATTTCTTGAAATGCACACTATATTTCTTTACTAGTAGAGCTAGTCTTATTTTAGCATGTGATTGATTATATTAATGATTAGATGATAGGAATAAGTATATTAACATTGAGATTATATATCTTCGTTATGATCATATGCATTTTATATGGATTAAAATTACTTGTGTTGTTGACATTCAATAACTTTGGCTATCTAGGGTAGTGTATTTTATGTGTGAATTGATGTGTACATGATAAAGGAGGCCAATAATGGAAATGGGAATATATTGAGAATGATTGAATAATTATTACATTTTTTTAATGACTAATTTACTTCCCAAAATATAAACCCAATTATAGTGTCATTTGCATACCTAGCCATAAGTTATGGATCTCCTTGCCCCTCCTAACATTATTCACCCCGTGACACTATTATTTCCCTCTTTTCCCATACCTTAGATATTTTGAATCATATATAACGTATTAAGGTTAAAAATAGATCCAAATTGTTGTTACCACTTTAAAATCTCAAATATAAATGATAATCCAACTTTGGAGGGTCATTAAAGTGATTTTATGATATTTTGTGATGATTTTAGATTTTTTTTACCACTAGGGAAGTTTAATAATATTTTAGGATCCAAAAAAGAATTTTAGGGGTAACCCATGTTCCCTTTTATGGAATGGGATAGTGAAATAATTTAATAATAATGGACTTACCTTGATTGCCTACATGGGCTTGTAAGAGGAGTGAATGCTTGCATGGACTTCTCAACCAAGAGCCAAGGGATGGGAAGGCACACATGTTAACTTCCAATTGGCCAATGGATTTGAGTGTTTTGCCTATAAGAGGAAGTAAATACTTCCTTTAATCACCTTGGGTGATTTTTAAAATTGAGAAATGGGGATAATATCTAGTAGAGAGAAGGAGAATCTAAGGGAAGAAGAAAGAGACTATACCTTGTGAATAAGTGAACCAACCTCACCATTGTGAAGAGGAGTTATTTTTTGTAGAATTGATTGAAGAACCCAAGGTAGGACTCCATGTCCTTTATTTTATTTTAAGTATGTTATTTCTTTGAAAAATAATATTCTCCCTCTTTTTTGCTTGTTTTCAATAGGTGTAGGGCCACTTAGCCTACCTTATTTTCACTTTTAGGTGCCCCAATTATGCCTAAGGTCACCGTGTGGATTTAATTAGTCACTTGGGATTTATAGATACACTATCCTTATTATTTTATTGGTTTAAAAAAAAATATATTTCTTGATTCATTTTAATGATGTTAGACTATCCAATTTTGCTTAAATTACTTGTCTTTTATTTGATCTTAATGCATAGTGGTAGTGGCTAGTGGAACCAGTGTCCCATGCCATTATATGTGGTTATTATTTCCATAGTGGTAGTGGATAGTGGAAATGCATTCCATATCATCTTACAAGGTTATTTTTCTTGTAGTGGTAGTGGCTAGTGGAATTGGGTTCCTATGCCCTTCTACGTGGTTCTTTGGCATGGTTGACTAGTCTAAGATCCTCACATGGCCAAGAGAAGTGGTAGGATAATATGGATTCATACCCATGATATCATTATACCTTATAAATCCTTATTATTTTATAATTATCTAGTGGTTTTCATTATATTATTTGTTTACATGTGTGTTTTATTTTATGTTCTTGAATGTGTCTATTGGGTTATGGAAACTTCTAGTAGAAGAAGTGATTATGAGCCTCCGTTCAAGTAGCCTAGTTGAGTGTTATAGCCACAATCAAACCTTGTCCTAATAACCTTAACCTAAATAATACCCTTGATGTTCAATATTCTTAGAGATAGGAGTCTTTGGCTCTTGGGTGCCTAGAGCAATCATGTAATGATGGAAAATGGATGTGTGGTGAACACCTCCTTCAGATGGCCTTTTGGGTCATTATGGAGCATATTTGAAGACTTATTATTATTTATTTTTTAAAATTATTTTAAAAAATATTTTGTTTATTTATAAATCCATTGAACTATAATATTAAATAATTATGTGTAGATCAAAATAAAATTGTAATAGGCATTGGAATTGAGGTGATGAATTTTCTCCCTCTTGCACTCCCTTCAAAACTATTTGTAATAAAATACAATAGTAATGTAATGATTGTATTTATGTTAAAAAATAAATTATAAAAAATATTTTTATAGATTTCTCTAAATGGTTTAGCATAAATAAATGATGGTTTCTTTCTATAATTTCATATTGTATTGATTTTTGTGAAGTCCAAGAAGGGATAAAAGAATGTATATAATTTTTAGGTAAACTGAAGTATCCCAATTCCTTCCAATTTTTAATGTAATGTAAAATAAACATATTCATGATAATAACACAATTTATTGTTAATTTTTAGGACTCATGGTTAAATTTATATGAAATTTTAAAGTTTGATTGCTAAAATTTCTTAGACCTCCTTTGTAACTTGCCCCAACTTCACCTAATTTAATTACATGTAAAATGGTTCATTGGAGGGATTGAAATAGTTTTAAATTAAAATATATGATTTTTTGTACATGTTTCCACTCATTTCATAATTTTATAAGTAACGATGCTATAGTTATGAATTTATAAAAATTAGTTCTCTATATGGCCCTCTTCAAATACACAAATCCTCTTGAAGGGAACAAACCTATTTCAGTAGGGTACCCAAGAATTTAGGTGAAAATCACTCATATGACCATATGGTAAAGACTTGAGAAACATAAGGGGATAATATTGGGGTAAGTGGTCACTATCACAGCTTAGTCAACTAGGTCACTTAGGTGGTTGGGGACTATGTGTCATTTAAGCCATTTAGTTTTACCACAACCATAAACTTTTAAATCCATGATGGTCAATAAATGTTGACAAACACTTGGTAAACTTCCTTGGATTACTAAAATTCAAAATAATTATTGATTAAATACCCTATTAATTCATAAATATATGTTCATGTGTTACCAATTCAATAAAAAATACAACTATGGCATTGAGATAAGACCTAGTTTGTAAAGCTAATTAAAATAATTAGGATACCTAGAGGCTAGGGAAACCAAAAGGTGCCCCCTTAAATTTTCATCCTCTTACACATGAAAGCCATTTGAGGTCTTGAAACCTCATGGTTTTCTATATATGGCATTTTTGTCTAAGGGATGTCCTTTTTGACTTGCTTGATGGTTGTGGACCTCTAGAAGCCATAGGATGGGTTGACTCGAAATGGGACCCCCACTTATTTTCTTTCATTTACTACATGAACCAAAAATTTAAGCCTAAAAATTAAAATATAAAGTAATTTATTCATTAACCTTTTTGGTAGCCATTAATGGTTATGGTAGAGATTGAAGCTCCCATAAACATTTTTAGAAAATGTAAGATCTTAAAACTAGCTATAAATATTCCATGAAAATGGGTACTTGCATAATCAGATCAAGCATGAATGTAGTGAATAAAAAATTCAAACTAAATAAAATGGGGAAAAGACTAAAAGCTTGGAGACTCCATTAATGGTAGTTGTCCGACATTGATGAAGGAGAGGAGGGATAACTATGGATAAGTCATCCTCCAACACCTCCTCCCTCCTTTCCAAAATATGAGTTTATATCTTAATGATTGGTTTGAATCCATTATTGTCCTACATTATTTAGGGGCTTCCTTACCTTTCACTGAATCTAACATTCAAGGTTGATTTTATTCAACAACTGAGATGGAGTGCTCCATCCTTAGGGGTCTTAATTGAGATATTTTGAACCCCTTTGGAGGTAATATGAGGACTATATGATTTTTGGTTGAGAAATTTTCTTGATTTTGGCTTAAGTAGAAAAATATATTATAATCATGACTTAAGTGTGAACTAAGCCATATGATTGGCTAGAATTACCCTAAGTCTTTTTGAGCACCACAAAGAGTTAGATATAATTATAAGACCTAACAGATGCTTAAACCTTCCTTGCCTTGGTATTGTGTCCTTTTTTGGCCTTAGGACCATGGGCCCCAATATTTCATCTTAAAATTTTATAGTCTTGTTTGAGAGCTTCTCAGCTTATCATAGCAAGTGGGGCCAATATGGTTGCATAGCAAGCATGCTGTCACTTTTGCATTGTAATTAATGACATTAAGACATGCAAGTTTTTTTAGACACATTATGCATCCTATGCCATGAAGATGGATAGCCAATGTGCAATGTATTTATGTAGAATGTACATTATAAATTCTCAAAAAAATGAATTCCTTATTTTTATGTGGTTTTAGTCATATGAATTTTTGGCATGACATTTTGGTATCATAGCACAATTAAAACACTAGGAGTTCTAAGGATCATTTTTTGGTATCACTTCTTTCATAGTGAATTGATACTTAATTTTTGGGTGAGATGCCTTATTGAGGATGTAGACATAGTAAACATGAATATTTATTTATATTATGGACTATTTGTTAGATTATCATATGCTTGGATTCTTGTTTTGGTTTTTGAGCTCAAGCGACCTATGATAAAAAAATTATGACATATACCCATCTAGTTGAACAAATGAGGCATCATGAAGGCTTGGAATATGGTTCCAACCAGGTGTTAGGAAGTCATATGGATGTAAGATTTGAGAGATAATTAGATCATGAGTGAGTTGTTGTGTGTTAGATCGATGGGACATTCCCATGACCTTAGACATACACATATTTCTTTGAGGGATTCTTAGATAAATTATTAGAATAGATTAATATTGGTTATTAAGACCATGAGGTTTGATATTAGCTAGGTAGTAGAGTGTCTTGTTAACATATGGTTGTGATGGGCCTTTCTAAGTTCAGTGACCCCCTTTCAACCAAACATTACCTTTCCACCCAAGTGGAGTGTGCTAGAGGGTTGATTGATACTTTTATAAACTTTAGTGATGAGATTGGAATGAATTAAGGTGCTTTATAATAATCCATATCACTCTCATTAGTTGTTGATTATTTCCTTGAGAGAGGTTTTAGGAAGAGTTTGGGAATAATCCCTCTTTAGGATAAAAAATTTTCTTGTTAGACCCAGGAGTTATAGAGACATTGGGGACATACTTGGTCAACATAAGGGACTGAGAGCCTAATGGTTTTGTTCATGAGTTTTTTCACTTAAAACCTATATGTGTACATATGAGTGTTGTTATATTTTTTCCTCACCTTGTGTGATGGATTGGTAATATAACATGAATGGCCTTATTAGACAGCCTTATGCGTGTCACTTTTTTGACCTATCCTTATGGTGAATGACCCTTGCCTCATTTTTGTGGTGAAATATGCCTTGGTTTTATCCTCATGATTGAATACTTTTCCAATGGTGTTAGACATATATTGGGTTTAATATATTTATCACATTTTTATTTAGGCACTAAAGCGTAGTCCCAACAAGATTATGCACTAGGATTTCATGCAAGACTAAGGTCTTGAATACTCACCTGAAGCATACATCAAGAGACTGGTTCCCATGGGTTATGTTACTTAGTAACATACTAGTCATATACTTGAGTTTATTCATATAAATAATTAGAAATTACACAAAAAAATAAATATATGACTATAGACCTTGACTCATTAATCATAAAAACCAAGAACACAAAGATAAATGACATTAAGTTTAAAGGGTTGTCTACACAAACTCATATAATGCATGTTCTATAAATCTCATAATGAATGATAAGCCACAAATTAGTCAATGTAAACCCATTGTTAATGCTCAAATATAAATTATCTAAAACACAACACTTGAACTGATTATAATATCTATAACTTTATATTATAGATTCACTATATGTTATCCATTATCAGTCACCTTACATAATTCCACTTAGGGGCATTTATACTTATTTTTCCCTGACCAAGTAGTTACATAATAAATGATAATTGGGTGATTGGCCAATGATATCTTAGTATATTGAGAGTCATGGTAGTATTGTACTTGTTTTCTCCTAAGGACCAAGGCCTTTGTGCCCCCTATATTCTTTTTTATGCTAAATCCTTACCACTAAATGTCCTTATTTTCATGCGCTAGTGTGAAAATCATGATGATTAAAGTCTATATTATCCTTGAGAACCATTCCTCAATCATCTTCTACTTCCCTCATGCTCCCCAAGCCTTTTGTTGTTATTCTAAGTCCTATGCTCTCAGGTTCTCCATAGTTATGTTCCATATTTGATTGGGTCTTCTTGAACTATTATCTTGTTCACCTTTCTCATCTTGTGCCTCATTGGTTCCATGTTGTTATCATCCTGCACCATGCTAGTTCTACACCATGGTCTTCTTGTACCATGTTCTTCTCATGCCATGTCTATTTCATGCCAAAAAGCCAAAATACTTAGTCAAAATTTTGGGTCTAACATCACCCCACACTATGCTCTTAGTCCATCCTAGACTAAGTTTCAATCTCAACCTCATCAAAAAATACAAGCCCAATCTAATCAATCTACTTCTTGGCACTATCCTAATGTGACAAGGTGTCAAGTAGCTTAGACATTATCTCTTCAATTACTACCTTTAACTTTTTCATTTATTTAGGTTGGTTGGGACATTCATTTTCCTTATTAACCAATTGGTTGAGGGATGTACTAGCATCCTTTTGAACCTATTCAAGTGTAGTGATTTCAACTATAACCTATCCTTGGAGAGCTGTAAAACTAGAATTAAATTGTTGCTAATGTATGTTTATTGTTTCTTCCATAGTTTTGACATCTTTAAATGCCTTTGCATGCTCAATGTGGTATTTTATTATAAGGGAAACATCCTCTAACTGCTATCATTGAGATTCCTTTATGTTGAGTCGAGCCTCCAAAATTTTACTGGGCCACGCCAATTTTTCAAAAATCCCATCAAAGATGGGATCACTTCCCCAACTCTTTCAAGGGTGTGTTTATAGACTTTTAAATATTTGGTAATTTGTGTATCCTCTCATAATGCTTCATTTCTTAGCATGACCTATTCCTTATACCATTTAATAGGATATTTACAAGGGTGTCCAATTTATCAATATCTTTTCCTCTAAAGGTATGCCATCTGCCAATGTTGGTTCTTGACCCAAAATAGATTTACAAAAACTTAAAGTATTTACTTTGCCCATTATGGATTCTTTCATTTGTTTTTTTTATCATGGCCACTTCTTATTCAATTTCCTTCTAAGCGGTAAATTATTTCTCATACATTGCCACCACCTAGCTATGTTTCTTCTCTATATCACATGAATCAGAATCTAAAAGTATTTTCTATCGCATGACTTCAAAGGCCATTTTTAAAAATGTGATGATAAATTGTAGAGGAAATATCTTCTAGGGATCAAACCATACTAGAGTGGGTAGTGCTAGTTCTTAGGAATCTAACATTAGGCTATCTAGAGAAATTTCAAAATGGCATTCTTTATTGTACATGTCCAAAAAGAAGTACACTTATCACCTAGTATTGATGGTTGCATCTTGAGGAAGGAAATGGTGCCATAAATAGAGCATCCTATATGGGATGCCTATTTGGTATTGATCATACAAGTTGGTGGATGAATCAACCAAAGGTGGTTGAACTTTGGAAATAATTGACTCTTTTCCTTTATTGGGATCTCACTCAAGGATTTTGACCTCTATATTTGGAGCTAATGAAGTGTTTTCAATGTCCATTCCACTTATTTGTTGGGTATTAAAACCATCCCCTCTTTTCCGAATGGACCCCCAATGTGCAATTGCATGTCATCAAAGGTTTCCTCCTCTTCTTTTATCAAGGATGGTGTCTTATTTGAGTCAGATTCCTCTATTCATTACTTATGGCATATAGGTTCTTCTTCCATTGGTTTAGTTGGGGGTAATGGTGTTGACCCCTCAAGTTGTCTCTCTGGTGTATTTCATTGAGAAATCCTTGATGGTGAAGCTTTTGGTGGAGAAGTTCTTGGTGGAGAAGCTCTTAGAGGTAAAACCCTTGGTAGAAATGTTTATGTAGGTGAAGCAATTGGTAGAGAAGCCCTTTGTGGTGGTGCTTGGGTAGTCCTTTACTATTTTGGTGGCTCTAGCCATGAACTTGTGTTGGTATCATGCCAAACCTACTTCTTCTTATCAAAATGTGTTATATGTGGAAGATTTTACCTTGCATGATCTGCACCTTTTGAATATTTATTCTTGGGACATAACATGTAAAATAGATTGTAAATAGTTTCTGTGACCATGGTCTACTTAACCTCGATGTTGGTTTTATTAATCTCATGCTTCTCCCTGTAGGCCTTCTTACTAGGATAAACATACATTTTATGGAGAGTGTGAATCTCCAAGTCAATTTGGTTTACTTCCAGGTTGAGAGGCCATGTATAAAAAATATGGTTCAATGAATCAATGAATTATCACATCATGAAGGCATAAGGCAACTTCAACTAATTCCAAAAGTTCTATAGATGGGGCCATATTGATATGAGCTAGAGATAAATTTTATTTCACTAAAAACTACACTTGCTCATCAACCTAGATGGGCAAGTCCTTAGGATTGGACCGTTCATTCCAAAAAGCCTCTTTCATATGGTCATACCATTAATTGATCTTGATTTTGTATGTAGGGGTGATATGATTAGGGTACATGAATGCCTTGTAGCACTCTATGGGGGACTTGTGTTTTGGTGGGTACACCCACTTCAATTCACCAGAGGTGTAGTCTGGTATATTAATCTCAAAAAATACCATTAATAATAAAAATACCCCATGAAAACCTATGGCCTGGTATCTGATGGGTCTTCTTGGCATCCACTATGATTTTGTTGGAAAAATACATTACCCAATTATACTTTAGGACCTTATCCACCTAGTGGGTGATGTAGAGGTGATCCATATCCACCTCTTTCCAATGATTGGTGTTGTTGATCTTGGTCATGATGATGCATGTGGCTACTCAAAGGGTATGATCTTTCAAGTTCTTTATGTGCATAGCATGGCCCTACTTTTGGTGTACATAAAAATAATTTTTATTTTCTCTATTTCCTTTAAATATTCCAAGTCAATTTCCATGTCCATGTCAGGGCATTATAGTCCTGAAACCTTATTTAATTTCTCAAAGTGTAATATTCATGGTACGCCCAACAAAATAGATATAGTCCTTATGGACACACAAGAGTAGAATTGTTACTACTTCCACCAATTTTCCAAAATATGTAAGGTTAAACAACTATAATATCCTCAAAGATTCTAAGGTATTAAATATTTTAAGGCCATAAACTAATTTATTTTTGGTGTTCTGGTACTCAACTCGATAGTCATTCTGCAATTCAACCTAATTCTATAGTTGATGGTGGTTGTAATCAAATATGGGACATGAGGGTACTTTTGACAGCCAATGTTTTTGTGTTCATCACCATTTTTGGGTACTGCATCTCTTCTATCAAAAATGATGGAGGTGGAGGTACTTGTGCCTTTTTTGCCTTCCCAAATTCTTCACATTTTATATGCTACCCCTATTCCTTAGGTGTTTCTTCTCTAATTAGTACTGCTTCCACAATAATAGATGATACTTATTCTTATGGTATGGTTTGTAATGGATCACTTATTAAGGCCTTCCTCTTAAGATGCATCACCCTTTATGTAGCCCAAAGGTTGAGGCGTGGCCATCCAATGTTCTTAAAGGACTACATGTTTGCGGTGTAGGTGACTCAACTTTTCTTGCTTTGTCGCCCTTTAATGGTAGATGTCTTCCTCTTTAACCTGTAACTACCAATTTTCTATATTGTATGTCATGTTTCAAGGTTAGTTTTTGCTTGATTACCTAATTTATATCCTTCTCAATATCTTTGCATAGGAATTTGATGCTCTAAAGTTGTACTTGCTCTAGAATCACCTACACTTAGTTTGCTCTTTTGCTCTATAAAACTCAAATGAAAGTAAAGGTAAAGGTTAAAATGAACTCTTAATTCCTTTTTATAGGATCAATGGGGTAACTTGCATTTACTACCCCCTCTTTTTAACCATCAATTCTCATATTAATACTTTTTTAATGACCATCATTCTTTGACCATTTTTTCTCATTATAAATGTATTTAATGGTATTATCATGTCATGATGTTAGCACACTTATCACAACCACTTCTTATTTTATTAATGACATGTCTTATCTCACTCTTTTATTTAGAGTGGAAGCCAGTTGTTCAACTCTTTGAATATTCATACTACTGGTAGGAATCTCTTATCCTAAGACTTTTTGACTTACACACGCATCCTTATAGTACTCAACATGAATACATGTATTACCTCTTACCCCACACTAAAAGTGTGTCGTGGTCCTCCATGAAATTACAAGTACAAAATAAAATACCCTTTTATAAAATAAACATTTAACACAACTAAGGTAACACTTTATTGAAAATAGGATATCCTAAATTTTTGGCATAAGCCTTATTATTACAAAAATTATACTTTTAAGTAGAGAAATACAATTGTAGTTGGCTACCATTCTAATGTCCAAGAATAAATTGGCCATCCAATGTTTTTAAATGATAAGAACCTGTAAGGTGAATGCTATGAAAAACAAAAGGACCATCCAAGTGAATATTAAATTTCCTAGAATGGCATGTGAACTTGGAGTCATAGAGAAAGACTTTCATTCTAGGGGTAAATATCTTGTGGTTAATGTGTCGATCATGCCATGCCTTTTTTATGTATTTCTCTACACCTTGACTCCAATGAGAAGGAAAAATAATTCATCTAATTAAAATAAATCATCCAAACATAATTTCATTGATAAATCTTTATCTAATTATCTAATGTATTAAATACAAAGATATTGTATCAAAAATTCAACTAGAAGAACTAGTTCTATGCCATACACCAGATTGAATGGTGTGTTCTTGTTAAGGTGCTTATAAGTTTTTTGATAAGCCTAAAGTACTATAGACACTCTATCATCCAAGTCATTATGACCAATATTACAAATATTTGTAAGTGTTGTGCCTAAAATTTTATTGAATGCCTCAGCAATGCCATTGGCCTGGGTATGATATGGTATTGTTTTGTGATGGGAAATCATGAACTCAACAAGTAGAACATGGATAGTTTCATAGAGGAAATGTGTACCATGATCACTTGTAAAACTTAATGGGTAGCCAAAATGGGTTATGATATGTTCCCATATAAATCACATGGTGGTAGCGGTAGTATAATACCTTGCTGGATTAGCCTCAGCCTAGTGTGTAAGATAATTAGTTGTTGTAATGATATAATAGAAATCTGTACATCATCTAGTTGAATTGATGGGGCCAACAAAATTAATGCCCCATTTTTTGAATGGTTATTGAGATAAAATAGGATGTAATGGCATGGTATCCTAGTGATTCGATTGTCTAATGCACTGACAAATATCACATTATCTAACATATAGTTTGACATCTTAAAAAAGGGTAGGCCACCATAGTTTGACTAGTAGTACCTTGCACACAGTATCCTCACCAGCATAGTGACCACTAGTAATACCTTCATGAAATTATGAAAGTAATTTAGATTTCTCATGTTTTATGACATAGCATCAAATTTTTTTATCTCATCCAAGCTTGTAGATGTCCCCTCCAATGAGCTGAAATGGTTTAGCATGAACAATGAGTTTCTTCTTAGCCTATGGAGTAAGATAATCTAGTACTACATCAGTAGTTAAGAAAGATACAATATCTTCTAACTCTTTAGGAACATGAGAAAAATGAAAAAATTGTACATCAGGTAGGTCATATTTAATGGTTCTTGGTGGTTCTTCAAAAGCAATTTGGGAATGGTGATTAGGACTGTAATTAGTTTTTCTTGGTTTAACCATGACAGAAAATTAAAATTCTTGAAATAATACTATTTAGTGGCAGATGTATCCATGTAACATAGGTTTATTTACCATATATTTTAAATCTTTTTGGTCTGTATAGAGTATAAAAGGAGTTGCTAATAGGTATTATAGAAAATTTTGTAAAGCATAAACCATTGAAAGTGATTTATGCTCTATGGTGGTGTAATTCCTCTCAACTGAAATAAGTTTTATACTACAAAAATAGATAGGGTGATCAAAGTTACCTTCACCCAATTGTGTAAGGATTGTACCTATGTCCATTCTAGATGCAACAACATGGACATGGAATGGTTTTGTCTAATCAGGGAACTAGAGAAGAGGGATAGTGACAAGTTTGTCTTTTAAGGCCTCAAAGACTTCTTGACAAGAGTTGGTCCAAATAAAGTGTTCATTATGTTTCAAAAGTTCCTCCAAAGTCATAATAATCTTTGGATATCCTCAGATGAATTTTTGATAATACTAGTATGTCCTAGAAAGGTGTGACTACATGTTGAATCATTGGCATTGGTAGATGAAGAATGATAGCTACCTTTTCAAGGTCTACCAAAAGTCTATCCTTACAGATAATATGATCCAAAAGAACACTGAATAATGTATAAAAAAGACACTTTTTTAGATTTAGTTATATTTGAATTACTCTATAATGATCAAGCATGAGCTGTAGATTAGAACAATGGTTTGTTACCAATCCATAGACTACCCAGTCATCCAAGTAAACTTGAATAAATTTATTGATGAAATCTTTAAAGGCCTTAATGGCTATATGAGAAAATATGGTAGGTGCATTATTCAACCTAAAAGTCTTGATGCTATATGTGAAGGATCCCCATTTAGTAGCACATATAGTCTTAGGTTGATCCTCCTCAGTATTGGAAATATTGTCATTGATGTCAAAGGTTTAGTATTATTGGTGATAAAGGCCCCATTGCATTTAATATTGTTTATCTTGGTTAATATTTATTTAATATTAATGAATATATTTTTGGTTGCATATGAGACAAAAGAAGGGCCCATGGAGAAGTCGAAGAGCCATGGGATAAAGACAAGAAGGATGGGATGCATTTTCCCATGAAGAGTCATTTTTGGGAATACCAAGAGTCACCAAGTGAAGACAAAAGAGTAAGGGCAAATTTATCATGAAGGGACACTTTAAGGAATACGAAAAGTCACCAAAGATAAAGACAAAAGTGGGAAGGACGTTTTTGATCATGAAGGGTCACCACATGACTTTTCAAATGCTTGGATATGAAGGGTCATCCAAGATTGGCACCATTTTTCATGAGAATTGAAAGGTCACAAAGGGGGAAGGCCAAAGGTCATTTGGAAAGCTATAAATAAAGGCTTGAGAAGCCATTTATAATATGAGTGTGAGAGGTTAATTTTGATATTGTATTATCTAGCTTAGAAGAGAAAAGGTGAGAGAGAGAGAGGAAAGAGATGTTGTATTGAACTATCATTTTTGATTTAGCAACATTAAGAGATAGGTGTGTGGTATACACAAAGTGGTTGATGCTCATGTGGGTTGGTGCTCATGAATGATAGCTAGGATGGTGCTCGGCAAAGGGGTTTGAAGCTCTTGTGGGTTGGTGCTCACGAATTGAAGCTAAGGTTTGTACTTGGGAAAGGGGTATGGTGCTCATGTGGGGTTGTTCTCACGAATATATTTGAGATTGATTCTCTATGGTTTTTCCCACATTGGGTTTCCATGCTATATCTGGTGTCTCTCTCTATCTTGTGTGGATGTTTATTGTTTGAGTTTTATTGCATATCTTTAATGTTTGATTAAGTGGAATTTGGTTAAAGGAAAGATTTATAAGATATATCATATACTGATTCACCCCCCTCTTAGTATATTCCATGCTTAACACTCAGTGATATGGACCTGATGGTAACCATAAAATCCATCTTTGAAAGTATAAATTTCACACCCAGTAATGCCTTCAAGGATTTCTTCTATGAATGGTGCTGGAAAGGAATAAATAATGCAAGATGTCTTAATTATGTGGTAATTAACATAAATCCTAATGCACCCATATTTTTTATACTTATGACCATGGGACTGACTCACTTAGACTAATCAATTGGGGTTATTACTCCAATACACAACATACTATCAGTTTCTTCCTTCACGTGTGCACATAAATTTGTATTCACCCTATATGGTCTTTTCTTGACTGGTTGAGCACCATCAACCAGTTTGATATGCATATTTCCTAGTGACAGGTGAACACCTTTCATCTCACTATAACTTCTTGAAAAGACATTTTGGTTTTCTTTTAAAAATAGGAATATTTTAAAAGCATCTATGTTAGTCCATTAGTTACCCATAGTAGTTATTTTGGTTCTTCCCTTGTGCCGATGTTGTGTTTGATATTTTGAAGAGGTTCTAAGTATGGGTGGTCTATATCAAGACTAGTATAATGAATAGTTTGGGTGCTATAGTCTATAGGGACAGCAAAATGATTTGCCAATGGGTCAAGGGGGTCATATCCTTCACCTTCATCCACATAAAACACTAGTTGTTGCTTCCCTACATAAAAAATTTCATGGCATTCTTGATCAAGGATATGTTTTGGAATAGGGATGGGTTCTTTAGATAGATCATTAAAAAAACTAAGCCTTATTCTAGGATATCATGTGTATATTGCATGTGATCTTTAATGTGACTAGGATCACCAAAAACTAATTTGTGCATATATTAGAGTGTGAGGTGAAAATCCATTCTCAAAGATGATTAAGATAATTCCTAGTTCATGTTCTCTTTTAATAGATGCCAAAAATGGGTACCCATATATCATTCTTTATGAACATACCATGCTCTATCCCAAGTTTGTAAGGTGACATAAAAAGTATGTAGCCATAGGTACTCTATAAAGAAAGACTCTTCATCCCTCCACATGTATTCACAAAATTTTGTGTGGTTTTGGTGCTCATACTTTGTTATAGCTGATTTTACCTTGAACTTGATTATGATGATGAAATCAGTGATGTAAATTAGATCATACTTGATCCCAATGTATAAGTCACTCATTATGGGTTCATCACCATCTTATGGTTATGCCATAAAAGGTAAACCAATAAATGCATATGATCATTATCAGAGTTATATAAGTCTTCAAGTTGCTAGATGAAGTCACAAACTTCTATTTACCCATAAAACTAAGGAGATTCATCAAGTCTTTCTAATGGTGCATCCATAACTAGTCCTCTCATGATTTGTCCAGTAATAAGGTAAACAAATATATGGTGTTTATGATACTGACACAAAACATTTTCACAACTACTAATGTCACTGCACACTCTTTTAGTGAGATCATAGTCACCATGTGCCCAAAAATTATAAGCATTACTTATAGTTCATAAAGGGACTGAGTGTTTGTCCATTGGAGGATGCCATTAGGAGTGGGATCATGATGTTCACCATCTCTAACTATGATGTTGTATATGTGGTTAATATATTCTTCCACATTAATAGGTTCTATGTATGGGGACCCATGTGGTTGATCCAATGAAATAATGATGCATTGATCAGTATTTTCAAAACTGATGTAGCACTTTTTGAAGCTTAAGTCTGCATTATTTTCATAGCACCAAGGTCACCCAAATAGAGATGTAAAATAATACACTTCATCCAACTTTAGAACTTCAAAATCATCTTTGAAAGGTACTCCACTGCTATCAATCATTGCATTCTTAAAAATTCCAATTGGTAGATCACAAGTTTTATCAACCATAAACAACATGTGTGGTGATAGTTACAATGTTAGGCTAGCCATTTTACACCATGAATCTTTTTTGAGGACGTTAAACTTAGTGTAGTGTTAACCAATATATCTTTAATCACCCATCTATTGATGGCAACATTCACTAGTATTTCCTTGTCCTCTTGAGGGCTAGGAGGAACATGAGTATCTTTTCTTCGAGCATGATTCAATTGATGATCTTCAGTTGGTGAAAGTAATTGAGTTTGAGAATTAGTTGGTGTTTTTACTTGATTTTTAAGCCAATTACTCAATTTTGGGATAATTTCTTCATCTAACATATGCTTACAAAGATCTTGGAATTCACCTCACACTATGTTTTGAGGTTTTTTGGCCTTTTGCAAATCAACACATTATGTTGCTTCTTGGTCATTAAGAAATTGAAGTTCTCCTTGTAGTTCCCATACCAATGTCATAGTATCTTCGATCACATATTTATTTTTTTGGGCATCATGATACTTCCTTGCACAAGGATCTTCACATTGTATCTTTTCAATAGGAGGAATATATGTAGACTAATATTGTCTATAATTATGTGTAATGATATTACCCTATTGAGCTATTAGGATACTAGAGTACATCCTCCAGTGAGTTTTTTTAATATGGATCATACCAACACCCTTTTCATTTCTTTACTTAGTGATGGTCATGAATAAGTCAAGACATTCTTCCAATTGATGCTCCTTTTTAAAAAATGGACATGTTGGATAGATTGGGTAATCTAATTGATAGTGATCTAGAGATCCATAGTTATAACACATTCTTGGTAGAAAATAGACACCTCTTCATCCTCATCCTTAGCCTTGACCATGATATCCACCATTATCTTGATTTTTGGAAATAGAGGTTTGGTAGGTACCATGTACACATACCTCATGTATATCACTAATTAGCCAATAATAATTTATGTCATGGGTGTAGGCATCACATATTTTATAGTATTCAAAAAAATTATAATGTGTAGCGCATTATAAAAGAGGACAAGAGTATACATCATGTTCTTTGTGGAAAATTTCATGACTGCTTTAGTACCATGCAAATGTTTTTATGTAGGCATTTAATTCTATTATGACTTTTAGACTCATAATCAATACACCAAAGAACATTATGAGTGTCTTACACATTTTTTTGTTAATATTATCTAATTGTGATACCATTGAAGTTATTTGAGCTTTCACAAAAGGGATGATTCTAGTGTCAATACTACTAGTAACTTTAGCATAGAGGGCATCTTCTAGAGCTTTATGCAGGCTAAAAAAGGTCCTTTGAGACAATGTTCATCTAAAGGGAAGAAAAAATCCTCCCATAAACCATTGGGCATGTTGAGAAACATTAATTTAAAATGATAGCTTTGATAAAAGTGTTTTGAACCATGTATCATACACCTGTACACTCTTAGTGACCTCTTGTTTTATATCTTTTAGTGTGGCAATACTTTGTTACTTAAATTCAAGAATATCAAATTCCTGAAGAAATGTCATATTGAGTTGATCATAGTTAATTACTAGTTGTAGGGTCAAACTTCTTATACCACTTATGTGCTCTTTCCAGAAGTGTGGTTACAAATTATGTAACCTTTCACTCAGAATAAGTTATTCCTCACACCTTCCAAATGAGTTCACACTTATGAATATGATATGAAACTTTCTCCATGCCTTGATATTCAAGTAGATAAAGCAACATTTTGTAATAAACCATTGCTAGTTGAGGTGTTTGTGTTGGTGGTTATTGAGAATTTATAGAACTTATTTTTTGAGGAATTCCACCACTTCCTCCTATTTTAACTCCTAGTCCACCTCCAGTGCCTCTAGTAGTAACACCTATGATGTGGGACATGGTAGCTAGTTATTTAATAATACTTGGACTAGTAATCTACCCACTATGAATGCCAAGTCCACCTGGCATACCAAATTGGGCCATGAAATTCCATTGAAGAGGAATAGAAAGTGTTAATGTATTATGAGTTAAAATTGGTTCAACTATAATTTCCATTATAAGATCAATTTTTGATTCTACACTATCTATATCATAATTATGTATAAGTAATTCATCTGATTCAAAAACATGAGCATGCACTATGATTGGGGAACTTGGTTGGTTTAAATTTGGTTCTTCGGTCTCTTTTGTCTAGCTAGTTTCTCCTTCATATGATAAAATTGGCATGGGCCATGGTTTGAAAGTGATTGAGTACTCCTTGTGCCTTTTCACTTCCTTGTAGATCCTAACAACACTTCCTAAGTTTTCCCATTCCATTCCTATGTCACTTATACCTAGGTTCCTTTGCCAAACTTCATCATATATTTACTTTCACAATGCCCATTGACTGACTACCATTATTAACTTAAAAATTATTTACCAACACTTATACATTCCCCTTCCAACTATACAGCTCATGTAAAGATGGATTTATCCCTCCATTGGTAGAGTTTTGAGTCCATAATCAATAAATAACTTCTTTACTTCTAGTGGAAAATGTCTAATATACCGACTAGATGGTTCTCTGAGAAACTAGAACTTGGCTTATTTAGGACAAGAGTAAGTGGTTACAACATATTCCAAGATGTAGTTATTCAAAAATCATCTCCAATAGATATTAATAGCCCATGTCCATGGTGTTTCTAGTTGTGCCAAATCCCTTTAATGTTCTATCATCCAAGCTTGCCTCCTCTCAAATTTTTTGATTGACCTTGAGCATAGATAAAGAGCCAAACATGCAAATGAATAGGAACTTCAACAAATAAGGTTTCATATAATGAGATGTGAAGATGTTATTCCACCCATACACATGTAAAAATTTCTAGTTCAAGATAAGGAACCACAAAATTATCCTCAACCTCAATAATCCATTATTCAATAATTTCAATGGAGAAATGCTCAAGCATATTTCATTACTATGCAAGAAGTGCTATAGGTCCCAGCAACAAAACCAAAATTTTGGGTTTAATCTCTTTATCACATTTTTATTTAGGTGCTAAAGTGTAGTACCAACAAGCTTATGCATTAGCCTTTCATGTAAGACTAAGGTCTTGTGCGCTCACCTAAAACACATAGTAAGAGACCAATTCCCATTAGTTATGTTTCTCAATAACAGACTAGTCATATACTTGAGTTTATTCATATATCCGATTAGAAATTACATAGAAAAAGAAATATACAATTGTAGACCTTGACTCATTAATCACAACCAAGAATGTGAATGGAAATTCCATGAAGTTCAAAGGGTTATCTATGCAAACTCGTATAATTCATGTTTTATAAATCTCATAATGAATGATAAGCCACAAATTAGTTAATGCAAACCCATTGTTAATTCTCAACTATTAATTATATGAAACACAACACTTGAATTGATTATAATATCCACAATTTTAGATTATAGAGTCACTATATGTTATCCATTATCAGTCACCTTACATAATTCCACATAGGGGTATTTATACTTATTTTTCCTTGATGAAATAACTACATAATAAATAATAATTAGGTGATTGGCCAATAATATCTTAGTAGATTGAGAGTCATGGCAGTCTTTTACTTGTTTTCTTTTAAGGACCCAGAATCACTATATGTTATCCATTATCAATCACCTTACATAATTACACATAGGGGTATTTATACTTGATTTTACCTGAGCAAGTAATTACATAATAAATGACAATTAGGTGATTGGCCAATGATATATTATTAGACTGAGAGTCATGGCAATCTTTTATTTTTTTTCTCTTAAGGACCTAGGCCTTTGAATCCCCTATATTCTTATTCAATGCTAGATCCTTGATTCCAAATGTCCTTTTTTTGGGCCAATGTGAAACTCATGATGATTAAAGTCTAGATTGTCCTTGAGAACCACTCCTCAATTATCTCCCACTTCCCTCACACTCCCCAAGCTTTTTACTATTGCTTTGAGTCATATGATGTCAGGTATCTATAGTTATATTATGTATTTGATTGGGTCTTCTCATGTTGTTATCTTCTATGCCTTTGTCCTCTTACACCTCACTAGTTCTGTGCCATAGTCATCCTACACCATGCTAGTTTTATACCATGGTCTTCCTATGCCATGTTCCTCTCACACCATGATAGTTCCATGATAAAAAACCAAAATAATTAGTCAAATTTTGAGGTCCAACAACATCAGTGATGGTTGAAGAGGAACATGTGGAGCTTTGTGGCATCTTAGCATTAAGAAAGTGTGATAAATCAAATTAAAGAAGTGATGACTGTGTTATAGTGGTACTATTTCCTCTGATTTCATGTTTGATCGATACTAAATGTATATTGATCTAGTTTAAATGTTGATATATAAATGTTGTGCTAAATAACCCCTTTATGGTTATGACCTTATTTATTAGAGTATATGTATAGATAAAATCCTTGTGTTGAACCAATGGTGGTTTGGAGGTGACCTTGTTGATAGGGAGCCTCAAGAGAATGTGATATGTTTTCTTCTTAATAAGAAAGTTAAAGTGTGCCTTCCTAATTTTAGAACATCTTAAATTGATTAATGTACCCATGATATGTTGATTTCCTTGATAATAGTGAGATAAATTCCTCACAAAGAAGTTTTGATTCCATGGTGGTGGCACCTGATTGAGTGGGTTATGTAGAGTGTTGATATCATTAATGATAGAGAAGTTTATTTGGTATATAGAGGTAAATTTAACCCTAAGTGGATGTACCTCATTTATGTAAAACATGCTCATGATATAACTATGTGTTTACTTTTGTATCTTGCATACTAGTTTCATAGATCATGTGTTTTAATATAGGTTATGTTATTTGAACTTATGTGGGTGTCGACCTTTTGAGGTGACCTTTCTGTCTTTGTGTTGAAAATTACATCCATTTGATAGTACATGTTGTGTAAAACATAATGAATTTTATGTCTTGTAATATCACATTGGATGCTTGAGTTGGTTCTTAGGGCTTACAGTGCCTCTTTTTTAGAAGTATGCCACTCTCTTATATGGATAATCAAGTTGGGGCTATACATGTGCATGGAATAATGAGGAGTTCATGTGTTTTGTATCCATTATTTTTTGTAATTTATTACCTAAGTGGATGTATTCTATAGTATTTTAATTTTTTTAGTCATCTAAGAGTGTCATTTATACCTTGACTCCTTATATGATGTATTTTCCCATTTTTTGCAATGTTTTCATTGATTATTGTATGAATTGTCTAGAATGCCCATATAGATGTGATTTAGATTGGAAATAGAGGGTATAAGATATATTTCACCATAATTGGGTATGAAATGAATCTTAGAAGATGGGATTTTGTTTTGGTACCCTTTTGAAAAGGGGTTGGTTGTACCTTCTTATAGTTTTGAATGGCTAGTTAAACTAAGTATATTGAGAGTGTTTATTATATACCATGTTAGGTAGGTGAATACTTAGCATAGATCATGAGTTTGTGAACAAGGGTTCTTGGAAATTTCTCAATCACCATAGATTGAGCATCTTTGGTGATGGTTATAAATTTTGCTAAGTCACTAGGGGCCACTTATAATTTGTGTAGTGGGCATTGTGCAATCATGTGATGCATCTCACCTAAGTAAGTGTACACATCTTAGATGATGTTTATACCTTGATAACATAAATCCTAGGGGAGGGGATCTCAAACTACCACTTCGGGATTTTTACCTCCCTTGTGTGGTGGGCATCATCTTCATAGTATATGAATGTAGTATGTTTTATTAGTGTATTGATATGTATTAGGATTTTTTTCATGGATTGATATTCCATATGTTCCCCATATCATTTGGAAATAATATTTATTTGGTTATGAATTTTCTAGCATCAAGATGAGTTGATATTATCTCATCATCAAGTGATATCATTATAACTCCATTGAGTGAATTATATCTTATATGATGTTAAATAGGTGTTTTTTTCCATTAGAGACATGTCTATTTAGTTTTATTTTGACTAAATTTCTTGACCTTTGTAGAATGGTGCCTTTTGATTTATGTTGGCTAGAGAATTTTTATAGATTGAGTGTCTTGATGCCTTCATGTGGGTTAACATTTTTTCCTATTTGGGTAAATGTGTTGATATCTTTACCACTTATAGGTTGGTAAGTGTGTGATGGTTTTGGAAAATTGGATTTTTGATGTATTCTTTATACCATGTGAGGTTATTGAAGAGTTTTATTTCTACTTGTGAATACATTATCTCCCTATTCCCCAATTGTGGCCTTCCAGAGCCACACTATTCAATATTATCATTTTTAAACTTGTGCACTTTTACCAAGTGATGTGACATACCTTGATATTATTTTGGTTCTTGATTGTGATTAATGACTTGATTATAATCATCTCTTTATGGTTTTATTTTCTATGGATTTTGTGATTTTTATCCATTTATTAATTTGAAACTTTATTGAATGTTGGATCTCATAATTTTCTTTCTTATCTTTAGTTTTGGATTGAATTAGGTTATCTAGCCATTTTCACCTTAATTATTATTTGGATTATATTGGGTTGTTTAACCTTTTAATTTTTTATCCATATTTGATTGATTTGGATTGCTTAGCTGATTGATTTTAATCTTTGATTAGATTTAAAAATTTTAACTTGTTGAGTGTTTTGTTTTGAAAAGACATTTTGTGTACCTTTCACCTTAAGCAAGTATGTGATTATTAGGTGAGAAATATATTGTTAGCTTTAGTGTATGAGATAAGCTTATGAATTATTACGTAACCTTTTGAGTAAGTAGGGAGACATTGTTTCACTTGTTCTTCTAAATAGCTTTTAAGGATGGTGTGAGCCTTACCCTTATTTATTATGCTAAATATTAGTATATGTTTCCACCTAACTCTATGATTGATAGAGATGGGTTATGTTGTCATATTGGATACAACATGATGTGTTTTATGGTTGGGATTTGGGCATTGGGATGAGTTTCCAAAGTCCTCATATTATAAATAAGTGAAATGTTGCATAATGATGATAAATTAATTTCACAAAGTCCTTATGTGATTCCATTGATTGAAAACCAGAATGTTGTTCATGTAATGAGTTAAGGAGCCATTATATCGATATGATATCATGTGGCTAACCTTGTGGGTTATATGTAATTAAAGTAGTTGTTATTAATTTTTTGGCATATAAGGCATGTGACAATAAGGAAATTAAAATGATCTTGGTCCCCTAAAAATAAAATGAATATTTATCTTATACTTGAACATGACACTTGACACATTCTAATACATACTTAAAATATTAAGTAACAACAAATTAGAACTAAATCATCTCTAATTATACATTCTCATAACTTGGGAGCCAATTATTAATCAAAAACACTTTAAATTATGTTGTGAATTGTGACTCGCTCTTTGGTGGAGTTGACTTATCTTTGGCCTTGGATATTTGAGTGTATTACATTACGTTTTGTAATCTATTAGTAGAGATATGAGATCATTTACTTAGAGAGATTGTTAAAGTCGACATGATCCCTTGAGATTGTTATAATATCATTTAAACTATAATTTTGACCCTTAGGTGACTTTCAGAAGGAAGTATTCATAAAAGGAGGGAGATGTGAGATACCTCTTTACATAGTGCTTGCTTTTGGACATTTTTGTATTGCACACATGCCTGGTATGATGCACTCCATATATTATTGAGACATGAGACACTTAATGTTTCTTAATTTTTCTTACTTGAGTGTGATTCATATATTTTTGAAGATGATTTTACTTTTTTATTTAAATACATGTTATGTTGCCTTACTAGTAGAGCTAGTGCTTCTTTAACATGAGATTGATTATATTAATACTTAAATGATTGACACAATTATATTACCATTGAGATTATATGCTTTGGATATGTTCATATGCATTTTATCTGGATTGAGATTAATTGTGTTGTTTATATTCTGAAGCTTTGGCTATCTAGGGTAGCGCATTTTATGTGTGAATTAATGTGCAAATGAAAAGGGAGGTCAATGAAGGAACTGGGAATATGTTGAGCATGAGTGTATTGTTTAATAGTGTAATGACTACTTGACATCTCAAAATCCAAACCTAATTATAGTGTCATTTGTGGACCTAGTTGTAAGTTGTGCACCTCCTTACCACTCCTAAAAATATTCATCCTTTGACACTATTCTTGCCCTCTTTACCCATACCTTAGATATTTTTTGAAACATATAGAAGGTATTAAGGTTGAAATGAAAGCTAACTTGTTATTGCCACATGAAAAAATCGAATGAAATTAATAATCCAACTTTGGAGGGTGACATAAAGTGATTTTATGATATTTTATGTTGATTTTAGAGTCTTTTGACCAATATGGATGTTCGAGAGTATTTACAAGAGCCAAATGAGACTTTTAGGTAAGCCCATGTGTCCATTTATGGCATGGGATAGTGGGAACATTGAAGAGGCATGAGCTTACCTTTATTTACTACATGGGCTTGTAAGAGGAGTTAACTCTTGTGTGTATTTCTCATCCAAGTTCCAAGAGATAGGAAATGACACATGTCATTTTGCCATTAGCTAATGGATTTGAGTGATTTTACTATATGAAGAAGGAAAGCCTTCCTTGGAGTACATTGGATCATTTTTAAAATTGAGAAGTGGGGAGGAATGCTAGCAAAGAAAAGGAGAAGCTAAGTGAAAAAGGAAGAGACCTTGCCTTGTGAAGAAGTGAACCAACCCACACATTGTGAAGATGAGTTATTTTATGTAGGATTAAGTTAATAACCCAAGGTAGGCTTCCATGTCCTTTGTATTTTTTTATGTATGTTATTAATTTGAAAGAGAGGATTCTCCCTCTTTTTTTGATTGTTTTCAATAGGTTTAGGGTCACTTGGCCTACCCTATTTTCACTTTTGCTTACCATAGTTATACCTATGTACACTATGTGTATTTTATTTCCCACTTTGCCTTTAAAGATATACCATCCCTCCTTTTATATTGGATATTTAAAAAATACATTTCTTGATTAATTTAAAAACCTTTAGGATGTCTAATTTTACTAAAATTACTTGTATTGTATTTTCTCTTGTTGTGTAGTGGTAGTGGCTAGTAGAACCAAGTACTTATGCCATCCTACATGATTCTTATTTTCATAGTGGTAGTGGATAGTGGAACCATTTTTGCATGCCATTATATAATGTTTTTTTCCCCATAGTGGTAGTGGCTAGTGGAATTGATTTCCCTTGACATCCTACATGGTTATTTGGCATGGTTGAATGGGATAAGGTCCTCCCATGGCCAAGAGAAGTGGTAGGACAAGAGGGATGCATATACATGTTCTATTTTTCCCCCAAAAAGCCTTATTATGTTGAAATTATCTTGTGGCTTCCTTGGTATTGTTTTTTTACATATATGGTGTTTTATTTTATGTTCTTGAATGTGTATATTATGTTATGGAAGCCTCTAGTAGAAGAAGTGATTGTTAAACTCCTAGTTAAGTAACCTAACTGAAATTTATAGCCACAATCAAAGCTCATCCTACTAAACTTAATATAACCAATACCTTTGATATTCATTATACTTAGATATGGGATTCCTAGGCTTAGGAGTGCCTAGGTTAGTCACCTAATGATGGAAAATGGATGGGAGGTGAGCCCATCCTTTGGTTGGCCTCAAAATTCATTGTGGAACATATTTGAAAACTTATTATTATTTAAATTTTTTATTAATAATTTAATAAAAATGATTTTGGATATTTAGAAAGCCATTGTATTATAATATTTAGTGGTAATTATGTATACAGAAAAATAAAATTGTATTATGCAAGGGAATTTAGTGTGATGATTTTTTTCTCTTTTACACTCTCTTCAAATCTATTTACATTGGACTATAACTATAAATATAATGTAATGATTATATTTATATTATCTAATAAATTATAAATACTATTTGGACACTTTATTCTCTACATTTTACAATTTATCAAAAATGAATTATGGTTTCTTTCCAAAATTTTGTGTTGTATTATTTTTCATGAAGCCCAAAAAGGGATATAAACATTCATATAAATTTTAGGTGAATTGAAGTATCCAAATTACAAAAAAATTTAATTTTACTACAAAATAAATGTAATCAATATATTAATACAACTTACAGTTCATTTTTAGGACTCGTGGTTAAATTTGTATGAATTTTAAAAGTTTGATTGCTAAAATTTCCTAGACCTCCTTTGTAATCTCACCAATTTTTCCTAATTTTATTGCATGTAAATCAGTGTATTGAACGGCTTAAAATAATTTTAAATGAAATTTTAGGAAATTTTTTTACTTTTTTGTACTCTTTTCATAAGTTTTTGACTAGTGGTGCTCTAGTTATGAATTTTTAAAAATCAATTCCCTATAGGGAACTCTTCTAATACACAGGCCCTCTAAAAGGGTTATGACATAATTTTGTAGGGTGCCCAAGAATTTAAGATAAAATAGCCCATGTGGTCATATGGAAAATTATTGATAGCCATAAAGTAATATTATGGGGATAAGTGATCACCACCTTGGCTTAGTTACCTTGGTCACTTAGGTAATTGTGAATTATGTGGCTTAAATGCCATATGGTTTAACCCCAACTACTACCTTTTAAATCCATGATGGTCAAAAAGTGTTGACCACTACTTGGTAAACTATTTTAGTTTAATAAAAATTTAAAAAAAAATTATTCATTTAATATTATATATTGAATACCTTATTAATTTACAAGTTTGTTTTCATGTGTTATTAATTCAATCAAAACTAAGACTCTTACATTAAGACATGACCTGTTTCAAAGTTTTTTTGTGGAAACCATGATACTTGAAGGATAGGGTATGAAAAAAGGACCCCCATCATATATTTATTATCCTTCACATGAAAGTGGTTTGAGGACCTGAATCTTCATGGTTCTACAATTATTGCCTTTTTGTATAAGGGAAGTCCCTTTTGACTTATTTGATGGTTGTGGGATCCTCGAATCCCCAGGATGGGTCAAACCAAAATAATACCCATATTTATTTTCTTTACTATATCATATGGACCAAAAATTTAATCCTAAAAATGAAAATAGAAATTATTTTCTTCATTAACCTTGTCAGTGGCCATTAATGGTTATCATGGAGCTTGAAGCTCTAAGAATTATTTTTAGAAACTGTAAGAACTTAAAACCAGTTAGAAATGTTCCATAAAGGTGAGAACCTACATAATTAGTTTAATAATGTATGTTTTGAATAAAAACTACAAACTAAATAAAGTGGAAAAAGGAGAAAAAGCTTGGAGACTCTATTAATGTTAGTCATCTAAGGCTAGGGAAGTAGAGGGGGAATGACTATGGATAAGTCATCCTCTAACACCTCATCCTTCCTTTCCAAAATATGTGTTTTTATATTAATGATCATATTAAATATTATATTTACCTCCATAAGTATTTCTATGGCTTCTTCAACTTTGACCAAATCTAATGGTTGAGGTTGATTCGATTTGACAGCTAAGATGGAGTGCTCAATCCTTAGGGGGACTAATTGATATAGTTTAGACCCCTTTGGATACCATATGATTTTGGTTGATAAATTTAATTGAATTTTACTTATGTATAAAATATATTTTAATGATGAATTAAGTGTGAATTGAGCCTTGTGATTGGTCATAATCTCTTGAAGTCATTTTTGAGCACCATGAAGAGTTAGATAAAATAGTTTGAGCCAATGGATGCTCAAAAATACCTTACCTTAATCAAGCATCCTTTTTAGGCTTGGGGTTTATGGGGTTTGATAGGAAATCTTAGAGTATTATAGGATTCTTTGAGAGCCTATAGGCCGATTAGATTGAGTGGGTCTATCATGGTTACACAGTGATCTATAGCCTTTTATGCAGTGAAATTTATGCCATCTAGGAATGAATTTTTTTAGACATGTTTTTCATCTCATGCCACTAAGAAGGCTATCCAATGGGAAATTTAGTTATGAATAATGTGAATTGTACATTATAAAAAACATTGGCCTATTTTTATGTGGTTTTAATCATGCAAATTTTGGGCATGATAATTATACTTATCATTGAATTTATCAAATACACACTATGCCATTCATATCTTTAGTATGCATAACTTAGAAACATTAAAAATTATAGATAAAAAATATCATGTAAATTTTGTAGTATGTACACATTTTATCATGCATATACTTTAAAGTGCATGTGTTAACACACACACACATTTTAGTTTCGATGATTACCGAGATAAAATTATTAAATACCATACATGTTTCTTAAAATCCTATGAGTTTATTTTTTTAAATTGTATTTTGACATAAAAATTCTTTTTTACCCAAAATTTTTCATACACTTTCCCTTGTAAAAGGTCCATTTATCCTGGGATCAACATTGCATCACACATGATGATGTTATCCATCATCTTATTTATCTATTCAACAATGGTGAATGGGCCTTCTATATGATATTTATACTAGGAAACATATGTAGTCCATTCTCTTATTGGATTATCAATTAGAGATAATATATATATGTAGGCCAAGACTTGATAAGGGATTGCTCAAGTATCTTTGATGTTGTTTGGGGAGTCTTTCCTTGATATTCCTTAGGGGCATTATTTTATTTTTCAACAACTAGATAATTATAAACACCAAATGGTATTTGATTTGTATGAACTTGATTTTATAGGGCCCTCTTATTTTCTCTTTTCATGTTATTTGATTTAACATGAAGCCTTATATATTTATATGATTCCCATTAATATAAAACATGTTAGTCTACTCAAAACTACCAAATTTTATTTTATGGGATTAGGTCCTTAGACTTGATATGATCCTTGAGGTTTTTGGCTTAAGGAATTATGCACAATTAATTTATTATCTTGATCTCCAATAGATAAGTTATTAAAATTATATGTCATGTTAAAGGGATAACATTAATGATTCTTTTCTTCATCAAAGTTATTATGTAAAAGGACTGATGCTATCATATTATCAAGATTTGGGATCCCTTGGACCTACTTATGTGGTTTTGTAGGGGTGACTTGGGGTAGCTAAGTAATAAAGGTCTAAGGGAATTGGTTAGTATATTTAAACCTATTGGGTTGATATCCATGTTATTGTAATAAGGTCTTGGAGGGTTATGGACATATTGCATATTGAGGGTTACACTTTCATTTTCTATTATCCTTAACATCTTTTTTCCTCCTATATTAATTTTATATTATTAGGTATAACTTGAGGAGTTTTAGGGATTGAGGATAATGTTGGCATTTTCAATGGTGATTAGAGTCAAGTTGGGTTATAAATATATGGAGAAAAGAGCATTTTAGGCCTAAAGGCTAGCTTACTAGCTTGGATAAATTTATTATTAGCTAATAAAATAGTGTTATAATTAACGTAATAGATCCATAAATTATAATCACAACAATAAATACCAATATAATAGAACACATAAGTAGAATATCACATCCACTTTCACATAAAGTGAAAAGAAGATAATAATTCTTGAATATAGAATTGAGCTACATCAATAAGGTAACCACCCAAATCCTTAAAATAAGAGGATAATACCTAATATATTATGCTTAATATCCTAAAACTATATCACATATATACCCTAACTAGGCTATGGAAAATCTAGGCTGACTACTACTACCAATATGAAACCTAGATATTATTAAGTCAAATTTTATGTTTGCCATAGAATATCAACATATCTAAAAATAAGCCATAATTTTAGGGTGTACCATAAAACCATATTTTAAATAGTTGTGTCCATGTACTTGACCAAGTGTAAATTCTTATGTATGATATCTACATCTTCCCATGTTGCATATTTATTATGTAGGTTCTTCTAATTGACATGATACTGGATATTATTAAGTCAAATTTTATGTTTGCCATAAAATATCAACATATCCAAAAATAATCCATAATTTTAGGGTGTAACATGAAACCATATTTTGGATAGTGGTGTCCATGGACTTGACCAAGTGTAGATGCTTATGTATTAAACATGCATCTTCTTGTGTTGCATATTTATTATGCAAGTTCTTCCACTTGACATGATACGCTATGATCACCCTTGATCACTCATCCATCATATTAAATATTTTATATCTCTATCTATGTTGTAATATTATAACCAATTACTATATTCAAAGAGGACACATGAAACAAAAAGTGTATTTTAGTTGATTGTATAAATTTAATTTATAGACAACACTCCCAATTTTTTGAAATATTTGATACTGACCATAATACATGGGTGATATTTTTTTATCATTATTTTTTGCCTTAAAAGACATTTTTTTATATGAATGAAAACCTAATAAAAACTAAATTACCTAATTAATGATAGCTTCCACTCTTGCTTTAATCCACTTGTTGTTTCATTCTATTTTGTGGCATGGATAAGTTCTCATTAAGACTCTAGAGTGCCTCATGTTGGTGATGAATATAATATTCAACAACTTTAACTCTTGGTCTCACTTTCATGGATGAGGTGATGTATTTTGAAGGATATCCTTACAATTCCATAAATTATCCACCATTCCACTAGTGCAAACTTGTTAACCCATTGTGTCTTCTTATAAAAAATAAAACAATATAGATACCCTTCCAAAAACCTATTGAAAAACTTTACTTTCCAATGAGATTTAGGATGATATGAATATATTTGAGCCAATTGAGTACCAAAAAATAATAATAAATCAATCAAAAAATTTAAGTAAATATGGGATCATGATTGCTTACTATAATCTTCAGGGTTTCATGTAGCTTATAAATTGTATCCATAAGTTTTATTATCTTTGTGATAACATAAAAGGATGTGATAAAGAAAAAAAATAAGAAAATATTGTGATTCATTTAATTTCTACCATGATGACACTTTTCCATACTCACTTTTGAAATTATGTAATGAAATCCATGGAGAAACCTTCCCATTGTAGGCTAGGAATAAACAAAGGATACAAAATGATGAGAGTCTCAATAGCCTCATATTATTTTTATAACACACCAAACATTTAACCAAAAAATTTATAAATCACCCTATAGTTTGTTCTAAAAAATTCCTACTTGATTGTATGATAATTTTTCAAGAACCCTAAAAGATCCCAAATTGAAGAAGCATGGATCTCTTTAACAATAATATGCTTAAGGTTTTAATTATTGCATATCTATAGTCTATCCTTATACCACATGGTGTTTCCTTTTCATAAAAAATCATATAAAGTGCTTGTATCTTATTGATGTTATTTAATTATATTCTAAATATCTATATGTTGTTGTCACTCAAATCTTTCCTTGTCCACCTAATCTACATGGCACACAACAAAGCATTTGTGTTTTCATCCCTTCTTGAGAGTAAATATGCCACTAAATTATTTATCCCTTTTATATAGATGATGTATAATTCATACATCAACATCTTCATGACCCAAATTTTTCATTATTATGATTATAACTTTTGTTCTAATAATTATTTTATAGTGTCATGATTTGCCTTCACCTTAAAATTATTTCCCATAAAATAAGACCTCTTTTCCTTGACTATGTGAAGAAGAATAGAAAACATTTCCTTCATAAAAAGGGGCTTCAAAAAATTATTACCTTTGATTTTTTAAATATAAAATGTAATGGATCTACCATATTACATTAGGAATACACCTATACCACACCTCAATTTATCACACTCTACCTATAATGTTTTGTAAAAGTTGGGAGTATCCAAAACCAGAGTGGTGCACATGGCCTCCTTAATTTTTTCAAATGTCAAAATTGGCATCTCATTCCAATGTAAGGATTACTTCTTAAAGATGGTTTTGAGTGTTATTTTTATACTATTATAATTTTTGGATAACTTTTGATAGTATCTCATAAGCCTAGGATTCCTAAAAGGTTCTTAAGGGTCTTTGGTAAATTCCACTTCACCATGGTCTTGATCTATGGTGATCCAAATCAAATCCTTCATATGAGACATTGTAACCCAAAACTTATATATTATTGACTCAAAAAAAAAACTTAGAAGGATTTGCATAAAATGAATGTTGCTTTAGAGTTTTAAAAAAAAAATCTATATGATGCATGCGGTCCTCCTATGATTTATTGTAGATCAATATGTCATCAAAGGACACCAAAACAAATTTCCACAGAAATAAGATGTAGAAGGGTAATAATTTATGTCAAAATGAATCACAAAAAACTCATAATGGTGCTCATTTGTTCAAAAATTTGTCTTAGGAATATCTTACTATCTAATTTTAATTTGATGATACCATGAAGATAGATATAGTTTTGTAAAGTAAACAAAAATATGAAATTTGTATAGAAAATAATAGGTTTTAGGAATATGGAACTTATATTTGATATTTAACTTATTAAGTTATTTGTATTTTAGGTACATGAGATAATTTTTATATTTATTATGCAACATCTCCATTGTAGAAGAATATGCACTTTGACTATGAAGAATAATTTGTGCCTCCAACATTTTTTTAATAATATTCTCAATCTCACCATTTTGCACATCAATTTACCTGTAAGGCTTGATGTTGGGTGGTTGATGGAATAATCATGATATATTTGGAGGCACCCTATCATCATATTCTTAAAAACTATGAAATGCTTATCCAAAATCACTTATAAATCCGGACTTGTTGGTGCATCTGATTTTTTCACTTCTAATGAAAATAATTATGAAACAAACCTTGTTGACCCATTTTTGGCATATTTTTCATTTTATGAGGGATTATCATTGATGTTGATTTGTATTTTAATCCTTTTAGTTTGAATGCCTTTTTTTTATAATGTAAATACATGAACAACTATTGAAACTTCATCTCAATCATGTCTAAAGTAGTGATTAATTAGACTCCCAACACAATATCAAATCCTCCCATAGGAATGGAAAACATAAGGATATCCAACATGTGTTCCCCCATAGTAAGTTTAGTATTATATAATTTTAATGAACAAAATATTGTACACCCATCCATAATCATGACCTAGAATTTTGGAGCCAGGTATCCAAAAAATTTAAATGTGCAACCAACTTATTGTTAGTGAATTTATGAGTACTCACTGAGTTAATCAATACAATCATCCTATATTTTTTAATAAATACCATTACCTTGAGTGTTTTTGGGGTGATAATACTTGAGAGGGCATGGAAATAGAGAATTGAATTTGGATTTTGTTACACTTCCTTTGATTCCTATACTACCTCAACCTCACCATCATCTTCTCCTTCTTTTCTTGCACCTTCAACAAAATAGAAAAAAAATTCTAAACATTTATGTCCTTTACTATATTTGACATCAAATTTAAAAATATAACCACTTTTCCCAATTTAATTACATTTCAAGAGGCATTAATTTGATCAGTTGGGGGAATGATGGTACATGGGTGCTACAATCTTAAATTTTATGGAATGCTTGTCACCTATTGTCCAAATTTATTTCACTCCATCTTTCCTGCCAATATAATGCACTCAAATACACTAAGTGGATTAAATATATGTACCTCATACTAAAGTTTTTACTTGATTCCTCTAAAGAATAGGTAATTTATGTTCTCCTTTATAACCTTTTCCAATCCCAAGGATAAAGTTTTAAATTTATAAATATAATCTTTAATTGGACATATTTATTACAACTAAAAAAATTGGGTTAATAAATTATCCATAATAATAATATAATGTGATATTAATTCCTCTTTGAATACCAACAAAGTGATGTTAGGATTATTATTTTTATTTTGATCATAAACTCAATGATATCCAATGAAATGCTTTGGTTCCAAATATAAGGATTTAAATGTACCCTTTTACCCACATGGAAATTAATGTATCTCAAAATAATTGTCCATTTAGGTGATCCAATTTAGTGCATCATTTTCATAAAATATACACATGTCCACATTTGGTAGAAATTTGTGAGACCTTAAACTAGCATTAGTCATGGGCTGATGTGGCCCTATATTTGAATCAGGATTGGACATTTCCAAAAAAAATTTAAGAATCAATTTTTAATTCAAGTGTTTTTAAGTGACCATATTATTGAGGATCTCATCCAAATTTTCCATGTAGGATGGTAACTATGCATAAATATGAATTATATCTATTTTTGTTTCCATATTGAGCTTCATCTTCTTCAATCTTTCTTTGAGTTGGTGCACTTTATCTTCTATATTAAGTGGTTCCACATTATAAGTCCTATGTGATTTCATATTTGAATTTGTCTCCTATTTTTTATTAGTTTCCCTAATGTGTATGATTTTTTTTTTCATCCAACTCTCCTTTTCATCCTTCCCATGTAATGGTTTCATAGGTATAGAGTTTGATTTTTTATTTTCACCAAAATTTGACTTTAATCCTTTTGAGTGAGGTAGGACTCATATCCAAAAATTCAAAGAATAAACTAAAAATAATTTTTTTGAGTTATTAGAAAATATAATTAAATGGAAAAAAATTCAAAAGTGTGGCATATATAAAGAATTTATGAAAAATCATAAAATCAGAATAACTCACTAAAAATGATCACAAAAAGATAAAATTTTGGTTTTATCTTTTTTGAGTAAATACTAAACTACCTTGAAAAAATCTTAGATAAATTATCAAAAATGTGGAATATATATGTAAATATTAAAAATGAGGGGTTCAACCCAAATCAAGTCAAAAAAACCCTGTTTGCTCAAATTTTTTTCACTTCCATTTGTTGCTCTAATGCACTATATAAACTTGTTATAATCAAATATATGATACCATTTTTAATGAACTTAGTATATCCCTAAACTAAAATCATAATAATATACACTAATACAATATATCACATTAACACATTCATTCACACATAAGAGTAGATCCACACAATAAAGTGAAGTAAAGAGAAAAATATTTAAATATAGAACTACACCACTTCGAGGGGGAAACCTCTCAAGTCCTTAAAATAATACCTAATATATTATGTTTAATATCCTAACATTACCTCATATATACCCTAATTAAGCTAAAGGTGTTTTACTTATTTTACACCTAAGAGATATAAAAGAATGGAAAATATGTCAATGAACACAATAATACGAATTTAAAGGTACTTATTGATATTTCAATTAATTAATTTACAAATGATAAGATCAGAGAAATATAATGTACATAGCTAGTTATGTAGTACTTATTATTCATAAAAGATGTCACAAAATGTGGAAATGCTCTGTATGTGCTTTGTTAAATAATAAAATAAAAAATAGAAGCTATAAACCTACAAGTATTTTTCTAAAAAATTTAGATGATTATCTTAGCTAGAACTTTCAATTTTTACTAGCATTGACCCTACATAGAATGGGGGTTTAAAACTTCTGTGAGCCTTGTACCTATATCTACAATCTGGTTATCTATGTGTGCATTCAATGATCCCTAAAATATTTATGTTATATATATTTTGTCTAAAACATAATTATTATTTATTGACCAAAAAATTAAATTAAAAATAATTTAACATTTTGGGTTGGATAGCCCCAACTACTCCCCATCGAAGACTGAGTGTTTATTACATTATACTACTCTGAAGCAAGCTTAAACTGCATGTAATTTTCTTATTTATGTTTGTGTGCACATACAACATCATAAACAATATAAATTGATATTATTTATCTAGATGTTTTGTACTTGTCACTATGCAAGTTTGACTTCTTGTATTTAGATTTGACTTTATGAAGTGCTCTAGCCCAATTTCTTGATATTTTGAGATGTATATATTTTTTTGATAATTTTCTGAGCGATTGATAGGTGATTTTAAAAAAAAATCTATGTTTTTAAAGAATAATAACCTTAAGGGTAATTTTTATTTGTATATGACTCTTTGTTAATTTATTTTTATGTCCAACCCATGAAACGTCTCTAAGCCAACCTAATGGAGACTTCCTAATTTGAAAAATATCCATTGAGAGATGTTGGACACTACCCATAGAGTAATACACTTGTATTAACTGATACAATCCATTTTTAATGGTATTATCCTAGAAGAGATAAATTAAGATACAAAATATGGAGAATGTTTATCAAATATTCTTAAGGTTTCCTCTAAATTCTTAATTGAACTTGAGTTAATAAGATAGTAGGTTGGTAGATGAATAGAGGGAAAGTGGGATCAAAAATTAAATATATTATCCAAATGTGTCAAATTACATCAAAGTTGATGTGGTAAAAGTGTCAAAGACTAAAAATAGGTGTGTGCAATGGTAAATCAATAAACCCAAATAGGTACACTACACCTATCGATATGAAACCTAGAGATTAAAAAATGATCAAGTTAAAGGTTATGCACACCATAGGTCTATAATACATATCCCAATACAAGCCATAAGTTAAAGGTGTAATAAGTGGCATAAGTTTTAGGAATATTTTTACCCCCATAGATTGGATCATTGTATAGATCTCATGATTAATGGCTTCAAAATAATATGGGAAGGCTATTCCCAATAGGGGATGAACCTTTATTAGTATTCACTGCCAAGTATTTTTAAATTTGTTATTGAAGTCTAAGACTAATTCCATTGGATCTCTTAATAGTGGTTATTTGATCCCTTAAGGTTAAACTGTCACCCTTCTCCTTTAATTATTTGTATAGTGCATGACCCATCTCATCCCAATCATTTATAAATGCAATATCTAGGATTGTATACTAGTTAAGGGTCTTGGATTTTAAAGCATATGTAAGAAGCTTAAGGGATACATCTAAGGCATCATTGTGATATAGATCACAAATATTAGCCATATATTTTAGGTGGCATATAAGGGTAGTGGAACTTTCAAAAGAAAAATATGTGAGGGATTTTAGAGTGGATCTTGATATATCATTTCACTACGTGATATTCAATGGAATGTCACAATTACAAGAAATAAGGGGTTTTATTCTTGGGGTTTCCATAAATATTTAGGTGAAAATTTATTTAGATTTATGGGGAAAAATGCTTTTTAGAATATGCAGTTATAGATCTAACTACAAATCTACTTTTCCTTGTTCTAGGGATAACAATACTAACTCTATAGTATTTTTCCTAGTTATGATTATGAATAAAATTCAATAGGTTAATAATATGGATATTTGGAGTAATGTTTTAACTAGTTTGAGCATAATGGTAATGACATCATGAAAAACAAATTAATATTAATGCACAAATAAAGTAGATGTAAATTAAGTAAATACAATAATAAGTACATATCTAAAATGTGTCAAAATAGATATTTAGAGATTTAAAACTTTAAAAAGGAGGATATATACAAATACACAATTTTTAACTTACACGTGCACTATCAGAGGCTAAACAATAGTGGAAAATAGGTAGAAATAATAAGATTAGAAAAAATAGAAACTATTTCATGAACAAATAACTTTTAAAAAAGGGTTAGAATCAGTGGGTCATTGATGGTGATCAAATAAAAATTAGGGAGTAGTTTATTTTGACCCACTACTATAATTTTGATCTCCACTTATTTTCAAGGCCTAAAATTCTTGGGGTTGTTTTAGTAAAAAAGGGCTTAATAATTCTCAATCACTTGATCGAATTGATGGGTAGAATTTTATAAATTGATTATTATTTATTATAGACCTATTTCATCATAATGTCATAAGAATAAAACATGTGAAAGTTTTAGTGTCTTGAGCCTCCCACTTTGGGGTTGTAACTATAGATATAGATTAAAAAAATGGTTAGATCAAGAATTAGTCATGAAAACTCAATAAAAATGCATAAGAACATAACAAGATAAGCTAACTCTTTTGACAGGGTTTAGAAAATGACAATTAAGAACTAATGAAATAAATCATACACAATACCTTACCAAGAGCATCCCATCACCCAAATGCGGTTCAAATCATGATTTTCCCCTTGATTTGGTGCTCAAGTCTTTGTCAATGATTCAAGGCAAAGCTCCTCCATCATCTCTTATGCACTAATGAAACTAGGCTCATGATATGAAAATTAATGTTATGCCTATCTTAAAGCTATCCTATTCAAAATTAATCATATTAAACACCACACAAAGTAATGTTGAGGAGAGAATTATGCATAATACATTTACACAATTTAAGATTTAAAATGGTGGTCTTGGCCCTCTTATTTATATATTTTCCAACTTGATCCAGACCAACCATGACTATCTATCTTGAGATCAAAATTTGTGGCCATGAATTAATCTAATTTTGTATAATTAATCCATAAATATCCTAATAAGTATTTGGGAGGAAGGGGCATTAAAGAGGCATGGGAGGCCTTAAACCTAATATTTGTTGCATTTATGGCTTATGGATGCCACCCCAAAAATTATGTTATTTGATGATGTAGATAATAGGAATCAATTTACAATTAAAATATATTCAATAACTTCCATTGATTTTCCACTTAAGCTCTTGATTTGGATTAATTTGCCTAAGTGAGATTAATTAAATTTTATGCAATTCTTTGGAAATTAGTTGCACATTATTAATCAAATTTGTTAGAATGTCATATTTATTTAATTTTATTGGAGAGGAATTATAAGGTGATGTTAGTTGTGTATGGACAAGTACCCCATTTAGGATGTTGTTGACACAAAATAACAAATGCACGTGTTATGTGCTTCCAAATTAGAAGAAAAAAGTGATTCAGAGCACTAAAATGCATTTTATCATTTTGACTTTAAATGATTTAAAAAAAGTTATTAATCACATAAAATGCATTACCCTATTTAGGGATATATTAGCCTAAATCAGCACTTATATACGACAAGCTTGAACCATTTATCATGTTTAAGTGATTTTGGCCTAATTTGTGCATTTTCACAAATTTTGAGTAAGATTGACAATTTCAACATAATTATGTTAGGAACTGGATGTCTACATTTTTAACCTATTTGATAAGGCATTGTGAGATATTTAAGAGAAAAAACATCATTTCAAAAAAAAAAAATCATCAAGAAAAATTTGGAAGGAAATGACCCATAATGCCCCCTTGAGAGGACATACTAGGATGAAAGAGAAGGATGGACTCTCGGAAGAGAGATAAAGTGAGACTAACCCATGGGATAGATTAAATCCAAATGATATAATTCTTAAACACATTAATTCTTAGTGATAAAAATATAATTAGAATATAATGGGCCCTAATAATGGGGGGAATGGGAAGGATACAATCCAAAATATATAAGCAACACACTTAAAGCTAGGGTGTAATCTATGCATTTACATAATGATCAATCTTGATACAAGTTACACATTAAAATATTTAAAGAATGAAAATTCCATAGATCTTAAAATTAGAATAAATAGTAGAATCATGTCACTAGAGAGAGGAAATAATAATGTGCTCCCATAGAGAAAGTTTGATCAGTTATTAAAACAATTTTTCCCTAGCAGGGTTGTTTGTGATCACTGTTAATTAATTGCACCCCAATAGGGCTGATTTAGATTTGTGATTGGTTCAAATATTTTGCCACTATAGGGAAAATTGGTAATCATAGCTCAAGGATATAGCCTAATATAGATATTAAAGATGAGCAGGAATAAACATAGATGCGATGGTCTAATGACTGAAATGGTCATAAAAAACCAAGCATACAAGGATGCACAAAGTGATGTAAGAGATGAAAAAGAATATTAAAGATGGCCAAGTTGACCTGAGATATGTCATGTATCCAAACACTACCTACATAGTTTAAATGGACCTCAAGCCAATGTAGTTCACCCAAAGATGAGAGAAAATGAAATAAAGAATAGAATAAAATAGACCAGTGATCTATTAGACTCATAATGTATGCCAAAATATGCATTTTTGCATAGATTTAGGTGTGAGATAATCCATTGGTACCTAGTTTCATTAGTGCACTTGAGATTTGATCATCAGAGTTACATTGACTTTGAGATTTAAATCTAAAGCACATAGTGACTACTATAGTAAAATTAAATTATGCATTATAAGTATGAGGAACTTATAATGACATTGGATATCACTTGTGCTAATCCGATTCAAATGTGAATACTTATAACTAAGGATAATGATAAGAATTACCACTACCAGAGTTACAACTATTTATATTTAAATAAAAACAAAGAAAAACAAAACATAAATGAACCAAACTTAAAATCAAGATATGAATAATTAAGACTTAAGTAGGAATAAGAATGTTTAAAAATAAATCAAGAACAACTTAATAAACAACATGAAAGCAAGATATAAATAATCAAGCTCCATGCATACCATCAAGATGTACTTGGAAAGTAAACAATAGAACAAGACCAAACAAGAAAATAAAATACCAAGAAGAAACAAAAAGAAGCAATAAAAAATAATAATAAATACATGAAGAGATAAGAAATCACAAGAAAACACGAATAAAATAAATAAACACGCACAAACAATAGTTAGTCACAATGTTAGTGTGGTTTGAAAATAATTATTTAGGCACATGTAGTAGAGGAATTACTTTTCATAACAATGTAACAAGAAAAAGAATACAAAGTTGCCCCCAAGTGATAGGGAAAAAACACAGAAGAAAAATGGGGGAAATAGAAGAAAAGGAAGAGGTGGCTAATCTGACTCTAGATGTACAAGATAACTGGACATTGCTTACATAGTTCTATGAATGCTAGATCCAAAATGAACTTTTGGCCAAATGTAGTTCTCTCAGGAAATGGGATAGAAGAAAAGTGATGATAAGAAAAAAAGATCCATGTTGTAAAGGAAATAAAGAAAAATGGGCTCACAAAATGATGAGAGTGTAAAAATAATAATAGTCTTGTAAAGTGGCAAGTGCATAGGAAAATTACTTACAAAATGGCAAGAGCATGGAGATTAGACTATACAAAAGATGCAAGACAATGTTTTTATTCTTTTATGGATTATTTTCTAATGTTTTTTATGTTTTTGAGATAATAAATATAAATGAAATATGTACAAAAGGTATAGGGAACTACCTAGCTAAGGAGATGTACATCCATAAGTAAGAGTTCAAACAATAGCTAAATTGGCTGCAATGGTCCATGCTCATAGTCAGTGAGAGTGAGGCCATGTTAAGGAAATAATGCCTAACAAATAATAGTAAAATAATGGAATAGTATGCAACATCAGATAACTCTAAAGAACCATCTAGTAGGTAAAAATCTTGAGTAAATGCATCCATGCTCACTTGTCTATAAGAATAAGTTACAAAATACTATCCCTACAGAACTACTTTGTAAAACTAGAATTGAATGTGTTTAGAATGCCCATGAGTCATAATTAGGATCATAATTGGTTAAGGGATAAAATATGTTTCAAGTTACAATAACCTAGGGAATGAAAAGAATGTGGTTATAGATAGAATGAATATGGTCGACAATCTAGAGTGGAATAAAATGAGTCCAGCTAGGATATAAATGATCCAGAGTGCCAACCATCCAAATCTTCAACTATCTAGAGTCATAAAAGAATGTGGTTCTTGAAATAATGGTCTAGGGTAGGTCAAAACAAAATGAATGTAGTCCATAATGGGATGGTTTAGGATATAATGGTAGTATAAAATAACTTCAGCACAAGTTGCCCCCAAGTAAGGGGTCTTATAGATAATGGTTCAGAAAGCTATCAAGTGTAAAACCACTTGCGATGCACAATGTTTAATGAATCTAAAAGTTTTTCACCACATGGAGTAGCCAACCAGTATGCCCTTGATCCATAATTTGTTGTGATAACATAGGCTCAAGCCAATTAGGTTAGAACTTAACCTTTTTCTTGCATTCAGCATTTGTGTTCTTATGGTTCTCTTTCAAGACCAAATCACCAATATCAAACTCCCAAGGGAGATTGTTCTTATTTTATCTTCTCTATAATTTATTCTAATAGACTTGTAAGTTTTTTAAGGCAAAAAAACATGTACCATCAAGAATTTATAGCTCATGCAACCTGAAGACTCTATAGTCTTCAGCATCTTCAATATTCTCCAAAGATATTTGTAATAAAATCAACTTGATATATATCAAGATAATAGCTTATGTGACATAAATAAGGTAGTATGGAGTGGCTCTTTTAGGTGTTTAATGACTAGTGTAATAAGCCCAAAGGGTATGAAAAATTTGTAAGTGCTAATTATGGCAAACATCATTGACAATCTTCTTGAGAATGACCACAATGGTTTTGTTCGATGATTCAAATTGTCTGTTGCCTTATTGGTTATAAGGTGTGGATTTATTGTGCTTAATTTTGAGTTTTAAACAAAGTTATTTAAAATCTCTATTTACAAATGATCTACCATTATCAGATATAATGCATTCTGAGATACCATATCGATAGATGATATGGTAATGAATAAACTTGGCAATCTACCTACCGATGATATAAGTGAAAGGAATGGACTCAATACAATTATTAAAATACTCAAAAGTAGTTAAATTATGTTTATGGCCATCTAAATATGTTGGGTTTATTTTCTCAAAGAGATTGAGGCCCCATGTAGAAAATAGCCATGGTGTAGTGATCGACTATAGTGGTAAAGAAGGTGTGTGTATCAAATTTACATATTATTAACAAAGAACACAATTCCTCACATAATTGCGAGCATCTATCTCCATGTTGGGCCAATAATAATAACCTATTATTAATAGATTTTTAGCCAAGACTACACCATTGGTGTGGGGCCCACACATTCTTTCATGAACCTCTTTAAGCACTAACTTGGATTATCCTAAATATAAATAATGAAGTTGTGTTCCATCATAGACTTTATGATAAAGCATGTTTCCAAGAATGGTATAATGAGCTATGTAGTGAAGGAATAATTTTTTATAATTGTTAGAAAGGTTAGGTGGAAAAATGTGATCATGAAAATAATTATAAAAATCTTGATGCTAAGGCATTTCAGGTGGGGGATTAGGACCAACAATAAAGCATACCCTTTCTAAATCGATCAAGACATGTGTAGGATATAGAATATTTTTGATGAGAAATTGATACTCTTTATCACTACTTTCAATCTATATCATAAACCCAATTATTTCTATTACATTGGCATATATGTTGTGGGCCCATGGTACTTTTTCAAATTATAGATATTTAAAATGAGTCTTGAGATTATCCACAATCTAATTGTAAGGAACAAAATTGTCATCTCTAGTTTGATACTAATCAATGGTCTAATTGATAATCAATGAAGATCCCCATAGACCATTAAGTTCTAAATATCCCATTGTATTGCAAGACAAAGTCATGCAATAAGTGCCTCATACTTGGCCATATTATTGGTACAATGAAAAATAGTGTGAAATGCTTTGGGAATCAAATCCCCTTATAGTGTAATAAAAAATATGCAAGCTCTAGATCTATGAGAAGTGAATGAACCATCAAAATATAGTTTTAATTGTTTAAGTTCCTACTATAATTCTTTCACTGTCATGATAGAATCATCTAAAAAATTAAATCTAAGTGGTTGAGTTTCTATAATAGGGGCATCTACAAGTTGATCAATAATAACATACCCCTTGATATCCTTCTAATTCTAATACTCAACATCAAAATCACTTAGGAGCATGACCCATTTAGCCATATATCCTATGAGAGTTGCTTTGGATAATTTTTTTTAAGAGGATCCACCTTAGCTATAATAATGGTTTTATTATTTGTCATATAATGTCGTAACTTTTGGGAAGTGAACACCATAGCTAAACATGATTTATCAATAGGATATAATTATGTTCATAAGCCACTAATGTGCATCTTAAATAATAGACAACATGTTCTTTACCTTGATCATCATGTTAGGCAAAAGTGCCCCCAGTGCATGCTTAGTTACTTAAATGTAAAGAAGTATTGGTTGTCTAGGTGTTGGCCATCTCAAAACTGGAAGGTTGGTAAAATATGTTATCATGTTCATAAATACTAATTGACATTATTCATCTGATTGACTTGTGACCCATTTCTTCAAAACATGAGTAAATGGGTGGAACTTATCTACCAATTAGGAAATGAACCTGCAAATAGACTAAATATTTCTTTGCAAGCTTGGGAGATGTTTAAGAGTTAAAGGTGGAGGAATTTCAACAATAGAATTAACCTTATTAGGGTCAAATCAAATCCCTCTTTACAATACAATAAATCCTCTCAATTTTCCTCAAGTGATGCCAAAGACACCCTTCTTAGGATTCAGGCAAACTTTATACTCACAGTCTCTCAAATATTCTCTATAGAATGTTAAGATGTCCAACATGTGTTATTAATTTTACTAGTATGTCATCAAAATAGTCCTCAAAAATATCATGCATCATGTCATGGAAGACTATAGTCATGGCACATTGATAAGTGGCTTTAGCATTCTTCAAGCCAAATGGCATGACTTGATAATAGAATGTTCCCCATGGTGTGGTGAACACAATCTTGTGTTGATATTTTTGGGCTATCTTGATCTGATTATATCCAAAAAATACATCCATGAAGGACAGCATATCATACCCAATATTAGAATCAATGATCATGTCAATGTTGGGTAGAGTAAAATCATATTTAGGTCATGCTTTGTTTATATATCTAAAATTTGTACAAATACATATACCATATGGCTTTTTTCTAACTAAAACTATGTTTGATATCCATTCAGAATAGTCAAGTGGTCTAATGAATCATGCTCCTAATAACTTCTCCAAATTGGCTTTTACTAAAAGAGTGATGCATGGATGCATCTTCCTCAATTTATATTTAACTGACTTGGCATCTAGATGAACAACAAGGTGATGCAAAACCAAGTGAGGGTCTAAGCCTAGCATGTCTAAATATGCCCATGCAAAAATATCAATGAAATCCATCAAAATGGATATAATGTGTTCACATTATGCTTTAGTAAGGGAAGCTCCAAGGTAAACAATTTTGGGATCCTCATATGTTCCCAAGTTTACTTCAACAATATTTTCCATAAGAAGTGTAAACCCATCTTCAAGAATAGTAGGTAATGTATGATCATGATCAACTTGTTCTGATATAGTTTCTTGTTGTTCATCCCAAAGCTCTGGATAATGTGATGAATCTAAATCTACCAAATTAGATAATGGCCAACTAACAAAAATCTAAAGAAAATTAAGAATGAGATGCTCAAAAACTTGTTATTTTGACATGATGCTAGTATTGGCTATAGAGCTAGGACCTGATGGACCTTGAAAATATTTTCAGGATGAGCAAAATTTCCCATCCAAGAGTGCCTAAAATAGGTTTTCACATAAGGTATTGTCTTTATCATTACTTTTTCCTTGATCAACGAGTGCCTCGAAGAGGTTTTCACCTAAAGATCTTGATGTTTTATGTTCTTCATGACCAAGAAATTTTCCCTGCTCTCCAAAGTAGGTAGAAGGATATAATGAAAAATAAAATCCTTGTTTATGATCACCAATGGTTAGTCCTTCTTTAAGGCCCATATACTCTATAATTGATTCTTCATTCTAGAATTCATCAAGGCATTTGACTGAATTTTGCTAATTGAAATAAATGAGTTAGGGAAGACAAAGGCATAGGGAACAATGATATGTTATGGTCATAATGGTATTTGAATCAAATAAATCCATGTCAATAAGCTCATCAAAAAGGTTATAATGGGATACTACATCACTGTTAGGAGTCTCATCGCTAGTCGATTTAGAAGAATCACTATCTAAAGTCATGAGGTCACCTCCAAGTGGTATAAATCTAAGACCATGATTCAAATTAGGTATACCAATTGTTAAAGGTTCCAAGATTACTTGCACTGATGGGTTAAGGCCTTTTCCTATATAATAGTAATTTTCCATGATCCAATTAGGGATAGGATATTTTGGAATCTAAAAATAATCAGCAATGTCATCAGAATATAACTAGTCTCCTTCAATGAAAGCCTCATGATCCTATTTTGGTGAATTAGTAGGTACAAATACCATGGGTGGTTTCTTTATTTCCTTCTTATATTTCTAGATCAAGTTGGGTCTATTAGGGATTTTGGAAGGTTTGGGTTTACCAAATGTTTTGGGAGACTTGGGCAACTTATCAACATGGAAGGCATCCTTAAAATAGTACATGGAAATTCCCACATCTTATATAACAACCTCTTTTATAAGATTTATGGGAAATGGATCAGCCAAAGTGAATGTAAGGTCACTAGGGTTGATATAATTAGATTTTCATATATTTGAAACTATTTCCTTGTTCTTATTTGAAATGAATTTTGAACCAGGATAATACTTATAATTATGAAACTCAACCTCAAGGTGTTTGTAATACTGATAAGGCTATAAATTGATGAGCATAGTAACCTTGATCTCATCATGGTGAAACTTAAGGTACTGATGCAAGGTGTATGAAATGGACTATACTTCAAGGATCCAAGGATGACCAAGAAACATGTTATAAGTTAACTCAATGTCCACAATATGTAACAAGGTGTGATGGGAAATAGACCCAACAATGATTAAAAATAGATTATATTGGAAGATTCCCTCTTAACATTTTCATAAGAATTTATGGTGATTATCTCTCGCTAAATGTTCTTTGTAGTGTATCTCAATAGCTGTACTAGGTTGAGGGACACTATGTTCAGCCCTAAACCATTGTCAATAAGAACTTGTTTGATTTTATGGTTTTCAATGACTACCTCAATATACAAGGGGTTATTATGGCTTAGAGCAAGAGTGGACATGTCTTTTTGATCAAACATGAGTTTTCAAAATGAATACAAATTTCGTATAAGTGTTTAAAAGTATTCAGGATTAATGTCTTGGGGAATAGTGGATTGTTTAAAAAGGTCATTCAAGCTAGTTCTATGGACTTCAAATGTACATAAGAGGTCTAAAATAGAAATTTGTGTAGGGTTTTTACTCAATTGGTTTGATAGACTATAAGTCTTATTAACATTAGGACATGATAGTTTGGCCTTAGCTAGCACAATATTTGCTTTGGATCCAAATGCACAATGTCCACATTAGGTTCAGTGTTGGAAGAAGAGGGCAAGGGGCCCTAAAAGGTACCTCATAATCATCTAGTTATAATTACACAATCTAGAGGTGGTAAGGAGTTATCATAATTAGAATATGAAGGCAAAGGGCCTTGGAGGGTGACTCACGGGCATCTAGTTACATTCAAGAAATTTTGATTTTACATAGAGCCATTATAATTAGAGGAAGGATGGTATCCAAGAATGGTAACTCATGCAAATAGAGGTGAAATAAAATTGTGTGAACTCGATGTGGTGTTACTTGAGGGAGAGGTTGTTGACATTATAAGAATGGGTCTAATATTGTGAGGGGTATGGGATGGTTCACATGTTTCAATAGTGATAATGGCAATATGGCTTTCAAAAATGCATCCCATGGTATTGTTGTAGTTGTAAGGCATGTTGTTGTAGCCCAAGTTGTTAGTATGGGTATTATGATCTTGATTATGATCATGTTGATTATGATTTTAACCTTGATTCTAGTTCTACCTTTGATTCTGCCCTTGTTTCTGATTATTCCTTAGTGGTTGTTGATTATGTCAAGGAAATGGATCTTTGTAGATTCCCATATCCTAATTAGTATCTTGGGGAGCAAGTTTGATCTCAAATTCACCATTCTCAATCAAATATTCATTAAGGTTTCATAATTAAATGCAATGATAAGCACCATGACCAACAACACAATAGAAGTTACAAAATTCATTTGCCCAATACCAATCTAGTTTGGGTTGATCCACAGGAAATGGCCTTGGTACAGGCACATAATCAAATTAGTTGTTATGAGCTTTTGGAACATTACCTCAATAATCTCTCCTAATTTACTAAATACTCTAAAAGTATTATTGAATACCCTTCATAGAGGTTGTATTTTTAAGGTGTTTGGTGGATTAGGTGGAGCTAATTGCACATTTGGAACTAACAGGGCTTGCACTATTTGTACATGTCTTGATTTAGTCACACCATTTTTGACCATGTTTCTCTTCTTATTGAAGCCTTTAGGTTTCTCTATTGTAATAGTTTGACTAGGATATTGGGTTTGATTTGACATTTGACCTTGTGAATAAATCTTGATAAGGCCTTTTGCAATAATTACCTTCTCAATATATACACCCTTGTCTATAATTTCTTAAAATGTGTTTGTACAATCAAGCCATAGATTGTGTGCTACCTCAAGGTGTAAATTCTATGCAAAAATGTCCACCAATTATTTATCTATCAAATTATTGTTGAAAGCAACCAGATAATGCTCTCCACCATTGTAGATATGTTACGAAGCTTTCTCCATCTCATTGTTTAGCTTTGCACAAGTCAATAATGGTCAATTCATGTTCAATGTTGTACAAGAAGTGGTTTACAAATTTTTTAGATAGATCATTCCAATTCATAATTGATCCATTGGGTAAAGTAATAAGGCAATCTAAATCTTGTCCCACTAAACTTCATGGAAGTAATCAAAGCAAGAAAAAACTACTATAAGCTACCTCTTGGCATAATACAAAAAAAGCTTGAATGTGTTCACAAGTTTCACCCTTTCTTTTGTATTTGTCAAATTTGGGTGCCTCAAAATGAGGTGGAAAGGGTACTTTGAGAATAATCAAATCAAATTGATATGGACATATCTCATAAAATTTGTACTTTTTGATTTTGTTTCCTATCTCCAATCATGACAAAATCTCTTTCACCAAATTCCACTCTAGCATGTTTCGTACATTTGTGGGTAGAATATAATTATATTAGGGTGGTATGTGCCCTTGTTTCATGGATTTATTAGCCATATACACCCTATGATCCACAACTTTGTTTTAGTTCACTCCTTGAGTCGAGTAAGTAAGCCATTGATTTCTAGGTTGATTAATATTCCATGAAGTCAGTCATCTTGAATTATAAATGTTTTATTGATTTTGGGGATTCCATGGTATATTCACCAAAGTACATGTTGGTTGAGGTGAATAATCCAAAAAAATTTGGAAAATTTCCTCAATGCACACTAAATGTTTTGGTCCTTCATTATGCAAAAAAATAAGAGGTTCTTGATGATTGAAAAATGTATGCTCTATGTTTAATGAAGTGTGTTATGGAACCTATTGGGATTTAGGTTGTTCAATTGAGACATATTGATCCATCATTATTATGTTCTCAACTAAATTTTTTAATGTTGCTTCAACCACATTCCCTTTTTCCTTGAAATCATTATTATGTATTAAAGTGGAAACTAAAGAGTCAGTCAAGTCCATGATAATTTGGTCTACATATCATTGACTTATCTTTTTTATCTTGTTGATAAGATCTTGAACATTATGTCTTGACTCTATAATCACTTCCTTTTCTTTACTAGAAGTAACATTTATTTTTACAATGTTAGTGAGGAATTATTCTCATTTTTGTTATTCTACCCTAACCAAGGTAAGAAATTATTCCATAGGAAATTTTGATGGTAATCTAGAACCTAAGTTAATCAACCTTAGGAGTGTTTCATATTTGTCCTCCTAGGGTTGATGTTCAAATTAATCTTCTTCAAATCCTACAATCATGGGAATGCCCTCAAATACAATGGAATTGCCCTATCCATCATAAAAGTGCTCTTCTTCATAGCTAGAGCCATAAGGAACCCCACTACGAGTGTACCATTATGTCATATCTAAAAGGTTTCTCTATACATTTGGAAAGATTTAGAAAATGTTTTGAAAATGTTAACAAGGTGTGTTTTGATTTTCTCCAAACAAGTGACAAGGTAAAAGAGACTATAATAAAAAGAAGGTGGCATAGTACCACACTATTAGAAGAATTGTCAATGAAATTACTTGACCTTAGGTAGGGTTGAAATCATTAAAATAGAAGAGGCTATGATAACTAAAAAATATAAGTGTAAAATAATACACCAAATGTAGGCTTAGAGATAAGTCAATACCATAAAATATAATTCAACTTTGATGAGTTGATACCAGAAAATTAGAAGAAAGCTCTTCAGATTAGGAAGGTGACAATGCAAACTAAGAAACTCAAGATTTGAAAACATGAAAGAATTCTTAAGTATAAAGATAAAACCAAATGGGTAGCACACCACCAACACATGGTAATAAGAGGTAGTATAAAATGTGTTCTATAACTTAGAGCATAAGTGACATGTTAGATAACCTAAGTTCACAATGATCAGATGATGATGAGTCTATAAATGGCCTTTAACCCAAACAGGGAATTATACCTCAGTTAACTCAAACCATGTGAAAATTGTTAACCAATTTAAAATGTTGGCCCATAACTTATAAAGGTGAGATTTCAAATTTGAATTAAAAAGTGAAGGAATTAAAGATATTGGAAAATGGTTTAGACTCAATGGGCAATATAATTATGATGTTTAGATAATACAAACACAAATGTTTAATATGAGGTTTTGAACAAGGTAAAATATGATTTGGATTTGACTAGCATAATGCCTCTTTGTTCAAGACATGGTGGGTAACAAATGTGTTTGGTTATGATGTGTTACTTTTAAACAAGTTTTAGACTCAAATCAAGACCAAGCAAGTGAAGGATAAAAATACCAAATACAACTAACTAAGTAAATCCTCCTAAGCCCTAAACTAACAAGGTTTCTTCATATTATTAAAATCCATCTATATACATGCTATTGGGAGGATTTTAATTGTTAATCCAAAAATTAAATCACATGAAGTATTAAGGTTTTTACACTTCCCTTATCCTAATGGATTGTATGGTGATATGGACCTTCAGGCTACTCGCCCTACATCAATAATATGTCCACAACAAGTGGATTTGTTATACAACTTAAATTTTAGACTGTCTAAATGGTCCCAAGCATGGCTAATACTGGAGATGTTTCACATCAATTGAGTTCATATCAATTAATTTACTATGCAAGGGTCTATTCTTTTGCATAACAATTCTATCCATGTACTACTTAGTGGAATCCCTTGGTTAACCATACTTGACTTGGGTTTTCATTATGGAAGGAGAGGTTATCTGTTTAACCCCTTGGTTCTTTTAGTATGCCTACCCTAATTTATATACTCCAATATAGGTTAAAACAATACTAGGAGATGAAACCCCAAGTCAAAGCTTCCCTAAAGAACTCATGAAGAAGCTATGAATTCCCCTCCACAAGCCAAATTTCATAAAATAAAACTAAGTGAAAAGACTTTAGAGGTTGTTTTTAGATCACCCAAACCATACAGGTTTTGGGAAGAGCCTGGGCAACTTTATTTTCACATTTTGGACAAAGGCACAATCACAAAGATAAGGAATTTTTGGTTACCCAAGTAACCTAAATGGGATGGGAGGAGATCATACACACACTCTTTATTTTTCTAAAAAAATAAACAAGTAATTGATGATATTGCATAAAACTACACACTTTTGAAAACTTTGCAATTTAAGTGAGTGTTAATTTTAAGAACCAAAGTGAAATGTTTGATGAATTTCTTAGCCTCTTGGCCTTAGTTTGCAAAAACTTTGAAAAACTTCATAAAATAATTAAACTTAAAAACATCTAGGTTCATTTTAAACACCAAAGGGAAGGTTCAAGACTTAATTATGTTCAAATTGGTCACTTTTCTACGTGGATCCTACAAAGGTAGAAAGTTTCCTCCTACTTTGAAGCACAATTTTCAATGAAATAAGCAAGTTTTAAAAACTTTCTCTCAGGTTCTTTATTTTTAAAACACAAAGATCAACATTGGTCAATAGTGATTGATGCTAGTTGTAGTAAGACTAATGTCAGTCATAAACAAACTAATGCTAGTTGATAAAGACTGATACTAGTTACTTGTGAACCCTTAGGCAAAATTTTTTATATAAAAACACTTGTTATCCTAAGTTAGAATAAATTCTCTATAAAATCTCTAGATCATGTAAATAAAGTTTAGATAGAGACTTAAAAACTCAAAATGACACCCTGCAACTTTGAATAAATCTCTAAAATGTAATTTTTCTTCATGTTTTTCCCTACAACCTAATCGATGTTGGTTAGCCAAAACTAATGTTGGTTACACAAAACTAACGTCAGTCACTGTGTGACCTATGTGTCAACAAAAAACATAAAAAAATGGGAAAACAATGATAAAACCTTGATTTTAAGAATTTTTAAGGACTTTTTAGATTTTATTAAAATGCCAATGTGTCCTCTTTGCTTAAATGGGTTGTGTGGTCCCATTAGGCATACCAATATGTATATATGGATTAAAAATATGGTTAGATCAAGTATTAGTCATGAAAACTCAAGAAAAATGCATAATAATATAACAAGCTAAGTCAATTCTTTCAATGGGGTTTGACAAATGACAATTAAGAGATAATGAAAGAAAGCATACACAATACCTTCACAAGAGCATCCCATACCCAAATGTGGCTCAAAACATGATTTTCCCCTTGATTTGGTGCCCAAGTCTTCATCAATGATGCAAGGAAAATCTCCTCCATTATCTCTTATGCACCAATGAAACTAGGCTAATGATATGAAAATCAATGTTATGCCTATATTGAAGCTATTCTATTGAAAATTAAGCATAATAAAAACCACAAAAAGAAATGTTGAGGAGAGAATTCTACATAATAAGTTTACACAAATGAAGTTTAAAAATGGTGGTGTTATCCCTCCTATTTATAAATTTTCCAAATTGATTAGGATCAACCATGACCATCCATCTTGAGATTAAGATGTGTGTCCATTAATTAATCCAATTTTATATAATTAATCCATCAATAACCTCATAAATATTTGGTATGAAGGGTCATCAACGAGGCATGGGAGGCCTTAAACCTAATAGTTGTTGCATTTGTTACATATATGGCTTATAGGTGCCACCTCAAAAATGATGTCATTTGATGATGCAGATAATAGGAATCAATTTATAATCAAAAGATATTCAATAAACTTCCATGGGTTTTACACTTAAGCTCTTGATATGGATTAATTTGCCTAAGTGAGATTAATCAAATTTTATGTAATTCTTTGGAAATTGGTTGTATATTATTAATGAAACTGGTCAAAATTTCATATTATTAGGTCATAATTTGATTGGAGAGGATTAGAAGGTGATATTAGTTTCATATGGACAAACACCCCATTTAGGATTTGTCGACACAAAATAACACATGCATGTATCATGTGTTTTCAAATTAGAAGAAAAGAGTGATCTAGAGCATCAAACTATGTTTTCATCATTTTGACTTGAAATGATTTGAGAAAAGTTAATAATCACATAAAATGCATTACCCCATTTAGGGATACATTAGCCTAAATTGACACGTATATATGACAAGATTGAACCATTTAGTGTGTTTAAATGATTTTGGTCCAATTTGTACATTTTCACAAATTTTGAGTAAGATTAGCAATTTCAACATAATGGTGTTATTAATTTGATGTCTATAGAAACTACATGTTGCGTGTTAGTATCATGGCTCCATGTATTTATAGTGCATGTGAGTGCTCCCAAACTAAATGTGAGATGGACTTCACCTTCTCTCCCTAAATTAAAAAAATGCAATGATATTTTTGGATATGACATTATTATGGTGAAATATGTATTGGTACAAGATAGATAAGGGAAAAATTAAATCAATGTGTAGATTCTTAGACAAAATGTACAGATCTCTTAATAAGACTTGATAAATGTGCATGAAAGACTTGAATTATAAGAGATTTGAATTATATAAATAGATGATCAAATGGATAATGGTACATTTTTATATATGTGATTCATAAGGAAACAATTACACATATGATAACCATAAAATATAGTGAAATCCAACAATAAATAATCCAAAAGTCAAGGGGATAGACTCATGGGCAGACCATGACCTAGGAAAAGACCCTTAATTATTTTTTTTGACATTCTAAGAGTAAATCGAGTCATATATGGAAAATAAATGCTGATATATATGTTTTTAGACCTTTTATATTGTAGGGAGGTATTATCATTGACCCAAAGAGAAAAAAATAAATTTGTAAGGAAAACATAAGTGATTGAAAATCAATAAGGGCCCAACATAAGGGGACAGTGCATTGAAAAGAGCTAAATACATGCACATGGATCAAGTGTGATAAATAATGAAAAAATGAAATGTAAAAGGATCTTATACCAAAATTAAGTTTTTGCATAATGCCCCATTTTGATGTGTGTGAATGCATGCATGCTTCAACGTAAAAATAATTAAGCACATACCATAATATTAATTGATAGGGACATAAGGATGAAGACTCTAAATTTTTAAATTGGGTGCACCCACTCTATATCATGAATAAATTTCATGTAACTATAAATAAACATAACTTTGTAAGTATTCAATATCATCGTAAACTTATAGACTATATAATTGAAAATATGGGAGAATAAATACTCCTTGTGGTACACAAATCACATTGTCACTCTTGCAGCTCTATATTTTTGGATATTATAATTGTAACTAAAACTAATCTTGAGCACTTAGGGGAAAATATGTAACTACAACCTAAACATATTTAAAGTAAACCCTAGAAATTGAAGCTGACAGAGTTTATAAGTGAACCCTAAAAATTGAATCTTAAAGAGTTTTAAAGTTAATTATGTAAACATAAGTCTACTTCTTGATCAAGGAAGTAGATATCTAATGTTTTTGTCTCTCCTAGTAAATCAAAATCCAATCATATAATTTTATAACTAGTGATATAATATATGGATTTATTATCTCTTGGTAAATCACATTCCCCACATATAAATTTACAACTATGTAATATGTGATGTATGCAACCACTTTAATATATAATTAAAAATATAATAGTCTAGATAGATGCCCCACTTTTGAGGTGAGGGATGTACCTAATTTTACATATCACTCATCTTAAAATAAACATTTATGCATATCATGTGTTATCATATAAAAAAGCATAGTTATAATAATTGAAAATAGATCTGGGGTACATGTATGTAACTATAAAAAAATATATCATTATGCAAGGCTCGATAGGGATATGTGACACATGGGAGAGTGTCATGGAGATTGATGGTTTAACATATTCCCCATTATAATAAACATGAGAAATAAGTAATATATTTATATGTATCCATATAAAATAGATGTCATCATATAAATATCAATAGGAATATATAACACATATGACTATGTGTATGGATGACATTATGATGTCTTGATATAATAAATATAGGATTAATAGACACATGGGTGCATCATGGATACAATGGAAACATATAAGTGATTAAGTTATATAAATATATAGGTATGACTCACCTAACAAAAAGATATAGATAGAATTAGTGTAGCTTATAAGCTACATGTGTGTATGATGCACCTAATGTAGGAAATATATAGGAAATAATATTAGTAAGGAGAGGGATAATTATATTCCCTGACATAGTAATGTGCTTTTAATAAGTAAATATATACCACTAAATCACACCAAAAATCATGAAACCACACATAAAGTAAATTTAACCATTGAACAAGCAATAAATTACATGGACATGATGGCTAGATGATCCTCTATGGATAACATGTAATAAGACATGGAAAAAAATGCACAAGCATACATAATAATACATAAGTAGAAGCACACACATACAATCAATCCATAAATAATAAGGCACATAAGAGAACACACAATGTATCTATCTATCTATCATATGTAAGAGCATAATGTATATATCCATCTAACATAATATGCAAGATGTAGGTAAGATAAATATATGTATAATATAAATATAAATATATATATGAAAATTGAAAGTAGAAATTATAGAAACTGAGACCCACTAAAAATGTGCTTACAATTCCCCCAATGTGAGAATGATCCTAGGTGTGAGCATGATGAAAATGCAAAGAATCTATAAATACATGATTATTTGTAACATATATATCATGTATCTCACCCACCCAAAACAGCCATGAGGAGAACATGTGTAACATATATATGTAAACCTTCAGCATAGGTAGATAAGCATGATATATATCCATTGACAAACATATTATTGATTTTCAAGGTTTTATATGTTTTTTTTCCATTTTATGATTTTATAGAAGAAAAAAACTATGTAGTAGATTGTATCATAGAAACACACAATATGGGTAAAAAATTATAATTAAGGATCCATTCTAAATATCTATAGGTATCATAACTATAGATGTTGTAATTGTATGAATTTTAACTCAAATATTTGTAATAAATGGAGCTGAAATCTATAAATTGAAAATTGAGGAATTGGAATTATAGATGCAATAAATTTAGGGACCACAATCGGATGAGGTGGAGTTCAAGAAGATGTCACATGAGGTTGTATGATGTGAATCATAGTACTATAGAAAAATAATATGACTATATTTATCATGGTGTATAAAGGATATAAGGATATGTGAGAGCCAAATAAAACAAGTAAAATTAATATCAAGTTTGTGCTTACAAAGTGAAAGAATGGAAAAACTCATGAAAGAAGAAATTAGAAGGAAACAACCATATCCATGTGGCAAGAAGTCATGAAATTTTATCAATTCAAAGAAAAATGACTAGTCAAGAGAATAAAATTCCAATCAATGTAAAGATGGAAAATAAAATTCCAACACAATGTCATCAAATCCAACAATAAATTAATGACAGTATGCATATATGATAGGTCCCATAAAATATTGAAGAAGAAACATAAGTTCTATATTAAAATCACAAAGTTATCATTGTTATTATCATGAAGTAAATGAGTCATTATTAACAACATTATTATTTCTTAGGAAATGATATGTATTATTAAGTTTAATTTTTCATTAGAATAAAATGAGTAATCAATGTCATTTTATTTGCATTGGTGTTTGATTTTTAACTTGATGTACTTGATTCTTAGGAACCCATTTTCTCTTGTATGAAATTTCATCTTTAGATGTCTAATGGGTATTATTACATTTATTATACTGATCATAAGTTTTTATCAATTTCCAAAAGTTGTTAACATAATACTTAAGATTTTTAATTTGAAGGATATGTTACCTAATATTCAAATTTTGTTTGTTCAAGATTAATTTCAATTATTTTGCATGATGTGTCTTTGATTTGAAAAAATGAGTATGGATAAATATATCATACGTAGTATTCTTATAAGTTTTTTATTTATTAAATAAGGTATATCTTTTATCTTAAAATTGTCATTGCCTCCAATACCTTGATTAATTGAACTGATCATGTTTACCTAGACCATGACCCTTGTATCCCATTATTTGTGTACATGTGAATCCAAAAACATATTGGGAGAATTATGTTTGAATAATACTAGGAGATTTTTTTATTACAACACTATTGTAAAAATTATCTATCATAGATCTTTACTTTTATGGGTGTAATATGGTGCACTGTTAGGTCGATCATATTCTTAAGGAGTACAATATAATTGGGTAATACCAAAAGTTTACATATCATATCTATATTTTTTAGGGCCACACGGTGTAAAGTTAAGATTTGATAAATGTTTGTTTATGCTATTGGGTGTGTAATAATATTAATTTTCATAATCATTTTAGATACATAAATATGGTATTTAAATTATGATAATTTGAGTCTTGACATATCTATACCATACATTATTTGTGTGTACATAGATGAATCTTTATTAGCCATTCACCTTTATATGGTCCTGGCCTTCTCAATTTTCTATCACTTACTACATGAATTCCCTAGTCTATTCCTAATCTACTTATTATCCTAACCAAAATTTCTCCTCATTACTATATCATTGTTTCATGTACCTTTGATGCCTCTATTTATAGTCAGATGAATTTGTCTATAAAAAATTTCCACTTGTGCCAAATCTATTCATACACCTTTTGAAATTGATTTTCTAAACTCAAATATTTCCCATGGGTCATCCTATGCAATTTTCATGTCAGTAGTGGAAATATTTACCCAAAGAATTAGATATTTGTAAAAACTTGGCCTATCTAACTCCTCACTTTCACTTTGAGAATAACAACCCTAAAGCTTCCAAATCAAAAACCACTCAAAGGAGTAGGCCCTAGCCAAGTTTGAACCACCTAAATCCAAGTCAATTTTGCATATTTTCAAGTGTCAAAAGTTAAATTATAATTTTTATTTATACTATAGATCATCATTGTACACATACAAATAAATGGGAGAACTATGTGTAGTTTGAGTCATATTTAGAATATTGAAACGTAGGAAACACTCACCCAATTAGTAGAATGTGGTTTGAATTATCTCAAGCTAACACTCTATATTATTTTTAAGGAAAACCTAGTGTCACAAGTGGATCCAGGATTTCAAGGTGGAGACAAAATTATAGACTTGTGCATAGAAATGAACTTATGATATTACACAAGATAGTGGTTTATAAGAAGGTGAAATGTTCTATGTTAGAATAATCCAACACATATTAAAAATATATTTTTGGTAGGTATCATATGCCCTAAGTTACCTTAGGCATCCAACTACTACCATATTGTCCTGGTAGGTCTAGATAGACAATTTATAGATTTGAGTAACTACAGATCTATTTATGGTCCTTCTTGTCACATGCATACGGTCTTAGACCTAAAAATAAATAGTAATAAGCTAAATACTTTATTATTTTTGGTAATTTATATAAATAGTAAATTAAAACTAAACGTATGGTTTTACATTCATATCTACATAATTTAGATATTATTTACACATTCTAAATATTCATAGTTTTATAATTATTTAGATCATTAATCCAAAATAAGGTATAAAATATTGGTGAACTCAATCTTTATATTAAGCTTGTTAATCCCTAGGTCCATTCTCCCTTCGATTTTCATCTTTATTTTTTATGTATTCAAATTTTTTTCTTAGGGTTTCACATCTGATTTTTTATTTCTCCATTCATTAAGGCACAAATATTTTTTTTCTTGGCCCTAACCTTCTTTGAGTTTTCATCATTGTATTATATGCCATCTATGAAGGCTAGCTCCATTATCTATGTAAGGAAAATTTGTATGTTTATTGGTGTCAAAATTAAGCATAATCATATTCTTTTTGTTTAATATAATATGACTAAAATAAGGTAGGTGAACATTCATTTTAAATTTTATTATATAAAATGTTACTAATGAACACATACACATAGAGAATTATATTTTGAATGATGGAATGAATGATCTATAAGATCATAATCATGATTATAATTAATACCAAGTTAAAATGCATCCTGATGACTATAATGGGGTAGATCTTGTATAAGTGGAATCACTAGATAATTTATGAAATTGAATTTATTAGAAACATTTGACTTGGATAAGGTATTAAAGGTTATAATAGAGACCAAAATTTCACAAAATGCTAAGGTTGTGACATATAAGGAATGATATGATCCCTTAAATGATATTAGCCAATATTTTAGAGGTATCAAACCTAAAATAGGTGTTTAGAACACTAAAACCACTATTATTATTTATATTTATATACCTATAGTTACACATGTGATTCTTACCCATGGGGTTGGGGAACACAAGTCTTTCCTCAAATTCAAATGTTTTTGCCTATACAAAAAAAATATGTGACTCTTATGTTTTTTATTCATATGAAATCATCATTCATGCTTATTTTCACTTAGATTTTCACCATTTAAGGAGATGTCTCAACTCTCCTCATCCAAGTAGCATAATTGAAACACCTCTAGGCTTGTGGGTATCCTAACGATGAGGTGAATCTCTTGATAGGGCTAGCTCCCTTGATGTACAATGTGTATACCACTACTATACCTAAATTTCAAGGGGGGAAAGGGAGAGAAAAAACATGAAATAAAACCATCATAAATAAGGTGATACACTAATTTTTTTGAAGAAATCCAACCAGCCACATGTTACACATAAGAACAAAGGACTAACCAAACATACACTTCTCCAATCTACATCTTCTCACATCAATGTTACATTATGAGGTTGTGATAAATGGTTAGGTTAGGAGGACTAGAAAAGAGGCCTAAAATGGAACTATTTGAATATAATAACTCACTCAACCTTGAAACATCATAAAACACTTCATATGCCTTATAATAAGAGGCTTTCCAACTACAAATATGTGAGAGAATGAGACAATCATGCTAAGGAAAAAAGAGTCATCACTTATGCAAAATCAAACATTCCAAATGAAAACATTAATAAAAATAATGAAAGAGGTAAAAATTAGTAATTTTATTGATCCATGGTATGAAAATGAGTATGGATTCACCATACTCAGGTGGAACATAGATTACAAAGGCCAAAATGGTTAGTTCTTATAGAACTTATAGAGAGAGAGGAGAAGATAGAAGTACAAAGTTCATAAGGACACTTTTCAAGATAATAAAATGAGTTAATTGAGTATGGGAAGATAATTTTAAATTAACCATACAAGGTTATGAAGCAAAAGTGTCACCCCAAGTCATGAAATTCAAGAAAAGTGGCATGAAAGTTCTCATTTTGGCTCAAAAAATTACCTTCATGACTTGGACCTATTTGAACATCCTAAGACTAACTAGGGATAGGTATAATGATTGGAATGAAGTTTAATTATTTCATACATTCCTCTCCATGAATTTTTATAGTCCTAGTCATTTGAAATCATCTAGGAATGACCCATCATCATCTGTAGTCTAAAAAACTCTTCCTTCATGTACCCTTCACAGTTGGCCTCCAAAAAGGCATCAGTTTTCCATGAAAATAAATTAAAGGTAGTGAATTATATGTTTCAATACCATGCATGTCCTTAAATTCATTATTCACACCTTAAAATCATCTCACTTGAATTTTTACACCCTTCTCACTAGCTTGGTCATTATGCCAGTTTTGACTAGCTGAGATGAAGCCACTGGTAAGAACACTTAGTAGTTTTTAAAATGTATTAAATTTGAATGGGTATTTTTTTATAATTACTAATATTTCATCCCATGTGAATTACATCCCTTGAAACCTCCTACAACTTGCACAATACATAAAACTATAAAAAAAACACCCTATTTTACAATACATTTGTATAGATCCATACAAATAATCCTAATGGGGAATATACTAAGAGATTATTATATATACTCCAATAATAATTATATTAAAAATATTCCATTAGAGTAGCTTTCCAACCTCATTTCTCTAATTAGGTCACTAGCAAGGGTTTTGCAAGGGTTTAGAACTGTTTACCCTCTTAATCTTTGTTCATAAAGGTTTCACATTGAATTTGAAAAAAAAATACATAATATGGTTTTTATGACCCTTTATAACACCTTGAAACCTCATTTTCCTCCATGCATAGCCTCATGAAAGATGTGAGCATTTCAACCTAGCCTATCGGTTTGTATTCTCTATTCCCTGCAGGCTTGAAGTTATCTTGAGCCAAAAGTGGCCTTGATTTTTTTTCATCTACAATTTTGAGAATTTTATACATCTTAAATTACCTTATACACATGATCCAATATTTTGGAATTCCCATCTCATGCTAGAATTGAATATGACTCCTCATTTGGGCACTATGCCTAACCATGCCTAATAGCCTGTCTGCACCTTAAATCCCAAAATTATTTTTTGATGGATTTTACCCTACATACAAATATTTAAAACACATATTTTTTAACCCTTTTAACATGTTATATCTGGTTATAAATCTTACCCTAGTCTGAAAAGGAAGTTGACCTCACATTTGGTCTTTAGACCTAGACATGCCATATAGGTTTGGCTATAACCTTTGCCACCTAGATCATCCTATTGGGTTTCTACTCATAAAAAATGTTAATAATGTTTTATTATATTTTTTTTAACTTACCAAGTCACCCTAAAACCGTTCAAGTACTCATCTCTTTTTCCAAAATTATAGGTTTATGCACAAGGGAAAGTACCCTCTATTTGAGATAAAATAGAGGGTACTTCCCCAATTTAATCAAACCATTTGATTTTTGAGAGGGTTATCCAAGTTGTAATGATGTTTTCCACCAAATTTTATCCCTTTATAACATCATTTGACCTTCCAACTCTCTTAAAATCCAAAATAGACTATAGAAAAATACTGTGTGTAGGGTTTATTGGTGTGGACTATATGTTGCTTGTTGAGAGATCTTCCTACCTATTCAAAGTCCATTATTATGGTGTTATTATAATATAAAGATAATTATTAATTTTTTTCCATCTCAATTTATTACTCAAACTCCCAAGATACTCCATATAACCTTTTCTCAGTCAAGAATGTGTGAACAAACTCATGACTATGTTTTACATTAAAGGGGACACTTATAGGTGTGATTGCATGAATTAGTCCTTGGGAATATTGAAAGGGTATTATTATAACATTTAAATATCATTTACCAATTATTTGGACATTTTTACTCATGTTTGGACAATACCCACTTAAGAATCATCACTTTTTATGATCACTGCCTCTCTCTGCCATCTATAGTTGGCTATAGGTGCTCATAGGAATTTAAGGAGTCTATATAAGCTTATTTTACACATAAAAAATATTTTGGATGTCATTATGGTCTTAATTAAGGTTTTCATAAGTTCATTTAATCATTTTAACCTTCCTTATACCCTTTATATGCACTTTGAGCCCACCAAATTGAGTTCTCCCTCATAACTGTGATACCCTATTCTTTGATTATTGTAGGTGTGTGTGAGAGGTAATTCAGCTTGGTTATGGTATTTAAAGGTTATATTTGAATAATTGAGGTCATAAGGTATCTAATCATACTTATTATCACCTTGGATAGACTAAAACACCATCAAAACACCTATGCCATCCCACTGTCTCTATTTCCAATTGTAGGTGCTTATTTTTCTATAGGACAACTATAAGTGTCCATGAAACTTGAAACACCATAATCCAACATCATACTAATGATCCTTATGCATATTTTCACATTATTCAATCAATGAAACCATTCTAGCCATGATAAAATGCTTTGTTTGCTCATAGGATGTCAATTGTCATTAAAACTTCAAATCCTATAGATATGAATGTAGGATTTTAGTATTTTTAGAGGCATCTATGAGGCCTTCAAATTCTATCGTCTACTCACTTTCTAACCTCCATTCTTGGGATATATCTTCTCCATGATAGAAGCTATTATATTTACCTATTTAGATGTTTCAAAACTCTTTCCAACCTTGTTGTAAGATATCCAAAAAACACCCCTGGACCTCTATTTACTCATTTTAGGGACTAAATCTTAGAACTCAATCATTTCCTCCTTAAAGGAATTTTACACCTTCATTTACCCATTTGAAATTTCAAGGTGATTTTCAATGGTCAAAATCTCATACTATGACTCTCAAGAAATTTCCACCATCCTCCAACTTTTCCAAACAAGGGAACTACATAACTTTGTATAGGCCTATAGATGTTTACAATAGTATACAGGGTACTGATTGTGAACCTAGATCAATGTGTATATCAGATGGATTTGTACATAAATCCTAATACAAATTCATTTAAATGGAATCATAATATTTAAATTTTTAAAACAATATAATCTACCCTTATTCCAAAGGTGACATCTTTCTAAGAGATGCCTATAGATGTACATCAATGCCTACCAAACTATATAATTTACACATAACTATCATCATAAACTCTTTGTGCTATTTAAAAAACTAAAAATAAATATTAATATAACAAGAACATGTAAAAAAACTTTTATATTCTCCATTGTTCATCTATAAGCATGATCATAGCTCAAAAACATGACTGTAACTGAGTGACAGGCAAAAAGTTGATTGTGAGTATGACAAGACTAGGTGTAGAAGACAAGGTCTGATAATTCAAGGTCCAACAAAAAAGAGAGGTAGTATTTATGGCATTGAAACATGGAAAAAACCATATACTACTCATATGAGTCCCTTGCAAAGAATGCAACCTTCTTTAAGTAGTGGATTTGACTGTCATTCCAACTGAAACATCAACTTGCAAAAATGAACTAATTAGCCCATGAGATCTTTACCAAACATGAAACTAAGCCTAAAAATCATGAGAGGAGGTATTTATAAACATCTAAAACCAATCTTAGTAGATGTATTTTTTGTAAATCTCTAAACCAAGGCAAAATCTATAGGGTACATAGATTAGTAAGCAAATTGGAAAGGTCAACTTCTTATAAATAGTTCATAAAGCACAAACCACCATTCCTCTATAAATAAACATAAAATGGAAGCTGGTTGAGTGTAGAAGACATCCCCAAGAGCATTTTTCCTAAAACCTCTCTTGATAACCATACTAAGTACAAACCTAAAGACCACTTTTGCTTACCAAGCCTAGTGGAAGGAGAAATAAGTGATTTTATTCATTTTTTGAAGTTTATAATCAAAATTATCACTAAAATAAGTGTATGGAAGACCAAAGGACACTCGTGAAATATATTAAACTATAAGAGGCCATACAATTATGTACACCTCATTAAATGCTCAAGTTTTCAAGAAAACTACCTCTTTTTCTAAATAACCTACCACTTTTCAATTATTAATAGTTAATAAAAACTTATTAAGACACATGTTATGTGACATAATCCTTTTAAACATTCACATTTCCTTAGGATGTCATACAAGTCATTAAATGACCCTTTTTAGCCCTCAAAATGATTTAAAAAGGACATAAGGACTAAAATATTAATGGCCAAGGATAATATGATATATAATGACATCAAAAGACATAAAATACCCCATATTACATAATATTAGACCCCTAAAAACACTTAAAACTTAATTTTTTACCTATAGGGGTCCCAATTTGACATGTAGGGTCAAATTTGGTCAACAAATTGGTGACTCATAAGGGTAGCATGACTGCTATGCTAACTAGACTAGTAGCCTTATTAGTCCATTAGACTTATGGAGTCATTTAGATTCTAAAACCAACAAGAGGACTTGACACTTGACAAAAAGATTTGATCAAGACAAGACCAATTGACTACCTCAACCACACAAAGCAAAGGACACACAAAAAGTAAAGCAAACACAATAACAAGATGCACATGTGCTTAAATCACTTAGATAAAATAGGAAACAAACAAACTATGCACAAATAAAAACTAATAATACCTCTTTTCCATGATCAAAAGGAAAGTTTCTTGAATCCTCTTCTTCATGAGATGAATCATAGTGCCAAGCATGTTTCTCCTTGGATTGGATGCTTTGTAGATCAAACCTATTTCTTGGCACTTCACTTGATTTGCTCTCAAGTAAATCATCCTTAAATAGGTCTTTAGTGTAGATATATTCCTCTTTAAATTTCACACATACCTCATAATGCTTCTCACTCTTCTTCTCATGGTCAACTTGCATATTCTTTGTAGGCATGGCTTCAAGAGGATTGGTTTCTTGTTCCTTGGAAGATTGAGGCCAATAGAAGCTTGTTTGATCCTTTAATAAATTTTGTATTTATCCTAACTTATTTAGAGTATGATATCCATTTTTATTATTTCAAACATGTCATCATGGAATGGAAATGCTTCTTGAAAGGACAGATTTGAAAATTTACGTTTCCTTTGCATACTCACTTGAGTGTCAAGGTTGCCTTCTCCATTATTGAATAGATCATAGCTTCCTTGAAGAGGAGTATAACCTACTCCAATGAATATAAACAAGTCATCCCAATGATTATTAGGAACTTGTTATTTCCCATCCATGATATCTTAGATAGTGATGGAAGAAACAAGGACTATTCCTTTCTCTTTGGCAAAAGGAAAACATTCTTCCATATTAACCCAAATAGAAGTTTCAACACAAGATACCACCTCTTATTTATCATTTAGGACCTATTTAAGGCTCTCAAGTTTCATCTCAACTTCCATAGTATGAATTTGGTTTTCAAGGGTTGCAAGATCCTTCATTTCTTTCTCCTTCTTGGTGATGCCAATACAAGGCATCTTGAAGTCATGAGACTTAGTCCAATGAGGCTACCAAGGAACTAGGCTTTCTTCAAGAAATAGTTCTAAGTTTTTATCTACCAACTACACTTATTTAGGTTTTCATACCATATTTCTATCAAGTTAAAGGGTGATGGGGTGAGGGCAAGATAAACTAGTTGGTGGAGGTGGCACATAAAATTCAAAATCAGATTGAGAGTGAAATGTAGGGGATTCTTTTGGAAGCTCTTGAGGAAGGGGAGGCAAACCTTGGGATAAAATTTCTTAGTTTTATTCCTTTCATTTAAAAATCACTTCATTCACATTTCATTTATATTTATCACTCTCTTGAGGGAGTTTAGATGGGGTGTGTTTAGGCATAGGATCTTCCTTTGGATCTAAACCTTCCATCACACTTTGACTTAGCAATTTCATCCTTGATTCTAACTCTTAACTTTGCTTGGATAGGTTATCTTGGAAAAGTATTTATTTAATTTTATAGGCATCATCATGAGGATGAGGATTACAAGAGTGTTGACATGGATAATAAGAGGTCTCTTGAGGAAGGGTGGGAGGGACTTGTATAGGATCAAACTCTTTCTCAACCTCACACTCTTTATCTAGGATATTATCCTCTTTCTTTCCCCATGATTCCACTATCTTATTCTAGCTTAGGATGTTAGGATTATGGATATTTTATTAAGATGGTGACGTAATTTTAGGAGTGGATGGATTACTCAAAAAACTTAGAATCTCCTTAGGCTTGGATTCTCCACCTTGTCTCCAACTTGGAATCTCATGTATAGAGATCACTTCTTGAGGTGGGGATGAAATTAGAGAGGGAAATGAGGGATTATATTCCAATTATTTTTATGATGACATAGACTAATGCATATTCATATTATCCAACTCAATCTGTGTATCAATATTTGCTTCAAAAATAAGGTTTCTCTTTTCAACTCTCTCTTCCAACTGATTAGGAAAAGGATGGCTTTGATAAGCTTGATTGGGATCATGAATAAGGTTCAAGTAGGACTGATAAAAATCTTTGGGAAGTTGATATGAAGGTTGATAGTTTTGGTGAGGTTGCTTATCATGAATTTTTAGTCTATCTTCCAAGGATGAAACTAAGCCACTCACATATAGCATCTAACTTGTGAGCCTTTGCCAATTTACTCTCAATAGGTGCCCACTCTATTTTGACCAACTCTAATTCATCTCTCACCTTATGAATAAGATAGTTAGGAATATCTAGACCATATCCCATTTATGTGTCAAGATCCAAAATGTTCTTATCATAGGCCAAAAGATTTTTCTTGAAGGTTACAATAGATTGAGTTGAGAAGTGACTAGGTTGACTAGGATCAAGATATGGAGAAGGCTGATTGTAGGGATAATAAACTTCATGAAAAGGTTGACAATGGTCATATTTGAGCTAGTAAGAATCATAAAAAGGCTGATAGGGGCTCCTATAATCTTGACAAACCTCACCAACTTGTGTAAAATAATAATCAACACCAAATTTAGCTATGTAACTTCATTAAGAAGTAAGAACACAAGGAATGGTTATCAATAATATTCAAAATAAATGCTTGGGCTGCTTGACCAATTGATGTAACTTTGGAGTTGCCATTGATTCTTAGATAGATGCCTCCAAGGGCTGATGTATTGAAAGATAACACCAAAAAAAATTCAACTTCTTCGACCAAGAGTCCCATTGGGTGTGCCAAAAACTATTATCACTTGGATTTGCACCCTTTGAGGAGATGTCTTAGATCTCCTCATCCAAGTGGCACAATTAAAACACCTCTAGGCTTGTGGGTATCCTAAGGATGAGGTGAACCTCTAGATAGGTCTATTTCCCTTGATGTACTACTTGTATACCACTACTACACCTAAACTTGAGGGGGGGGAAGGGAGAGTGAAAAAATGAAAGAAAACTTTCCTAAAGGAGGTGATACAACAAATTTGTTTATGACTTCCAACCAGCTTCATGTTATACATGAGAATAAAGGATTAACCAAACATACACTTCTCCAATATACATCTTCTCAAATCAATATTACATTATGAGGTTGTGAAAAATATTTAAGCTATGAGGAATAGAAAAGAGGCATAGAATGGATCTATTTTAATATACTAACTCACTCAACCGTGACACATCATAAAACACTTCACATGCCCTATAAGAAGCTTTCCAACTGCAAATAGGTGAGAGAATAAGACAATCATGATAAGGAAACAATATTCATCACTTATGTAAAATCAAACATTCCAAATGTACACACTAAGAACATTTATGGAAGAGGTAAAAATTATTAGTCTTATTGATCCATGGTATGCAAATGAGTAGGGCCTTGTCATACTCAAGTGGAGCATAGATTACAAAGGCCAAAATATCTAGTTATTATAGAACTTGAGAGAGAGATGAGAAGAGAGAAGTCCAAAGTTCACAAGGACACCTCTCAATCCAAAAAAAGGAGTTAATTGATCATGGGAAGATAATTTTAAATAAATAAAATAAGGTTAGGAAGCACAAGTGTCACCTCAAGTCATCAAACTCATGAAAAGTGGTATGAAAGTTCTCATTTTAGCTCAAAAAACTACCTTCATGATTTAGACCTATTTAAACATCCCAAAACTGAGTAGAGATAGTTATTATGATTGTAATTAACTTTAATACTTTCATACATTCCATTTTATGCATTGGTTGCAGCCTTAGTCATCTAGAATTATCTGGGAATGAACCATCATCATCTATAGTCTAAAAAACTCTTCCTTCATGCACCCTGCAAAATTGTCCTCCAAAAAGGATTAATTTTTACATGAAAATACATGGGAGGTAGTTAATGACATTTTTCAAGAGCCTTCATGGCCTTAGAGACATTAGGCACACCTTAAAATCAGCTCACTTAAAGTTTTCCACCCTTCTCACTAGCTTGGTCACTATGCCAATTTTGACTAGCTAAGATGAAGCTACTCGTAGGAAAACTTAATATTTTTTACAAGGTATTAAATTGACATGGGTATTTATCTTAATTCCTAATCTTCCCTCCCATGTGATTGGAATCTCTTGAAACATCCTACAACCTGCATAATGCATAAAACTATCAAAAATACCATGTTTTACACTCCATCCATACATTTATGTACAACTAATTATGATTGGAAGTATCCTAATAGAGTCTTATATAGTCTCCAATCATCATTATAGGTAAAATATTACATTATAGTGGATTTCCAACCTCATTTATCTAATTGGGTCACTAGCAAGGGTTTTGTAAGGGTTTAGGCATGTTTACCCTCTTAAGCTTTGTTCATAAAGGCTTCAAGTTTAATTTACAAAAAAAATACACAATATCATTTTTTTATGACCCTTTATAACACCTCTAAACATACTTGTCCTCCATGCATATCCTTATGAAATATGCGATCATTTCAACCTAATTTATCGAGTTTGTCTTCTCTATTCCCTATAGGCTTAAAGTTATCTTAAGCAAAAAATGGCCTTGTTTGTGTTTCTTCTAAAATTTTGAGACTTTTACACATCTTAAATGACCTTATACACATTCTCCAATAGTTTTTAATTCCCATATCTTGATATAATTGAATATGGCTCCTCATTTGGGCACTAGGCCTAACCATGCCTGCACCTTAAATCCCAAAATGAATTTTTATTGGATTTTCCTTTGTATCAAAATATCTCAAACAAATATTTTTTAACCCCATGAAAATGTTTTAGTTGATTATAAATATTACCCAAGGCTGGAAAGGAAGTTGACGTCACACTTGGTCTTTGGGCCTAGACATGCCATATAGGCCTGACTGTAACCTTTGCCACTGAGATCATCTTGTTGGGTTTCATACTCCTAAAAAAGGTTACTCATGTTTTCTTATATGTTTTTAAACTTACCAAGTCACCCTAAAACCCTTCAAGTACACCTTCTCATCTTTGTTTCCAAAATTATAGGTTTATGTGCAAGGGAAAGTACCCTCTATTTGAGATAAAATAGAGGGTACTTGCCCTATTTACTTAGACAGTATGCATGTAGATGCTCATAGTAGTATGCAGGGTAGTGATTATGAACCTAGAACAATGTGCATATCACATGGATTTGTATATTAATCCCAATAAAACTTCATTTATATGAAATCACAACATTGCAATTTTTAAAACAAGATCATCTACCCTTATTCTAAAGCTGACATATTTCTAAGAGATGCCTATAGACGTAGATCAATGGCTGCCAAACTATATAAGTTGCACATGACTACCATCATAGACTCTTTTTGCTATTTGGAAAACTAAAAATAACTATTCATACAACAAAAACATGTCAATCACCTTTTAGAGTCTCCATTATTAATCTATAATCATGATAAAAGCTCAAAAACATGACTGTAACTAAGACGTAGACAGAAAGTTTACTATGATTATGACAAGATTGGGTGCAAAAGATAAGGTCTGATATTGTAAGGTAAAACATGAAATGGAGGTTTTAATTATATAATTAGAACATGTAAACACCATATCCTACTCATATGAATCCTTTGCATATAATTCAACCTTCTACAACTAGTGGATTTGACTTCCATTCTACCTAGAACATTAAATTGAAAAAATAAACTAATTAGCCCATGAGATATTTGAAAAACATGAAACTAACCATTAAAATCATGATATGAGGGAGTTAAAAACATCTGGGAAAAATCTTAGCATCTATATTGTACAAAATTCTCCAAACCAAGGCAAAACCTATAGAGTGCATAGATTAGCAAGCAAATTGGAAAGGTCAACTTCTTAGGAATAGTTCATAAAGCACAGCCCACCATTATTTTGTAACTAAACATCAAATGGAATTTCACTGAGTGTAGAAGACACCCCCAATATTATTTTTCCAAAAACCTCTCTTACTGATCGTACCAAGTACAAACCTAAAGACCACTTTTGCTTGCCAAGCCTAGTGGAAGGAGAGATAATTATTTTTCTTCATTTTTTGAAGTTTATGATCAAATTGATCACTAAATTAAGTGTATGAAATACCAATGGACACTATTGAAATTTTCCAAACTTTAGGAGGTCGTATAATTTTGTACACCTCATTAAATGCTCAAGTTTTCAAGAAAATTACCTCTTTTTTTAATAACCTACCACTTTTTAATTAGTATTAGTTAATAAATACTTATTAGCACACATGATATGTGAAATAATCCTTTTAAACCTTCACATTTCCCTAGGAAGTTTTACAAATCATTAAATGGCCCTTTTTGGCCCTCAAAATGATTCAAAAAAGACATAAGGACTAAAATACTAATGACCAAGGCTAATATGATATAAAATGACATCAAAAGACATAAAATACCCCCTATTACATAATATTAGACCCCTAAAAACACTTGAAACTCATATTTTTATCTATAAGGGTCCCAATTTGACCTATAAGGCTAAATTTGGTCAATAATGCCTATTAAAAAATTCCTCATGTAAACTATTCTAGATATATAGGCTAGGGTATTATAGCTAGAGCATGGTTCTTCTAGAGCAATTCATTTGACTAATTCTAAAGCATTTATTCATAATCCATTGGCCCCAAATATTTTAGAGTATCCCTTACATGTTTTTTGACTCCTAATATTACATTATATGATGGTAAAGGTGATCCAAAGAAACACTTAAGAGCATTTCATGCAATATGTTTAAATTATGCCTCTAGTGACAAGTTGTTGACTAAGTTATTTCCACAAAGTCTTAAGGACTATGATTTTTGATGGTTCTATGCCATCCATTACCAATCGGTTCATGAATATAAATCATTAGTTGATAAGTTTCTATTGCACTTTTTAATTAATATTAGTGATAAATTATCATACACTCAAATTGTAAAGCATAAGCAAGGACCTAATGAACCAATCAGTGACTATGTGTTTTGGTACAAGACCATGCTTTCTAAGATAAAAAATAATATGGATAAAAATGAGTTACGTGATGTATTAAATTAAAACTTACTTTATTATCTCAATGATTCCATTACATCCAAGATATTCCAATCATTTGATGACTTATGCCACATGGTTAAGGATCAAAAAATCAAGCTGATATATATGAATAAGATAAAATATGTGGTTAATCCTCAAAATAATTCAAGTGTAAGGTTTCAATGCAAACCAAATTATAATGTAAAAATGAATGATATTGAAAATGAGGCAAAGATAATAGTTAATGTAGTACCATAGTCTACTAATGGATTGTCCTTTCAACCCCACAAAGGAGCCAATTTCATGATTAATAAAACCTCATCATAATCAATTATATGAGTTACTTAAGTGCAACCTCATATTAATCCCTCCCTATAAATAGGTTAATATGATTAAGATTTTACATAAAAGATATGGCAATCATGATTGTGTTTATCATAGATGTTTAAGACACTCTATAGATGAATGCTTTGGGATAAGACATAAGATTCAAGATATCATTAACAAAAACACCATTAAGCTTAATTATATCACTACACCTATGATTGAATAAATGGCACAACCTAATGGGAATACATTTTTTTTAATGATCCCTTTCTAGATCATGTGATAATAAAAACTAAGACTAATAACAAGGTAAATATGACTTGCAATGCACATCCTCTTCTGACCTACTTTGTTTCTTGAACTGAAGAGGAGCATCCATTGGATGGTATTATTGGTGAACTTATGAGCATATATGTATGATGACCTCCAATCACATTTGATGATAGTGAGGTTGTTGATGATGATTATATTTATACACCATTATTTATGGGTGTCTACATTAACTCATAGCCTATTCACAATGTGATGGTGGAAAATGGTTCAAGTGAGACATTTACACCTTTAAATTCCTTACTAGTCCCATATATACAAAGGATAAATTGATGGATATAAAAAAAAAAATCAAAATTATCATTGAGTGTGAAAATATCATTTTGGAAGTATTGTTATACCCCTTAAGGTAATCCTTTCAATAATTACTACTTTATTTTTATTTATATCAAGTAATGGAACATTTGACATGTTCGTAGGACATCTTTGGATACATAATATCCATGAAGTACCATATTTAGTACACTTATGTCTGAAGTATATACATGTAAATAGAGTGGTTATAGTTCCTAGTATTATATATGAGTATCCTACCCAACTAGAGAAACTTCCTCCTCTACCTACACCCACACCATAAACAATTATAGAACCTCTTCAAGTTAATTATAATATGATAATCAGTTTAATTTTGTTGAATTTCATATATATGATTGATGCTTTGACACCTATTACATTAGAGGTATATTATACTGGAAAAATAATGATCATCCACTCCATCACATCTTAATCTAGTGTTACAGACAACTTCACAAGAATATTTTTCTACTATAAAATGGATTCCACATGATACTCTAAGTACTAGGGTTTCATATCATAATCATGATCATATGAGTCATGATTATAATGATGGATACACTATAACTCAAGATCACCTCTCAAATTTAGATAAAGTTACATGTGGTACTATTAGCTTATGGCAGGTGAAATTTTCTAGATTGATGTAGACCTAAATATGACCATTACATTGGTGTGATCATTATTTAGTAGTAATATAATCTAAAAATATTAAAAAATACATTAAAAAATCAAAATTTTGTAAAAAGATTTAAAAAAATAAGACTTATGCATGACATGTATTGTTAGCATACATATTTAATTTTTGTTGTTTATAACATTATGGTAGATTACATATACTTTTTCATATGCACATGCATTTCATGATATTCATAAGTGAGTTTTGGACATGAAAGTTCAATGTGTCATGGACATTTAGATGTGTGACATTCCTACATTTAGTGGGATACCCTTCATGCATTGGGGGCATGATGACACTAGGGGCATTTATTTACTACATATATTTAGTTTAAATATTCATGTGACCATTCCATTGATCATATTGAGTTACTTATACTTATTATACATGTTTTTTCTTACTTATAATACTAAGAGTGTTATATAGATATTGTATTTTACCATGTGTAATTTGATTACATACATTCTTAGTGTGGACTATATTTACTTCTTTTATGCATGATTTCTAATTTTCCTTATTGCATGGTGTGTTGCATTACATACCTTCATGTTTTTTATTTTTTAATCTTGCATGATGTGATCCTTGAGTGTGTATTACATTGTATGCATTTTTTTCCTTGTGTGACATTTTTTTCTCATTATGTGACTTTGTATGTTCATTGAGTGTCATATATGTGAAGAATCTTTTCATAACATTGAGTGCTATTGCATATGATTATCTTGTGTGTGTCAATGCCATGAAATTTTATGCATATGTGTGGATACATATGGGATTATATTATGATATTGTGGTGTCATGTTCAATATCACACATATTTCTATTTGTGTGGTTCAAGGATCTATATCATACTTTTTCTTGTATGGCTCGTTATTCAGTTCTTATATATATATATATATATATATATATGATGATTTATATTATGTGCCTAATTGATATATTTATCTTGACACGACACTTGTATTCCTTAATATACATGTTTGATATATGCTTCAATGATTTAATCAAGTTATGATGACATATTCTCCTCATGTTAGCACATCATTTACATACTTACATCTTTATAACATGATGCATATAAATCTTTATTGGAATCTAGTCTAAGTGGGATCAAATAAGAGTCAATAAATATCTCACATATAAAAACATGATGAAGAGGTGAGAAGAGGAGAAATAAATGAATAAAAATATATAATGAGTTATTCATGCAATGTTCAGTTCATGTAATATACAAAATAGGATAATAAAATCTTTAGCCAAGTCAACCTTGCTTTTGTTGTCCTATTGGCCAAAATACTAGGCATATATGGTTTTCATATAATTATGGATAATGTTGAATGACATTAGTTTCACATCCATAACTTATTTTAATCCTAAAATAAAGATGTTAAGATAAATATAAGCTTTTATAATAAACTTAAGTTAAGTTAACAAAGATGCAAATGAAATATTACACTGACACCCCATTTAAGTACAAATTGGGGAGGTTTAAATTAAAAAATAATGAGGATTAGAATCTATTATGACAAAATTTTATACCCCTATAAAATATATTCAAATATATGTAATTCTACCTAGTATGAACTATTATACCATATCTAAAGTTCACATGATAGGGGTCAATTTTAATGCTTGATTATTGTTTGTATATTTGATTGCATTGTCAAAAGTTTTTTTTTTGGTTTCTAAATTATTCATAATGTTTTTAATGTATGTTGTGTTTAGAACAATTGATTGTGAGTTAATATGCATATTTAGATTTGAAATAAATTTGCATTGGTAAAATATGATTTCATTTCTAAAAATATGTTCACTTTATTGCAATTTGTCTTAGCCAATATATATTTTGATAAAAGATTTGACCCTTGCTTATTTTATTCAACTCAATTGCACTAAATTCTGAGCCTCTTGATGTTTTTATAAACTTTTTAGACACTATTATTAAATTATTATTATTATAACCTATCAACTTATAATGTTTATCTAATCTAAATCTATGTATACTTGCCTAAATGATGTATTTCTAATAGTTCACTAGTCAATTCAGCATTGTTAACATACCATCTTACAAAAGTTTTTGTTTGAAATTTTATAATAAATGACATTGATATATCATTTTGAACAAATATATTTGATTAATATACCACTTGGGAAAATTATGGCATAAATCATTCATTTTAAATGATATGAATACTCAGTTTTTAAGGTCTCGTTTTGATATAAACATTCTACCTTGAACAAGCATATTTTAAATGATTGATGAAGTGACATTTAAATGCCGCATTGGGTAAGCTTTATTTGATAAATCTTAATCAATAGATCACCTTGGGTAAGTTGTTTGTTTATAAGAGTTGGATTAAAATGTATGACACTTTGGGCAAAGCTTAGCATATAACATTCATCGAATGACATAAACATGTCATACATGCCAAAGTATGAATTCATTGGCTATAATATGTTTTATTTTTCATTTTCTAACAAAAATTTCAAATCAATATTCAATGATTTTTTTAGATCATCTTGAATCTCTTAGATTTAATTATTTAATGCTAAAATTGAAGGAAGGTTTGGTTGGCAGAAAAAGATAGTGATGGAGTTAGTAGAGTTAGTAAACTTAAAACTCATTGAAGCATAACATAATTGTTTTTATCCATCGCCACTCTTGAGCATGTCAAATTAAGTATAATAAATAATTTGGTTTCATTTCATCATTATATAATTTTGTAATTTTTGAAACTTATTTTGGTTTTCTCCTTAGTGAGTTCTATTATCCACACTTTTTCAAGATTTCATTGTAATATGCACATCCTATCTAATGGGTTGACATTTTTTATGATTTTATGGGCATTATAAGTTTAGAATGAGTTGATTTTTCTTCAGTTAATCAATATTTATTAAAAATATATATATATATGGTGCATTATTTTCTCTTGAGTTTGAAATCTCGGTAAAAATATGATTCGTTATCTAGTTTTTTTTTTAATTTTATAAACAAAGTTTATGCATGAAATGGGATCTCACTTTATTATAATAAATAGTTTTATATAATTTAATGGTTGAGTTTTCATATAATTTCATTCCATTTCAAAATAAATGCATGCATTTTCTACATTTCAATGGCATGGATATTCTAGTTTTGGTTTAAAATATTTTAGTCAATCGATAGTTTCAATATTTTTGATGTATGGGTTTAAATATGTAGTTGTTTTTAAGGTTTATGATAATGTTCAGTAGTTGTATTTATTTTTAGAGCTATTTTCACATCTAGGACAAAGGTAGTGTGTATGCTATTACATGTAGTCTCATGTTTGAATGGCCATTGTATTTAGTTTTGGATGGTGTTACACTAGTTGCGGCTCAGTTTGGTTTTAGTTTTAAATTTTAAATTTTGAGTTGATACTATTTTTTCAATTAATTAAGGGTTTTTTAATACATTGTTATATAATTTCACTTGACTTTAAGATTTGTATGTTTTTTGTTTCAGTGCTTGGCTTGGTCTATACTTACTCAAAATTTAATATATAGTTTGCACTCAATATTTAAATATTCATTAACACTTGAGATTTAGTTGTATATATCCTTTTACTCTTAAATTTTTTAAATATTATTTCATGGTGGTTTATAAACTCTTAATTTGTTTACACTTGGTTTTGAATGATAGTTTATTTTAAATTAGGCTTTGATATACTATTGTTTTCAGAAAATAATATGTATCCACTTTCAAAGTCTTTGTTTTCAATATAGTGTTTGCATATATTGAATTTTTGAATGGTAGTCATAATCAAAATTATATAGTATTTTGCATATTTAAGAATTAAATATTTCTTTGAGGTTAGCATTATTGAAAAAATATATATATATAAAAAAATTCATGTTATATATTTTAAATTTTTTCTTAAGGCTATAAATAATTTTTTCAAGATTGTTCAAAATATTTCATGCATATTTGTGTTTTCTTAAAAAAAATTCAATGTTAATTTGAAGCTTATTTTGAAAATAATGATGAAATTGAAGGTTTCTAAGGTTTAGTTTTTTTTGCTATTTGATTATTTCAGTTCCTTTTGGGTATGATTTGAATAGATAAAGGGAAAAATAAAAGTATTTTAAGCCATACAAATTTATATTTGATTTTAAATTTAAAATGAATTTTCTATTTGCATACAATAATATTCAAAACAAAAAAGAGTTTTGGTGAATAAGGGAACTTTTATGTTTTACTTGCATAGAATTGTGACTTAAAATGATACAATGAACATTTTTAAAACTTTACAAATCAAATAACATATATGTATAAATTTCAAAGTGATAATGTGGTGATTGAATGTTTTCAGCTGGATTTTAAAATTATAAAATCCAAAGTGTGTTTGATCTGCATCAATTTCTTAAGACTACAATATTAGTTTTTTGAAATTAAAATTTGGTTTTTTGAATTTTGAATGATTTAGAATGAGAGTGGAAGTATTTGATTTAGTGATTATGAATGGATGACATAAAATTGCCTTGAAAAAAAATTTAACCATGATTGGTTTTCTATTTAAATTAGTATTCATACAGATATATTAAACTTTGAAAAATATATGACACTAATAATAAATTTAAATGTTATATATATATATATATATATATATATATATATATATATATATATATATATTATTTTTTTTATTTTTATTTTTATTTTTTTCTAAAGATAATATGTTGGGTTAGAGTCATGGATCTCAATGTTTTGATAGAAATAATGTATAAGGTAGAGGAACTCAAAAACAAGACAATTAATCTACTACTAGAGATAATTATTAAGGAAGATCTTATAGGGTTAGAAGGGTCGCTAGTGTGTTTACACAAGGTTTCAATTACAACACTCTTATCTTCCTACACTTCAATACTCATGATACTATTTTATAAATTGATTTGAATATGTTTCACAGTGATTTTTTTCATCCTCATGGTAGAAGAGGTCCCCATAGAGGTAATTGGAAAACACACCTAATTGAATGTTGTTCATCAACTCCCTCTTCCCAAATGTTTACTTTATAGAATGAAATGAATGTACATGTTAATCCTATTCCATCTAATGTTGATATACCACTTGTAATAATACTCAATCTTTTTTTTGTCATTATTCTTGAAAACATTGCATCCAATTGTAAACACACTAGTAACCCTTCACCCCAATTTGTGGTAACACTTACTCAATAGGATCATGTTAGAGATGGACGATAAATTTGATGATATTATTAGAGTGGAGTTTATCATGATATATAATATTAAAATGGGCGTGGAATACCTCTGATTGATTTGGTTTCAGATGATAAGTATTTTCTATTTTAATTGATATTTCATTTTGAGACTATTTTCAAGATTTGATACTTTTATTACTATTTGGTTTAGAAAATGGTTAACCTTGCAATAGCTTTTGTGGATCATGGTAGTATGTTATTTGGGGATGATATTTTAGTTTGATTACTTATATAATTTAGGTGTTTTGATATTTTTCTCAACTTTGGTTCAAGATCAACCTTTTTTGCATAAAAAATGAGTCAATATATAAGAGCCTTGATGTTTTAATAGTCCATACAAGAATAATAGTTAATTTTGGGTAAAATTATGTGCCTGGTTTTTATATCAATGCATTTCAAATCACTATCCCTGATTCATCATCTGTGTGTCAATACATTTTTAATTTATTATTTCATCATTTCTTAAAAATGTAAATTAATAAATTTGATAATGTCTATAGATTAATTAATTTAAATTAGTTATTTATGATTGTTTAAATTAGTTATTTATGATTGTTTAAATAACTTACTGATTGGTATTTTATAAATTAAGTTGTTAAATAGCCCCCAACCCCTTAGAGAATTGTTTTGTCTTATTATAATTTATGTCCTAAGTATTGATAAAAGTTTCATGTTTTTAATTTACCCTAATATTATCATTATTTTTCAAAATTTTGTCCTCGAGCATCTTAGTTTCTTGAAGAATCAAAATATTGGGTTTGTGTTTATAAACAATATTTCTAACCAGTCTTTATTTTTAAGGATTATTTAAACCCCTTATGTTCCATGATATAATATTCATTTTTAAATAAGTTCACTTTATGAACTTATTCATAAAATTATAATAAAACTACTTAACTTTATTTTAAATTAACAAAATGTTATTTATACCTTTAAAATATAGCTAACTCTCATAAAATACCTTAAAAGGACATGAAGGCATCATTCAAAATAGAAAAATACATACAGACATGAATAAATTCTTCTAATTCAATTTTCAAACTGCACTTTCTTTTTTTAGATGTATTTCTAGGATCGAGTGTTACTTACAAGAAGACCAAACAACACATTCTCTGATGGTGCAATGTATTGTTTGATACAATCATGTATATCTAGGTTGATTATATGATTTATAAATTGATTATCTAAAATGGCCAATATTTGTAATCCTTTGATTATTGAAGAATAATACAATCATATGCATAGATTACATTTGTACTTTACCTAAATAATGAAGAATAATATTTGCTAGGTTTCATGATGTATGTGATTTGAGAAATGGATTCATCATGTATGTATAATGTTTTTTTGATGTTTCAAACACATTATATGTACTCATCTTCAAGGAGAGAGTAAATATGGAAATTTTATAATATGGAAAAAATAACATACCAAAATACCATAAATACTAGTCAAAAGGGATACAAAGGTATATGGTTAGCCACCTGAAGGGGAAAAAATAAATGTAAGAAAATTTAAAAAATGGGTGGAAAATTTAAAAGGTGTATACCAATATAAAATAATATTCCCCCCTATTATAATGAATATATTCTCATATAATTATGTGAGTTAAGATAGGTCTCCAAGAATTGCCGATACCGAGTCCATTATCTCTATTAAGACTAACTGGCCTTTTCTCAAATTTGATTGTTTCTCTTGTTTTTGTCTCCAATAATCTAATTATTTAAAAATTAATATTTATTATTTAATACTCACTTGATGTTTATTATAGATGGAATGCTCAGCAAACACAAAAATATCAACCTGAGATATATAAATGTCTTTGGAATGTTCTTTTAGCCTTATTTGGAGAGATCTACTAGTTTCACCAATGTAGAGTTTCCCACATGAAAAACGAACATATATATACCTTTTTTATTATTTAGATTTATATAATATTTTTCATGATCTAGGGATGTTTGAAGGGTATTGAGTGGTTTGAAAGCAATTTTTATACCAACTTTTTAAATTTCATTTTATATAAGAAATGGTGATCCTTTGAGTATTTGTGTTATCCTCCATGATCTCTTATTTTTGATTATCCACTCTATCAAAATCATTCTCAATTTCATGATTACCATACCCATTGGTTGATGGGATTTTAGTGAGGTGATATTTTTCATGCATGAAGTGTTATGGGCCAAATATTTTGATGGCCATAATAGCTAATGAATCTAGGACTGCTACTTTTTGGTGAGGTTGATGGTGGGAATCCACTTTAAGGTAAAGATAAATATGTGTCATTCATATGTATACTCCTTGAGATAAGGTTCCATATGGTTTCTATGCAATTATGACATCTAGAAAGGGAAGTTTTATTATTCTCTTCTTTCTCCATGGTGAATTGGATGGTTTCCATCTTTTCTGGTCTACTATCTTAAACCACATAAGTAGATGATAAGATATTCAAGATAATAAGGGGGAATAGTATTTTATATTGGTATACACCTCTTAAGTTTTCTACCAATTGTTTGACTTTCCTTATAATTACATTTTTCCCTTAAGGTGGTCGATCATATACCTTTACATCCCTTTTGACTAGTATTTATGATATTTTGGTATGTTGTTTTTTCCATATGATAAAATTTCTATCTTTTCTCTCTCCTTAAAGATGAGTACACATAATTTAATCAAGATGTCAAAAAATATTTGTACATACATAATGAATAATTTTTATTTGATATGGTAAAAGCTAGGTTTTACAAGGATCTAAAACCATAAGAGTGTATTACAAAAGTTTAAATAGACCAATTGGCTGAGAAACTAAAAAGAAAAATATAGTACTTAGAGTAGAAATAAAAAATAGGAAAACATAGTAGAACTAGGAGGAAGGTCCCTTCTAAGGGGCATCAGCTTTAGCAGTGTCTTTCATCAGGATGGTTGGTTTGTCCTTTGAAACTTTGGCCTGAGTGTAGTTTCTATCACCTTCAGTGACTTCACTAAGGAGTATCATTCTAGTGCTTTTTACCTTTTACCTACATGGGAGACTATTTGAGGGGGACTCCTTTGGGGAAGTGCTGGGGGGGTTTAAAAGATTAGGTGAAGTCATAGTAGGGGACTAAGGTTCATGAGTAGAGTAAAGGCCTAGAAAATTGTTTTGGCCTATCTGTGTAATGAATTCCAATCTTGGATGAGTTTGGCCAGGCCAAAACCTACTTGTTTCACCTTTGAGTTACAATTTCCTACTAGCTATGTATTTCTTTCCATCTCCTCTATAACCATGGCCTTCCCTTTCTAGGATGATTTTTTATGGGTCCCTATTTCAATAGGTTTTGATTTAGGAATAAACAACAATTTGAGAGGGAGGTCATTTAGTGGGGACTGTGATAAGTTGTTCTAGGGGGTGTGGTTAGAAAGTTGGTGGGATCCCTTGATAGGGTCCTCCATCAGGGAGTCCTCCTAAGATTCCTCCCTGGAAGAGGAACCCCTAAGGGGAATGGCCTAAAATGGCTTGGTTGTGCTTAATAAGGAGGAGGATCAAACCTTGATGCAAAATTGGATTGGTATCATTTACTTAGTAAAGCAGGACAATGTTCTCAAGGGACTTAAGCAAGAAATAAGAAAGAATGATTTTATACCCAATGAAATGATTGAGAAGAATAAAATGGTGGGAAAACATTAGTGTATAGTTACCTTCTAGAATCATATATCTCATGATTTGAATGTAAATTTTTGGCCAGTAATGTGGGAGGTCAGCTTGTGGGAACCCTTTCTTGTCTGTCTACATGAAATCATTTGTTCTAAATAACCATTACAAGGACTCTCACTTTTTTTTACTGGTATTTGAATTCTTTGGCACCTATGCATGACATGTCAGTGATGTCATTGATGAACTCCTATCAAAAATTAATGGTGATGCCATGTATAAAAATATTTTACTTTATCTAATCCACCGTGAAGTCTTGAGTAATATTGACATTATGCTTAGTGACCCATTCTATAAATTTTATGAGGCCTCCATTTTTGATCTTCTTCCAAACTTTATTTTACTCATAGACATCCTTGCATGATGTTGGTTCTAGTCAATCCCTATCTCCACCCATGAGGACTGAGAATGTAGAGTCAAACCAAGAGAGATGAAGCTTTTGGATGGGACAAAGACAAGTAATACATAAATGGATGAGAAGTCCCGTCGAGGGCTCTTAAAAATAATTAAGACCCCTTATTTTGAAATGATTATAGATTAGCTTGATTAAGATCCATCCCATCATGGTGAGATCATACACGTGTAGAGAGATGAATTTTTTAATCTACATTGGTAATTTCATTATGGATGGCATTAAGGACATTAGAGGGAACACTACCTACATTGTGATAGTTTATTAAAAGGTGGAGATCGACTCCAATGTTGGTGAGGAGATTGGCCACCTCGTTTCATTCCTTGTAGGCGTGTATGAGTTGAAAATGAGGTAATCCTTTTAGGAGGTGCTTTGTGTCATCAATTCTATCCTTAATAGTATGGGAGGGTGTAGTTTTTCCTTTAAAATCATTAAGGATGTTCAATAAATCTCCCTCAATAATGATCATATTATGGTTGATGTTTTATGCCAATTGTATGCCCCAAAGGGTTGCCTTGGCCTTAACTAGGTAGTTTGTTTGAAATCCCATGGGATCTACATAGGCTGCCAACATCTCCCCTTTATAATTCCTTATAATGCCTCTTCCCCTTACAAGGATTGGGTTTCCCTTGGAGGCACCATCAAAATTCAATTTCATCCAGCTATCTAAAGGAGCCTTCCTTTTAGTTTGCTTATAGATTAAATTTTTTAAGGGAGAATGTAATACCTGTTGAAGATCCCAACTTTTGAGGATGAGTAGGGCCGAAGGGGGCCAGGATCTTTATCTATAGGTGGGAAAACTTTCTAGTTTTCTAAGATGGCCTGGTAGAGATGGGGGAAGACATCATTTATTTGGTGCCTTTTATTGAGTAAAAGGTCATCATTCTAAATTTTACATATGCACCAAAACTAGTGAGGGATGGAAAGATACCAAAGGAATACTAGGGAAGGTAAATTCTAAGGGGGATTCCATTGCATAATGAGATCTAGGATGGTGTTTGGTTTGACCTAGGTCATGTTGAGATGATTTAATAACCAATTAAACAAAGTCAAACTAATGGGGCATTCTACAAAAAGATGGTGAATAGAATATTATACACTTCAATAGATTAGACACCTATTGGGGATAATTAGTCCCCTTTTGGCTAAGTTATCTAGAATCAAAATTTTATTCTATGCCATGAGCCAAAAAAAGAAATTAAATTTTGGAGTTAGGTGCTTTACATAATAAGTTTTTTAGAGATTCCAATTACTTTCTAGATTGAGGTCAGTGGCATGTCCTGAGGCCACGTAGTAGGAGTTGTTGTCTTCCACCCACAAAACAAAGTGATATTCATTTTGGATGGGAGGAATGTGGACCTATCCTAGAGCTAGGTAAGGTTTTGAATGGCCTAAGATTATTTAAGTGTTAGACATTCATTGGGGAGGACTTTCCAACACATTTTTCCTCCCTTGATTTCCTAGTAATCCTTTGACTTGGAGCCCCATCTTTGCTTAAGCTACCTATACCACTTGACCCAAGTCATATGATTGGAGAGGGGGTGAGGGATATCTAGGCATCTTCTCAAAAATAATTTTTCTTTCCATTACCAATATTCTATAAGATGTCATTCTTCAAGAGATCCTTGTAGCTGGTTATGGCTTTCTAAAAGGTTGATCTGTCAGTAGGGCCTTCTTCCCACATGAAGTCATCCTCTTCTACCCATTTTAGATATTTAACCTTTGTGATTATTGTCCATTCACCATTCTCCTTCATCAGGTGCTAGCCCATTTTTACCAACAAGGCTTTGCTCATGGATTTTAAGCTTCTCAAGCTAAGGCCTCCATTAGCTTTTGGGAGGCAAACTTTTTCCCATGAAACCAAATTGAATCTAAATTTTTCTTCAGTGCCTCTCCACGAATTTTTTTTTGGATTTATTCAAATTGGATATAATATTAGATGGAATCTTAAAGATAGACATTTGGTATATAGGGATGCTCTAAATAGATGCTTTGAGGAGCTGGTATTTCCCTACCTAGGTGAGGAGGTGTTCTTTCTATCCCATTATTTTCCTTTGGATATGATCAATTAAGGGGTTACAAAGTTGGGAGTCTATTTTTTTTGAAAAAATAGGAATACCTAAGTGATTTTCCATTAATTTTCCCACTTGATAGTGAAATATTTTAGTAATTCTTCTCTATTGAAAGGGTGGAATGTTGATGAAGAAAAGGAAACTCTTCTGAAAGTTGATGCATTAGTTAGACAATTTTTTTTAGTTGCTTACAATTCATTTAAGATGTTTGGCTTCCTCAATGGAAGCATCTGTAAAGATAATAGTGTCATAAATGAACTATTGGTGGGTGAGAGGATCTATATTCTGGGCCACCAAAATACCCTTTATCAGACCCTAGTTACAGGCACTCCTCAAGCTTCTCCCCAAGGTTTTAGCTAGTATGATGAAGAGATAGGGGAAAGGGGGTCTCTTTGTCTTAAGCCTATTGAAGCTAGAAAGAATCCTTTTGGGACCCTATTTATAATAATATAAAACTTGGGGGTGGTAATGCAATTATAGACAATTTTCCTGGTGTCATGATTCAACCCAAGTTTTTCTAAAATTCGTATCAAGAAGCACTAAGAAACTTGATCATAAGCCTTTGATATGTCTAGTTTGAGAAGCATGCCCTATCTTGAGGATTTAGAGATGGAATACATAGCTTCATGAGTTAGAAAAATACCATCTCTGATTTTTCTACCTATAAAAAAATCCCCCTATTGCACTCCAATAACAAAATCAAGAAGAGATTGCATGCATTTAACTAGAATGGAAGAGTAGATTTTGTAATTAGTATTATACAAGCTTATAGGTTGGAAGTCTTAAATGTTAGTGGCACCTTGATTTTAGGTATTAATATAGAAAGGTATTATTAATTTCTTTGAGAATAGATTCAGAATGAAATAATTCTTAAATAGCTTCTTCAACCTCTAAATGAATAATTTCACAAAACTTTTGGAAGAAAAAATGGGGGAACCCATCCAGTCTGGGAGCCTTAAGGCCTTCTATGGAGAAGACTGTACTTTTTATTTCCTCATTAGAGGGGATCTTTGTTAGATAAGCATTGTATATTGTTGAGAATACCTTGTCAAAATTGGATAAATCGGAAGAAACTAGAGAGGTCTCAGGTTCTCCATCCTTCGAGAGAAGATTCTTAAAAAAAATTATAATATGTCAGGATATGTCATCTTCATCCCTTCTTATGATCCCATCTTCAAATTGTATTTGGGTGACTCTGTTGACATTCTTGTGTCTCAAAGTTGAATGATGTAAAAAATTTGTATTCTTATCCCCCTCCTTTAGCCATAAGCATATGTATTTTTACTTTGAGAAAGCCTCTTCTTTTGGTTCTAGGTTGTGAAATTGACACATGAGGTCCTTTTCCTTAGAAGCCTCATGTTCATTATAATTCTCAGAGGCACTAATTTCTTTAATAATTGAAAGTTTTGCTTCAAGGGATTTTTTTGTAGAAAGATATCCCCAAACACTTCCTTGTTCCATATTTTTAGCTTATTTTTAAGGAAGTTAAGCTTTTTTGTGAGAATGAACATGGTGGAGCCTAAAAAGGGTTATTTCCACCAATATTTTAGGAATTCAAATAAGTTAGGATGATGAAGGCATATGCTTTCATATTTAAATGGACTACATTTGGGTTTGGAGATTTTTTCAACTTCAAAGACTAGGGGATTGTGGTTAGACCCAATCCTAGGTAGGGAGGAGAGTCTACTGGAAAAGAAAATGTCACCATTTAAATATATCAAGAATCTATCAAGTAGACTTGAATTATTTTTTCTCCCACTCTTCTGTTAGACCATGTGAACATGATTCCATTGAGGTTGACACCCACTAGGCCTACATTAGCAATGAAGTCATTAAATTCTAGCATGTTATCCATGAGATCAATAAGCCCACCTTTCTTGTCACCAAGGGTGAGGGAAGTATTGAAATCACCTACCACAATCCAGTTCCAATTACCATAGGTCTTGCAAAAATCCAATAATATGGACTCTGAGGAGAGGATTTGTGCATCTTTCTAGATTTATGCCATATTGGTTTTAAGCATGAGATTAGACATTTTGGTTTCCTAAATGAGAAAAATAGAAGGGTTGACCCTTTTGACAATATTGTAGAGAGTCCTTTATTTCTTGGGGTTATTTAGACCCCTGATATTCCAAGAGAGTACTTTCATTTCTTATCACATTGGACCAGAAGAGTTTTTTGAGAACCATTTTCAATCTCTTTTGAATTTTCTAAGTTTATAGTAATCGTTCTTGGGGATCTACCCACCAGTTCCTAATTCTTTTGGTTTTTCATCAAGTGACAATCCCATCATCTTAATGGGTCCTGGGAGGGGAAACTAGTTTAGAACATTTCCCCACTTCTTTTCCAATTAGCAAGGAAAGAAAAAGCGGGGAAAGGGGGACTCAAGAGGAAAGGGAAGGGAGGAGTCTGGGTTAGTAAAGAGGGAGCTCTTCTGGGCAAGGGCTTGGATAGATGTCAAGATTAGGGGAGGGAGATAGGAGGGTGGGAGAGGGGGGCATAGGAGGAAGGTTGCACAAGGGATAAAATAAGGGAGGAGAGGTTCCATGAGATGGAACCTAGGGGGAGGAGGAAAAGGGTCAAAGAAAGAGGGCACAGAAGGGGGAAGTGTACTCAAGGGAGGAGCCAAAAGGGATAAGGGAAGGGAGGCATACAAAGGGGGGAGGATAAAATTGAGGGGAAAAAAGAGGGGAAAGGGGAGTCATGGGGAATAGGGGAGAGGAGAAGAGTCTTTAGGAGGGGGTGAGGATAGGGAAGTAGGAGGAGAGGGGAGATAAGGAGAGGGATGAGATTAAAGGGTGGGAGGGCACACCTAGAGGACTTAAATCACACACTGTCTCAAATCTAGATAATGAAAGAAGAGGTGTGAAAGGGATAGAACACTCCATACCTTTTAAGATGTCAGAAAGAGAATAAAACAAGGGGGGATAGGGGGAACCATACTTGAGGGTGATGATTGAACTGGAACCCAAATTTGTCACTTTGATCGTAGAGCATTATCAAAAGATTGTAATAGAGTCCTTTTTTAGGCTGGTAGAGGGAGGAACCTTGGGATTGGTAGCTAGGGGAGTGCTTGGAGGGGATTGAGGGGAGCCAGTATTAAGTGGACAATCCATCTGAGAATCCTTCCTTGGTGTGACCACATTGATCTTTTGCTGAGAGGAGTCCTTAGAGTCTTGGCTCTTTTTGGGGTAATCCTAAAGCATGTGACTTGGAACATCATACCTAGGATAATTGATTGTATTATTTTCATACACAATGTTCTAAACCCAAGCATCATATTTTGACTTAATCTTAATCTTGTGAAGAAGGGGTTTGTTGGCTGGTAGGAAGATGTAGATGCAAGCAACCACCATTCTCCATTGGGATAGAGTGACTAGATCAATTTTGATGGGTTGACCTACACCTCTAGAGATCCCATTAATAACCTCTAGGTGCTAGTATTACAGTGGGAGTTTAGGAAGGAGAACCCACATAGGAACATCATCCATGGTTGTGTTATTGAGACTCGACCTATCCTTCCATCTTTTAACTGAAATGTTTGCCTTCCCTAGAAACCAAGGGCCTTCTAAGAGGGCCTTAACGTAATCTTCTTGAATAGATAATTTTATAAATAAGAAGCCCCTAGATATGAAAATTGCCTCCAAGTGACCTTTGGGTTTCCATCATTCTTTGGCCCATGTCCAGAAAGCATCAATATTCAAGTGGTAGCTGTTGACCCTGGAAAGAATTGATTTAGCGAGTTCCACATTGACATGTTATGTCTTTCTATTATTTATTATATTTGATATAGTAGTGTATATTGATGAGGCAATATCTTAAGGACTGAATGTTTCAAATAAAATAATCACATTTCTCTATGTGATAAATTTTCATATTAATCACTTTTTTAGTTGGAATGCTAATTTTATATATGATTTAAAATAAAGTGAAAATCAGATGAAAACAAGAATCGAAAAACAAATAAAAATAGATTAAAAAAAAAAGTTCACTAAACAAACCACAAAAACTAAGATCTAAAGATTATAATTCAAGGAAAGTATATATTATTAAAATTATAAGATGATTAATTACTAAGTTAACACTATGTCAAAGTTAAGAAAATAAACTAAGGAAACTAACTAAAGAAAATCACTATAAAAACAAAAGAAAGAATACAAAAATAAATAAAGAACAAGATAGAAGCTAATATATTAATGAAGAACACATAAATAAACATCTAATCTAAATAAAGAAACAAGTATAAAAAATATTATCTATTCTATGAAATGAAACTATAAAAACATACAATGATCACAATAATTAAACTAATGTAGAAAAAAAATGATTTTATTGATAAATAATAGACTTTATACATGATTTTTATCATTTCTAATAATATAAGTGATAAACAATAAAAACTCAATAAATTGTAACATAATATGTAAATTATTGTTCATTATGTATGTTGATTGCATCAACCAAACTTATCAATTTTATTGTGGATGACCTTCAGCAATTTGAATTTATGTTTAGGTGGGAAGCACAGAACAGTCATGTTTGCAGTGCCTCATGTGACTACTCTCACAGGACTTTACAACCTTTTGGTCTACTGGACAATGCTTCAAAAAATTCAAGACCATCAAAAAATCTTGTAGACAATATGCCTCCCACCCAAAATAATTTGGACCCTAATGGATCCAAACCTTCATGGGTTGACATGGTCAAAGGCTTAGATCTGGTGGGCCAAGTCTACTCAGGCCCCCAAATTTTCTTAATAGAAGTGGACAATGAAACCTTCATCCCTATTTCAGACCTCATTGTGGAATAGGCTGATGTGGAGTTCACCAAATCAATTCTTTCCAAGGCCAATGGATATCACTCGAACATTGATGCTTTTCATAAATGGGCCAAAGAAAGATGGAAACCCAAAGGTCACTTGGAGGTGGTTGATCTAGCCAAGGGCTTCTTCCTTACAAACTTCTCTCTTCAATAATATTGTATTAAGGCCCTCTCAAAAGGCCCCTAATTTTTGGGGAAGGCAAACATTTCAATTATAAGATGGAAGGCTAGGTCGAGTCTCAGCAACATAACCATGGATGATGTTCCTATGTGGGTTCTCATGCATGAGCTCGCACAATAGTACTGACACCTAGAGATTATTGATGGGATCTTTAGAGCTCTAGGTCAACCCATCAAAATTGATCTAGTCACTCTATCTCAATGGAGAATAGTGGCTACCTGCATCCATGTCTTCCTATAAGCCATGGGTAGCCACCATTCTCTATTGAGATAGAGTGATTGGATCAATTTTGATGGGTTGACCTAGATCAGCCTTTGACCATGTCAGCCCATGAACGTTTGGATCCACTAGGGTCCAATTTTTTTGGGGTGAGAAGCATATTATTTACAAGATTTTATGTTGGTCTTGACATTTTTGAAGCATTTTCTAGTAGACCAAAAGGTTTTAAAGTCTCGTGAGAGTAGTCATGTGAGGCAGCATCGGCATTGACCATAGGTATTGCATTATCAGAACCATCATGTGTCTAGGCACTACAAATGTGACCATTATGTGCTTCTCACATTAAAAAAAATCAAATTATTGAATTTCCTCCATAATCAACATTGATAAGTTTGGTTGATGCAATAAACATGCATAATGAATAATACTTTACATATTATGTGACAATTTGTTGATTTTTTATTATTTATCACTTATATTATTAGAAATTCTAAAAATCATGTATAAAGTATATTATTTCTCAATAAAATCATTTTCTTTCTACATTAGTTTAATTATTGTGATCATTGCATTTTTTTATAGTTTCATTTCATAGAATATATAATATTTATTGTACTTGTTTCTTTGTTTAGATTAGATGTTTATTTATGTGTTCTTCATTAATATATTAGCTTCTATATTGTTCTTTGTTTATTTTTGTCTTCTTTCTTTTGTTTTTATTATGATTTTATTTAGTTAGTTTCCTTAGTTTATTTTCTTAACTTTGACATAGTGTTAACTTAGTAATTAATCATCTTATAAATTTACTAATCTATACTTTCCTTGAATTGTAACCTTTAGATCTTAGTTTTTGTGGGTTATTTAATGAATTTTTTATTTGTTATTTCTCTATTGTTATTTCTTTTTCAATTCTTGTTTTCATCTGATTTTCACTTTATTTCAAATCTTATATAAAATTAACATTCCAGATAAAAAAAAGTGATTAATATGAAAGTTTTTCACATAGAGAAACGTGATTATTTTATTTGAAACATTCAGTCCTTAAGAGATTCCCTCATCAATATGCATTACTCTATCAAACATAATTCATAATATAAATAAATTACATGTGTTATGACTATTGATTATTTTACTTTACGATGATTCCCCAAACTCTAGTTATGTCTTTAATTTTTCTGAGATAATCTTGTGCACTTAACCTTTTAAAATACCCTTCATACCTAGTACAAATCCACCTTGACTTTCACAATAATGGAAAAGGTAAATTAGTTGATGTTGCATTTTCAACCATCAATAAATTTAGCAAATACATTACGGAGATATATTTTAAACCTTTTGATTTTGAATTATTTGAAGAAAAATCTCGCATTTTTTTTGTTTTTTAATCCTTTCTATGACCATTACTGGAAACATGTATGTTATCCAACCTAGTTTTAACACTATTGTTGAATAAGTTGATATTGTTATTGATTTATCTCGTCTTAGTTGGTATAATTATCCATAAAATGTGTAGCATATTTTTAATATTATTAATTTTAAGGAAGAAGAAAATTTTGAAATTGAATGTTACACTTTGTTTGCACTTCAAACTAAATACCATATTTCTCAAAGAAACTAGTGTGTGAGATGTGAAAGAGAACAATTTTTAACCAACAAACCTCAACCATGTATTAGATTTATTTTTGATAAAACCCCTAAAGACTGTTAATTCTTTTCAAAATGGTTGATCAAGAAAGAAATAGAATAAGGGATGCCATATCCAATTTTCAACAAAATAAGAAAGATGGTGAGATAATTAATGATGAAGCGAATTTTGATGTTGAAAATGAATAATAAGCTAATCATTGGATGCATGGAAATCCAATTGATATTATAAATTATACCAAGAAAATCCCTTCTCTAAAATGAGTAAATGTTCCAAAATCATCAAGCAATTTAAGATAATATTTAGAAGATCATCTTAACACATTTAAATTGACTTGTGCAACTCTTAGTTCATTATTAATGAAAAAGTCTCTATTAGATTATTTTTGAAGAATTTAGAAGGCAAAGCTTATTCATATTTCATTAGTATACCTAATAAATTTATTCATGAATGGAATGATATTGAATATTAACTTGAAATATGATTTTATAAACCTAAATAGGACATATAATTAGTTAATGAACTTGTGAGTATCTCTATTGACCCTAGAAAAACTATTTATAGTATTGCTAATATTTTTGTACCATAAACCTCAAAACATCTTATGCCTTAGAGGAGACCTATAATTTTATTTTGAAAAAACATTTAAAAATGGCCTAAAAACCCTTTTATAAGACCCAAGCAAAAACTGAAGATTTCTATACATTTTGTAACTTCGTAAAGTTGCAAAGTATACCCAACCCTTTGTTCTCCTACTTACCTCAAACCTAATGAGAATAAAAACTCTCATTACTCTTTGAAACTTTGTAATGTTGGAAAATGTAATCTGGACTCCACTTTTTGCTCTTCATTAATACCTAACAGGCATAAGAACTCGCATTGTAGTTTACAAAGTTACAAAGTGAAATGCAGACTCTGCTTCCTACCTTTCACGAAGACCAAGTAGAGATTGAAATTCTTTCTAAAATTTGCAACTTTGAAAATTTTCACAGTGTAATGTGAGTCTTGCTCCCTGCTTCTTAATCATCTCCAACTACCAAGGCAAGTAGAAGATGAAGAATGGAGAACATACTAAAATCTTAAAAATATAAAAAGGTTTTCTAGATTTTTGACTCCCAAGGCAAGCATGAAATGGAAAATTGTTGACATATTGCAAAATTATGAACTTTTAAAATGACTCTAGGAACCTACATTTTTTCCTATTTACTCATCTACCACCATCATTTTCATGATTGTAATTTATTATAATTTTTGTTAATATATAATTAGGTTTTATGCATCATTATCAATACTACAAACCATAACCAAAGGTCTTTCAAATTATATTATGAACCAGAACCTGAAGCCAAGTGATGCCACTTCCAAGATGACCTCCATTGCCAACTTGAATGCATCCACATTATTTTCCTAGGTCACCTACTTTTCCTTTTAATTGCCCCCATTGTTCTATTTCCGCAAGTTTTAGTTTTTCTTCTACCATACCGACGGTTTTGTTTCTAGACATTTAAAAATATCATCATTGAACTTGTTGCTCATATATTTCATATTTCTCATTCATGTGCTAAAAATCTTCCTATTAAATTCATCTAGACTGTTGTGATTACCTTAGATTTTTTTAAAAGTCTAGGGTTTTCTTCGATCCCATTAAAATAAAGAATATTCTTAAATAATCCCCTATGTAATTATAAATCAAAAATCCCTCTTGATTTCTCAAACTAAAACCCCGTAGAAATTTTAATTGAAGAAACATCATAAAATCCCCATTTAAATCAAGATGGAGATTCCATTTTCTTTCACACCCCGAGTTCCCATCAGAGATCCAATGTTCAATTACAAATCGTAACCCCATTAGACCTTGGTTAGACTTTGCAAGTACAATTACAAGTTAAAACCCCACCGATTTTGGTCAAAATTTATAGCTTCTATTTCAAAATATATTCTCAATGGAGCTAAACCCCACCAAGTTCAAAGAAGAAAAATAAAGTTTAATTGCAAGCCCAAATCCTGACCAGCTTTATAGTTGGTTTTTCTTACCCATTTACCTAGTGTATAGGTCTGGAAAAGAGATGAAGCTCAAGTTAAAGGGACCTAGTGTCCCTTCCAACTTAGATTCCAACATCAATGAGATAAATGACACAGATCTAGGTCAATAGACCTAGTAGACTTTTGGACTAGAGTTAATGCAGAGTTCAAGAATGACTAGATCCAAAGCATATATGATAGTGTTTTACCTTAGGTTGTAGCCTTCCCATTCTCAGTACAAATCCTTGAGCTTATTCTCACCATGGATAAAAATTATGATGAAAAGAAGAGGGAAGTAGTGAAAGATAAAGGGAAAAAAATTGAAGCCTAGATCCAGATCTTATTAATACTATGTTTCTAATCTTGGAGTTTGAGATCTACATAGATATTAGCCCTGAATCCTCTAATAAATTATATTAGGATAGTAACTCAACCTGTGCCTGAGTTTTAAGCAATAATTGGTTAAAGACTCCTAAATCTTCAACCATGAGAATGCCCAATAACCTGACCAGGATAGAATTCAAGGATGAGGTAGGGGATATCATTATACTCTTACATAAAGTTACAAGGATCCCAAATTTAAATCATTATCAAGATTGGATGTAATATTATATCTGAGTAATCCATCAAAATAAATAGTACATTTAATGGGCCTAATTGATCAATGAATCCTGTCACAAACAATTGATGGAGGTTCAAACTATAGGAAAATTTTATATGAGCTCGTACCTTATCTATATTTTATCAAAAAGTAGGGCATTATTAGGATTAAACATAGTGTTAGATCAAATGAACAAAGTTTATAACTACTACCCTAATCTCACTTTAAAGGGGAGCAAACAATAATTCATAAGAGTTAATGATTCTTTTATCTACTACATCATAATCATGTTTGAAAAAGAACTAGGGAGGATAAGATGATGTTATAATAATAAAAATAGAAAATTAGGAATCATAATTTATCTAGTTCCCCACATATTCATACATTAGAGTTGGTGGTTTTAGTGGGTGTCCCTACACCCTTCCTAGATATGTAAGTGACAAATGGACCTTAATAGAACTTGTGAGACAACTAATGGAAACCCATAGGTTATTATCAAGTAGGCACAAGATAGGAATACAATTACCTATCATTATAGGGAGATAAACCTACCCTTCTCTATCTAAGGCCAAATGTGTAGATGCAGAGATGACCCAGATGACCTTAAGAGATCTTGACACTAAGACCTTCTATGATGTGACTAGTTATTTTGATAGTATAGCGGGTTCCTCATATTCCCACATTCCCTTTTATGAATATTATTGGGAGGATATCTAGGATGAATAAGAGGTTAGGTTGGGAGATTATTCTAGAATGACCATAGAACAAATTAAGACTTATGATATGACACTAGCTCTAAAAGATTTGAAATATGATAATCAAATCTACCTCTAACCTCTTCCTCAAATCAGGTGGTCTACACATGAATCCTTTTCCTTATTATATAAGACCACCCCAATTATAAACAAAAAATTTAACTAGTTAAGGAGTAAGGGGGTTAAAATAACCAAAGAGACCCTGAATATCATAGAGAGATTAAGAGACGTAAAAGATAAGGGTGTAGTGGAAATAATAGTAGAAGGTTCCAGTAGTAGGACTCAAATAGATTAGGCAGTGGGGCCAGTTGTCTCACATAAAAGGAATAAAAAATAGAAGGAAAAAAGGGATTCTTCTAACACTCGAGTATTGATAAACTAGCTAATGGACCAGACACTACTAGTTTCCATAGGAGATACAACTACTATCCAATCAGCACAATCAATCCATCCTCCTATCTCTATTATCCAACCAAGTTAAGTAATTATTTATCCTATTTCTACTAGCTTAGTAGTGTAAGTAATCATTCCATCTGACTCCCTAGTACTAGTGATTCCATTGGAAATGAGTCAATTAGTGTAGTTGGTTATCCCAACTCCACTTCTACCTCCCTCTTCCATAATCACTTCCACCCTATTGATCAACATCAATACATGGTTGTTGAATCAATTATTCTAACTATAACCCCATTATCCATCATAGTTACTAGGTTGGATATAACTTCATCTTCATCTTCCATCACACTACCCATTTCTTCCACTCTATCCATTCCCACTACATTGATTGATTCTTTTGTTGCCTTGGAATCTACCCTTCCACAAGTTCCCTTATTCCAACCACACATGCTTACCTATCTACCTATGTCACTTCCAACTTCCACACCCCTCTTAAGCACACCCATTCTAAACATACAAGTATCTTTGAATTTTTCCACTCTTACATTAACCCAAACCCCCACCAAATAGATGGAAACAAATATGCCCACTAACACAGCTATGGTTACTCAAACCACCAATGGGGAAAATACATCCAAAACATTAGTTGAGGACTCAATAGAAATATCAATGATAGATAGGAACTATTACAGTAACTACTAGTGTACAAGATTTAGTTGTAGACTCATAGGTAACAATGGTCATTATAATAACAAAAGATTCATTGGTATCTACTCTAAGTTGGTTGGCACAATCAATGTCCAAAAAGAGAAAATAGATGATATCTCCCAATACTATAGATTTTAGTCTATTGGAAGTATCTAAATGACCAAAGAGAGGTCCCAAATCCATCTCTATAATATCATATGATACAACAAGGGAAAAATATTTGGAGATAGCAATTCCCTCACCTAGAAAACAAAAATAAGATTTAGCGGTGGGGGATTATCAGATATCTAAGGTGCACCTAGGTTATCCAATAAGAGAAGGATTGAAACATGATTTCCAAACAAGTATAAGTTATCTTTTTGAGAAAATAGATAGTGACAAGGTCACTAAAGATGAGTTTAAGAACAAAGTTAAGTAATTGATAGTTTCTTTAAGAAAATTCATAGACCCAACAAATCCTCTTGAATCTACCTAGCCAACCCAATCTCTCTCTCAATTCCCTGAGAAAAAAACATCTGATGTAATGATAGAGATTGGTATCATGGGAAGAGCTACTAAAGGTTGGGATGAAGAATTAATCACAAAAGGTAACAAGGTGATAGGGTTGTCCATGGAATACTACAAGACATTTAAGGATGATATTGCATCTCTAAAGGTAGAGATAAGTAAATATGAAGAAGAGGTTGAAAGGTTAAACTTGTACTTTCCTAAATTGTAGGACATTGACCAGATAGAGAGTGACACTCTCATGTCTAAAAAGAAAATCAAAAACCCTTTGGATCATGATGAGATGGAGAGGGTAGCCAAATTAAAAATTAAAATACTTAGTGAAAATATTGATAAGGCTAAGAACACATGTGACAAGGCCACAGATGCAATGTATGACATTGAAGATTCAATTTCCAAATTCTCATGTGATGTAATGGATCACAAAGATACACCTCTTCATATTCAAGAGGTCCAAGAGAAATTCAAAGAGGTAATTAATACATAATTAGCACAAGACACAACTATGAATTTGAATTACATCCATCGGTTCATCAAATACCAAAATAAACTTGATCAGATGGGGAAGGATATCCAAGTCTACAGAGCCTCTTCCAGATAGTTATATGAGGTAACTGTAGAATGTGACATTAGTAAAATTTACATAGTTGGTCCTGATGAAGAGCACCTACAAGAGATATTTAGTAGTTTAGATGATTATATCAAGAAGATACAAGCCAAAAAAGATAAGGATCCTTAAAAGTAACTATTGTGGATTGATTATTTAGTTATTTGTAAAAATGCATTATGTAAACTAGTAATTTTGTAAGATATATTATAAATTTGCAAGTTGTAAATTATAACTATAATTTTGACAGCTCTTAACTTAAAGTTGAAAAAGAGCTACTTGTAATTTTTAATTATATTTTTGTCAAGCTTTAATTGAAAAAATGCAACTTGTATTTTCCACTTTTATTTTTTAATAAGTTGAATGGATTTAGCTATAAAAGCTCACATTGTAATTTGCACATCCCTTTATTTCAAGTTGAATGACTTAAAAGTTGTAAAAGTATCAACTGCAAATTGTAAGTTAGGCTTTGAAAGTTTAGTTTTAAAATATCCAAATATTAAAAAGCATTCAATTTTTGACCGAGTGATAGAGTTCATTTTGGCACCCCATTTCTTATGGAAATATTTCTTCAATTAAACTATAGGAGATATGTTTCAACTAGGAGACTCCAACAACATTTTCAACACTTGGAAAAATTCCCAACTATTGTAGAGTTCTTTTCCTCCTTATAATACACTAAAGACACCTTTTCAAGTTGGGAATGATGACATTTGTATGGAAATTCCCTGATTTCCTACTCCATAACCGAGTGTAAGGTTTTTTTAATTATTCTCTCTCAAGGGAATGATTTTTTTAATCTACGAAGCCCATGGATATTTTTACTATTAGACAATTGAATTTGCTCTTGAGAAATTTATCTACATGTCTTAACTTAGAGAATATTAATAGACTGAAGTTTTGCCTTCCTTATCTTGTGTTATCTTCATGTATGTATGAATTTTATTAAATTTGTGAATGATCTAAATCTTATTTTAGTTATATAAGAATCATTTGTGGTATTTATCTTTCCCTTTTGAAATCTTATTGACAAAAAATAAATAACTTTGTTCCATGTTTGATAAAATACCCAATATTACATTTGATCTCATATTTTTGTAAGATTGTGCTTAAAGAGATTTTAATATATTATTGTTCAACTATGTTCAATCAAATAAAGCATTAATTTCCACTAGAAACCTTTGGTGCATCAACATTTTTTTCCATTTTTAAAACTCCTTATAAAACTCTTTTCCTCACAAGTTAAAAACCTTGTTAGGATCAAGATCACTAGGAAAGTTGTAGTTAAACGTGAACTAGTCATATATCAATCGCATTAAACTTAGTGAAAGGAATCTAGCCTTCTCTAGAGGTTCACCTCAATTTTCCAAGGTCCCATAGCTTGGAGGTGATCCCATTATGTCATTATATTTCCCATGTACTACAACTCACGCTACTCTTACTAAATAAAGCATGTACAAAATCTAATTGATAACAAATATCACAACCAAATTTACCAAACTCAGATAAAAAATAAAATTAATGTAAGACCTTCTAAGAAGTTATTAATATTATATTATTATATTTAATTTCCCTTAAAGTATAAAATGGCATTATAGGATAAACATATATCAAAATATGATGCCAAAATTGATTTCTATATTGAAGATGAAAATAAGCTTAAACACATTGGTTTCAAAGAAATAAATTCTATTGGTCTAAATTCTAAAAATGTAGAAATTTTGAAGGACACATAATATTGGAAATGAGTTGGTCATCATCAATCAAAAATTAAATTATCAACTTGCTTCTTCATGTAAGACATCAAATATTCATAAAAATAAGTCTAAAATCAAATATCATTATTGTCATGTATTTGAAATAGATCATGATCTTGATACATGCATCATTGTTCAAAAAATAAAGTGTCTTATCCAATGAAAAGATAACTTTTCTATTGACTTGACATATAATATAAACACGTGTAGTTTTGATGAGACTTTAGGAAAAATAAGATAATAAATGTTTATGTTTTTCAAATGAGTAGAAATGATTATAATTATATTCCTAAAGATAACTCAAATTTAGTGAAAGCTGATAATAATCAACCTTCACCTTCTAATATTTTACCTCAAGATAAAGTTAGAGTTGAATTGTGAAATGATAATATTGTAAGTAATCCTGATGATAAACCTTAACAAATAAATCAGTTACCTATCAGATACAATAATTCACAAAATCAACCAACCTATAGGCCCATAAATTATCCTCAAATAAATGTTAATGTTGAACCTTATAATATTATTAATGATTTATCTAACACTAAAGTTGGTTTTTCTTTCCTTAAAGTTGTTGGTTTGCTTGGCCAACTTGAAAATATCAATAAATCTATAAAAAAAATATGGATCCTAAAAAAATTGTAGGTTTATGAAAAGATACAGATAATGAAAAAAATGAATATACTTTTACCTAATCTAATGATCCATCTTCAGATTATATCCCTTCTTTCTATGTGTCTATAAAAATTGATGATAAAATCATTCAGTATTATATTCTTAACATAGGTACATCTAAAAATATTATGCCTAAGTTTATTACTGATCAATTAGGCATCCATTATGAAAGAGACAATCATATACATTCTGGTTTTAACTCACATCAAAGTATAAACTACTGTAAATTTTATGATATAATAATCAAAATTGCATAAGATGAAAGAATCAAATTGATTAGTAATGATAAAGTTTTAGATATTCCTACTAATGATGTTATGCTTCTATAAAGGGACCAGTCTAAATCCATAAGACCTTATGTTGGAAAATATACTACTTGGGTCCCTATTGGCAATGGAATCACATTTATGCATGCATAAAATTGGAATGATATTAGAATACATTCTAAATAACATTGAATTTTCTAAAATTGTAATTATAACATATGTAATTATGACCTTGGATGAATCAGATCAATAATATACAATAACTTCTCAATAAATAATATGGTATTTATTTTTTGATGGCATGTGTTCTCAACATGGTAATGGTGTCAGTTTTATTCTTGTATCTCCTATAGTTAAAACATTTAGATATGATTATTATTTATATTTTGAAAATAACAAAAATAATGCTAAATTTAAAGCCTTTATGTCTTGGTATTGAATAATTGTTGAACTGAATATTAAACACTTAAAAAAAAATTGTGATTCTAAATTAGTTATAAAAAACATTAGAAAATTTATAAAACTAATCAATCACATTTGGATAAATATAATTAGAAAGTTTTGTCACTTATAAAAAGTTTTGAAGCATTCAATCTTTGACATATGATTTATATACTTTAATATGTGTGTGGTAAACTTATTGTTTATACTTCAAATCTGACCTTAAATTATGTACAACCTTATGTAGATTATACTTTTTTTGAAGTGTGTAGACCCAAGATTATAGATTTAGAGAATAATTGACCTATTTTAAATTATGATGAACATATCAATTGTTTTATATAGGGTAATTTATTCAATCATGACAATTATGTATTAAATTGTGATGATTACTTGAAACTTAGCAATAACAAGTTACCTCCTGTTTTAGTGAGCCTGAAATTAATGTTTTCTCCCCATGATCAGCCAAAACCTTATATAACTAAGGATTATTCAAGGATAATCATTAACAAAATAATTCCAATCAACTTGGGAACATAAAATGACCCCAAATATTTTTAATTTGGGTATACAATGTATAACCCAAGAAAATGTATTATTTGTTAAGTTGTTAAGTAATTCATTGAAATTTTTTCTTGGTCATATAAATATCTAAGAGGTTATAATACTACCATAATTTGACATGATATACGAATTAAACATGGTATAAAATATTTTTGATAAAATCCTCGTAGAATAAGCTCCTTGTTGAAATACACCACCAATAAGGAGCTTGACAAAATGTTAGATGGTGGTGTTATTTATCCAGTTAAATTCTTTGATTGGGTAGATAATCTTGTCCCACTCCATAATAAAAATTGTGTTATCCATATTTATATTGATTTTATAGATTTAAATTGTGCAAACATTAAGAATAATTTTTATTTACCTAGTATTGATCATATTTTACATCAAGTAGCTAGTTGTGAAATGATGACTCTTTTAGATAGATTTTCAAAATATAATCATTTTTTTTGTAAATATAGTAGATAGACATAAAACAAATTTTACTACATGTAGATGCGCTTTTGCATTTAATAGAATGTTATTTGGATTAATAAATGTAGATGTTACTTTTCAAAGAGTTATACAAATGGCATTTGATGACATAATTGGAATTATTATTCAAAATTACCTAGATGATCAAAATGTTTATTCTACTAAAATGAAGAAACACTTAGATCACTTGAATGATATTTTTATTAGATGTAGATAATATGGTATCTCTATAAATTTGAAGAAATCAATTTTTAACATAATTGAATGTAAACTTTTAGATCATATTATTTTTAAAGATGAACTTTATATAGATTCAAATCATATTAAATTCATAAAAGAGTTACCTTTTCCAAAAGATCAATCTAGTTTAAGATCATTTTTTGGTAAAATTAATTTTGTGCATAAATTTAGTTATGATTTTGCTGGTAAGGATAGTCCATTATAGATTTTACTTGAAAAATATTTACATTATTCATGGGATGCAGGATTTGATACAACATTTGATGTAATAGAAAGTGCCCCTATACTTACAAAAAGTAGACATAAATAAACCTTTATTATATATGTTAATGTGACTGATAAGACAATATTGTTGATATTATTCAATATGATAAAAAACATGAATAAAAACCCATTGGATATATGAGCCAAGTGCTAATAATTCTAAAAAAAAATTATCCTCTAATTGAAAAGTTTGATCTTTCATTAGTTTCAACATTAGGAAATTTTAAATATATATTAATGGTAAATAAAGTGATAGATGGTAGGTTAGCTGAAATGGATCTTTAAAATTCAAGAGTATGATTTTGAATTTGGAACATTTAGTCAAACACATTTTTGAAAATATAATTTCTGATATTAACATTATTTTTGGTTATTGATGATCATATGAGTGCTAATCCTCTTTTGAAAACTATAAAAAAAATTAGATCTTACATATAAATTTAAAATTGGGCTTGAAATGTAAGAAAGGGGTTGCCTTTATTTTCATGATGATTGGTATCATAGTCTGGTCCACTGTTTACAAACCCAAGCTTGCCCTGATTACTTAGATAAATATCAACATAAAGTTCTTAGGTTACAAGATTTTAAATTTGTTTCATTATAAAATTTTATATTTTATAGGAATGAAGATGGTATATTATTGAGATGTCTTACTCATGACCAAATTGTAAAATTCCTTAGAAGTTGTTATGAAGGTGCTTATGGTATACATTTTGTTATAAAAACTATAACACATAAAATATTGTGTTCTATATATTGCTGGCCAACACTCTTTCAGTACACTTTTAATTTAGTCAGATCATGCATGATTTTGCAGCTATTTACAGTTAGGGATGAGCTACCAACTATGGGATTTACACCTTTATCATTTTGCCTCAAAGAATACCATAGTAGTAGTAATACTCATACAAAAAATTAGTGATGAAGAGAATCATATTTCTTTCATGAGCATGAATCTAAAGGATGGAGAGTTGAAATCATTGGTAAAGGGTATGAAGAAGTTTAGACACTAAATAATCTATAATAAATACCATGTTGATATTGATGACCTTAAAATTAATATTATGTTGGGTTAGAACAAACTTGTGGAATGTAAAGGCAAGTGGATGGCCAAGCTTCAAGAGTACAACATTGAGATTAGACTAGCCAAAAAGGTGAGAAGTCATGGCCTCACTCAGTTGATTATCAAAGTTGATCCCAAGATTATTGTGATATAGGTAAATCACACTCATATAATGTTGATCAATGGTGTGATAAAATTATCCATTATATCTTGTATGATACATACCCTCTTAAATTTAAAATCAAGCGAAGGAGAGTTCTACGATTAAAGGAATCCCACTACATGTTGAAGAATGGAATCCTATATCATAGTAACTATGAATTAAATTATCTTGAATGCATGAATAGGTCCATAATCAATGAATTATTGAGAAATTTCCATGAAAAATAAGGGAGGGGTCATCCTTTGATAATATTAACACACAAAAATATTGAGATTTAGTTATTATTGGCTCACAATCTTCAAGGATGTTCATAATCATGTCAGAACATGCCATGAATTCCAAGTGTTTACAAAGAAGTAAACACAAGTATTAATGCCTTTGAAAATATTTTTATAAGGCATCCCATTCTCCAAATGGGGTATCAACTTCATTAGTTCCTTCAACCCAAATTCTACTGAAAGACACAAGTTTATGCTCACAGCCACTAATTACTACACTATATAGAATGAAGTAATGCAACCAAAGGCAACATGACTAATTAAGTGATAAGGTTCATGTTGTCACTTGTATTTTCACCCTTTGAGGAGATGAAAATATCTCCTCATCCAAGTTTCACAATGGAATCACCTCTAGGCTTTTGGGTAGCCTAAGGAATGAGGTGAGTCTCTAGATAGGGCTAGCTCCCTTGATGTACCACTTAGGATTGAACCTATAACTAACCTTGGGGTGGAAAGGGAGAAAGAGACTAAAATTAAAGATAAAATAGTGGATTTTATACACCATATGTATTTATGACATTCAACCATATGTATATGACACTTAAGACCAAGCAACAAACCAAACATACACTTTCCCAATCTACCACTTACATCAATGTTACATTATGAGGTCAAGATGAGAATATAGGATAGGAAGACTAGAAAAGAGGATTTGAATGGCACTAATGAAGAGAAAAACTCAATTCATCCTTGACATAGCTCAATAAAACTTCACATGCCTTGCAAGAAGAAGTTTTTAACTGCAAATAGGTTGCAAGAATGAGCTAACATGTTAAGGAAACAAGAGTGTCACTTAAGAAAAATCAAACATTCAAGTACAAAAAATAAATAAATTAATGGAAGAGGTAACACTTATTCATTTTATTGATCAAAATGTGTACAACTTATTAGGGATTTTCCATACTTAGGTAGAGCATAGAATACAATGCCAAAATGGCCAATTCTTATAGAGTTTGAGAGAGACAAAAAGAGAGAAGTCCAAGGGTCACAAGGACACTTATAAAATTTAAATAATAAGTTATATATGCATGATAATAGGATATGGTTCTAAAAATTCAATTTTAGGAGATATAAGTGTCAAAATAAGTCATCAAAGTTATGCAAAGTGGCACAAAACTCCTCTTTTTGCATAGAAAAACTGCCTTCATGATTAGGTATGTTTGAACATCTTGTAACTGATTTGGAGAAAGTATAATAATTTTAATTAAATTTAGGTACATAATAAATTCCTCTTCATGTATTTGTTTCATTTTTTTCATTTGGAAACCTCTGAAAGTGAACCATCATCATCTTTTGTACTGAAAACTGCCCTTCCATGTACCTTACACACTTGGCCTCAAAATTGGCATCATTTATCCATGAAAATTCATGGGATTAATTTAATTATAATTTTAAATACCATAAATGGCTCTATAATCATTAAAAACACCTTAAAATCACTTCACTTGAAGATTTCCTCCCTTCTCTCTAGCTTGCCCAATATGCTAGATTTGACTAGCTGAGTTGAATCACTTAGTTGGGGAAATTATAAGCTATTTAATAGAATTAAATTAATATTATGATTTATTATATTATCAATATTTATTCCAAACTTGATTTCATCTCTTAAATCCTCTTGTATCCTACATAACACATAAAATAGTGAGAAAAAGCCTATTTTTGCCCCCATATGTATAAGTTTGTACAACAAATCATAATGTGGATAATAATAAGGGAGTATTATCCAATTTTAAATTATATATTATACTGAAAATATCTCATATTGTTTCATCTCTAACTCCATTTTCTAAGACAGGTCGTAATCAAGGTTTAGCAAGGGTTTTAGCTAGTTTTTGGTCTTAAAAATGGTTCATAAAAATTTGACATCCAATTTGATAACCAAATCCACAAATTGGTTTTTAAATAACTATTATATCTTCCCCTATCTCCTTTGGCTCACATGTATATCCTCATGAAATATATGAGCTTCAAAAAATGGCCTATCGAGCTTGTCTCTCTCTTTTCCTACATGATGAGTTAGTTTTGGGTTCAAAATCAACCTTTTTATGACTTCCTCTATAGGTTAAAAGCTTGAAAATGTTTTTAGATACCATAAAAACATGTTCCATCTGGTTGGAGTGATAATTTTATGCTAGAAGTGGAAATGACTACTCATTCCATCACTAAGCCTCAACCTTGCCTTTTTAAGTATGACTACAACCTGAAGACCAAACATGGTTTTGATGATTCTTATACATATAAATAATTCAATAATATTTAAAATTACCTCATATACATGTTCCAACTCACTAGGACATTCATCCCATACTAGAAATAAAAATTGCTTCTCATTTGCCTTTTAGACCCTGATTGTGCCCATTAGGTTTGACTGCAAACCTAGGAGTGTGGAGTACCCTTTTTGGTTTCCCATGTTACTAATTTATTATTAATTCTTTACTAGGTTTTTTTAAACTTAAAAAACTCACTTGAAGTGTCTCCTTAGATTTTGGTCCATCCTTTTATCTATTTTCTTCAAAATTACCAATTTTGGGTATGGGGAAGTTCCCTCTATCTAAGACAAAATAGGGGTAAATTACCATATTTTATTATCATATCCAGGTGTTTAATGAGGTCCTAAAATATTCAAGTATTCCTTCTACAAAATTTTATCTCCTGGTCATCTCATATGACCCTGCAAACTCTCAAGTTCCAAACTGATTCTTCTATATGCAGAGTGCATAGGCCTATGTGCACTTTAGGCCAAGAGATAGCTTCTTAGAGACCTCCCTTAGATACTTATGGTATTTAAACATATTATGGAAATATATAAACATATCCCACATTCTCTCAATGCCTATCTATCTATATAAGTGATTGGGCTCCTCTCTAGACACTAGACCTAGATTACGCCTATTATGCCTTGCTTGCAAATTTTATGACTTAAAAACTCCCTATAGGATTACATGCCTATGTGAGACCTCATAAAAATTTAATCAAAATTGATCCAAATTATTACACCTTACCATATATTCCCATATCTTCATACTTACTATTCCTCCCTTCATGGCATACTTGCAATGTCTAATCCTTTTGGTGAGTGACCTAGATCTATGCATAAATAAAGGACATATCCCCTTATTTCTAGGGAAAGAGGATTTCATAATGGTATTTTATAGGTCATATTTATCCTTGGTACCAAAGTATAAGGTCTGACACCTTTACTTTCTCTTGTAATGACTCAAAAAGAAAGATAGACTTGACTAGAACCTAAAATTTTGTAGAGTTCTTTAATGTATTGTAGGTGCTTATGGATGACCTCCTCTCTCCATAAATCCATTTGGAAATGATATTTTCATGATTATATTTCCATTATGAGTCTACAAATATGTGTTAGTCATCTAACCAAAATAAAACTTTCCATTGTGGAATTTTTTACTAGGTACTAGGCCTAATTATGAGTTGAATGGGTTTTAGCCTTGGGAGGACTACCTATAGGTTGCTTTGTGAATTAGGCTTTAAGAATTTTATTTTAGGGTATATTTTAATTTTTGAACACCATTTTACTCTTATCATCCATTAAACTCTTCCACATACACTGTTATCCTTAAATAACCCTTCCTTTATCCAAGATTGAGTCCCTACCTGTAGGTGGACTAAGACACCTCCGTTCGACTTGTAGGTCAAGATGGGGTTGCTTATAACATTTTCATGATGATAATTAAGTTATGTGAAACCTCCCTAAGGTTAAAAATCTATATATCATCTTGAATTCACCTAAATGCTCCATTTGGGCTCAAAATATGCATTTCACTCTTGATTGGGGCCCTTTCTCCTTGAGCCCCTATTGAAAGGTGCAATTTGCCCTATGTACAAACATCAAAGTGATCAAAAGGAGAAAAACATTACATTAAAAACTCCTTAGGTGATCTTGATATAATATAAGTTTCATTCTCAATATTGGAACCATTCTCATAAAGATGAGTTTCATGTTCTTCTTGGTGTCAAAGGTCATTCACAGTTTCCCAAGCCTGTAGATATCATTTTTGAAATTCAATGTTTCAAAAGAAACTTGAGACCTTCCAATAATCATATTATCTTCATCATTTGATGTTCATCTTTGGCATGGATCTAGTCCATACTATTTATTACCAAACTTATCAATCTATATGTTTGAAACACCTTGTCAGCATGTTTTAGGAGGTCTATAAAAAACCTTATGTGCCTCTATTTTTTACTTTTAGGGATTAGATCCCTGAGAATGTAGTCACTTATTTGAAAGTGCTCCTTATCTAATTTGTCATTATAGTGTTTCCAAAAGGTCTACCAATACCTCCTTCAATGTATTAGGACTCTAAATGGGTTCCATCACTTTTTCAAAGCCTCCAAACAAGTATTCTTAGGTCTCTGAAAACACCATCTATAGATGATTGTTGACATCACAAATGGGCAGTAAGTATGAGATCAAGAAGAAATGTAGATGAAAGGGTGTTTAAAAATTCCAACTAAAGGTTAAAATTTCAAATGAATAAATATCCACCAAGGGAAACTTGAAACAAGTTCCAACATCTTTACTTAAATGTGTTAAATCTCCATGAAAACATTTAAAGGTATCCATTTATGGTAGAATTGTGTGCAAGTATGGTATATGACTACAAGCTCATGAAAATGATTGTAGAAGGAGGTTGAGAGGTGAAGGGGGAAACTAAGAAAGATTTTAAAACATCTGTAACTACCTATCATATCCCTATGAAATCATGAACAAACATGGAATTCTTGAAAGTGGAGAAAACTGGCAATTAACACAAAAAGCACTAGTCTACAAAATTGATGTTGGGGGATCACAAGAACAACACCTGTTCTGATCCCACTTTGTTAAGATCTTGCTCCTCAGAAAGAGCACAGTATGATTACCAAATATAATCAATTATAAATGCGAAAATACCCAAAAACACAAGTAACTAAAATTCACCAATAGCACAGAATATGAGAGACAATACACTATCTTGTATTAACACTTTACAGAAAAGAATACAATAAAGAGCCGCCACACTGTTCCACCTTACAGAGGCTTCCCACACCTCAAGTGTATAGTAATTCTTCTACAACACTCTCCTACACAAAAAAAGGTCCCAACAACCAACTCACAAACAGAATTGGTGTTCACCTCTCCAACTAGTCAGTAATAACCCTGCCAGTTCACCAAGCACTCTAAAGCACTTCAAGTTGGTCTCCCATGAATCTACAACCTGCAATTCAATAGACCATACTCACACATGTAGATCTCCTATGAGCTTGCAACAACCTGCAACTCAATGATCTTACAATTAGAAGGAACTTTCTTGCCTTCCTTATCTTATGCCAATTACAATACATGCCAATGGGTCTATAAATAGATCCCAGACTTAAACAATAACTTAGACTCTTAATTTAGACAATTATCCTCGCAGCTCAAGACTCTAACTGGGCTTTATATGCAAACACTTCATTCACTTAACTAACTGTCTGTGTAACGAATAGTTCTGGAACACACAGGCGACCGATGCCGGTCCCTGCTTGCCTGGTTCTGTCAACATCGGCTGACTCCCTGCCATCGTCGGTGGCCTTCTGCACTGGTCACGACCGACGTCGGTCCTGCTGCCGACGCCAATGCTCCTAGATCTCAACAACCATCTGTTCCTTTTAGTTTTCAAAGAGTTGAAGCTTTTAGCTCCACAACTTAACAATTGAGATGAATTCCTTATCAAATAAAATTAAAACTTGAAACCAAGGATGGGAAGTGTTAGATAATGATTCTAACATATTTGAAGTAGACTTTTTAAATGGATGGCTCATGAAGCAAATTTTACCATTTCTCAAACTTATTATATGTATTTTAAGTTCTTTGCATTTATAATATTCTCCTAAGAGCATTTTGTCTGAAACCTCCTATGTTAGCGATACCAAACAAACACTTGCTAGTCATTTTGATCTACCAAATAGAGCAAGAAGGGAGCAAAATAATTTTGACTTAAAAATGACATCTCTACATAAAAAAAAGCATAGATATGAGTTTTATTAATATGGATAGGCATTCCATGTCATCCTCACATGTGGCACACTTCCCAAGGATCCATACATGTGTCATTTTCTTCCTCTTTTGCTATAAAACTATCCTTTCTTCTAGACAACCTATAATATTTAGTTAGTAACCATCACTAAAGACTTCTTAAGACACATGGCACATTACATAAGCATTTTTAACTTGCACATTTCTAAATAAATCCGTGCAAAGCATTAAATGCACTTATTTGACCCCTGAAATGACTCAAAAGGATAAATGGACATAGAGAACTAATGACCAAAGTTATTATAACACCAATTGACATTAATTGACCTATGAAACACCTTATAACAAGACATTATACCCCCTTATAGGCCTAAAAATGAAGTTTTTTACTAAGGGTGCCCTATTTTCACCTAAAAGTCAAAATTGGTCAACATTTCCTTGAATAAAATATTATCACACAGTTTAATACTCCATTATCTCTAGTCAATGACAATATACCTACCATTCCAATTAGTTAAATTCATTATCTAGGTTTATGATAATAAGATCACCTCCTTAAATTACTACTCCAACAAATAATAACCTTCTTAATGCCATCAATAAGTCTACCATGGAAAAACTGAAAGATTGACAATCATTACTAAAGTATGCTCTGTCGACTGACAAAATTAAACATAAAAATGATCTAAAATCTTCCCCATTCCTCTTCATGTATGAGCAAGAGCTAGTGTTTCCACTTACCTTAAAGATCCCCACATTTTAATTTATGCTAGAATACATGAGAGAAGTTGACCACGTACAATCAATATTTATGAACACTCTCCAAATTGAAGATGAATGAGATGAAACCTTACAAAACTTCACCATACATTAAGATATAGTAAAGAGATGGTTCAACAAAATATCTTAAATCAAAATTTTCAAAAAACCATACCTTACCTTGTTTTTGTACAAGGCACACAAGAAAATGGGGAAACATTATAAGTTGGATCTTATTTAGATAGGTCAATAATAGATCTAATAAATTTTAGGATATAATGTTGTCAAGCTAAATGATTTACAAGGAAATGGCATCAGTATAATTATGAAAGAGGAGTTATTGAAGCGCTAATTTTGATGTCTCATCCACATCCATCATGGAGTAACTATAATTTTTAGCTTAGGATTAGTGTAGGCTTATAGTATATTTAAATTAGTTTCCTTTCAATTTGTGTTTTTTTCTTTTCTTTCTTGCTTTCAATTTTCTTTTGTGTCACTTTCATTTCTATTTGTTGGTTCTACCCTAGTCTCTTTTATGGTTTCTTGAATTTCTATTAAGTTTTTCTCTAGTAATTTTTTGATTACATGAGTCCATACCTCCTTGAATGCCATAGTATTGAATCCCATGAACACATTCAAATTAGTTGATGAAGAAAAAAATCCACTAGAAAGTGTCAATATTTTAGAAGTCTAAATTTATCTTAGATACCCCAAAAACCATGGTAGACCATTTCACATCTTCATGATAGAGTGACATAATTCTTTTAAGGATCACTATATGAATTAAGAGTAATTTTCTTACTAAAATAAGGTTGACACCGCACTTTGATGCATTGAAGAGTTACCTTGAGGTCTATGAAATAGTAAAATAAAAATCCATCGTGACAAGAATTTTTTTTAATTAATTTATTTACCTTGGATATATTGGTTCCCAACCCTCTTAGACTAAATAAAAATATAAAAATCAAAAATAGAATATGAATATCAAAATTAAATTAAAAAATTTATCCTAAGAAATGATGATTCGTGTAATCTCTATCAGGCCTATGGATGCCTATCTAGCAATGGACCAAGGCTTAGAGTAGAACCAAAGGTATATGTTGGCAATTTTGGCCCATATGCCAAGCTTTTGCCTAGATAGATGAGCTGAACAAAGTTTTGGATGGAATGAGTGGTCCAAAGATCACATACAACTTGCAAAGCTTGTGAAACACTTTAAATAAACTTAAAGTGTAGTGTGTCAAAATTTGAGAAAGTAGGTTTCCATGGTGATCATAGCTTTCAATAACATGAATCAGGTTTGTACAAGCCTTAGAAGTTCATTTGAGTCTTGAAGATACAAAAAACAAGTCAAGCATAAGTCTAGAATAACTAGACTATCATCACACATCACTAAGAAATGAATAGACTAGTTTTCTAGTGCATTTTATAAGTCTGCTCAAGAAGCCTCTCAAGCCCAAAGGATCACATATAAATGATGCATTTAGTGCCAAGATAATCCTTTACAAATTTGGTATCTTGATGAGATTTCTATCTCAATATATAATCCTTTAAAGTTATACTTATAGAGTGAAAAGAATGCGAAGACGTTAAGTTTAAGCCTCATGAATAATCATTTAAGGTCAAATGTTCTAAGGTCTAATGTGAAGCTAACAAGTGTCAAAATTATATAAGCTCAATTCAAGATCTAATGGTGAGTGGAAATATAATGAGTTAATGGGTATTGAATAAATAACGATGTGTATTTGACCATGCATCTAAGATTAACAGTGAGCTCATAGTCAAAAGTTTAGTGTATCCTAAGATTAAATGTGTGGATAATAAGTGGCAATATCTTAGGTGCCCATATAAAGATATAATGGTGTGTGGTAACTGAAAAAGTTCCTAATAAATCCAAGTTGATCAATGGTGCATGATCCATCATACCAAAGCATATCAATGGTGAGTGAAAGGTCAACTAGTCAGTGGATCTCCAAAATGAATGAGAAGCTGCTAAGTGTCATGACCATAACAACTATTTGGTAAATTTTTGATACACATTTGAGCCATACAATAGGAGATTGATGGTGTCCATAAGGTTAAGAAGTCAATGAGCTCAAGACAAATACAAGGCCACCACATGGTGCAAATGCAGGGGTATATGGCATTGTTAGCAGGATCCTAATAACAAATAAAGAGCTACCAAGTGGCACATTTTTAGAAAACCAGATCAAGATCAAGGGCTAATATCAAAATTTAAAACCTTGAGAATTCAAACAGAGATCAAATACGGTCACGGTTGAATGAAAGAAAATATTTCAAAGGGATACCACAAAGGAAAACACATCGATTTTGATAGGTTCATTGCCAAAGCCAATAGCATGATTATGACCCTTTTCTCCACTCTTACATGCCAAAGATGAACCAGTAGGGAGAAATCCATGTCAGAATAAGATCATAATAGATTGATCCAGCTATTGTAACTTCTTTGATGTCAGAATATAGATTTCAAATGACTTGATCCCATCATTGTAACTATAAGGAGCATCAATGCAAGCCAAAAATAAATTGAAAGAGATAGATACAGTTATAGCTGCCTTCTAGAAGTAATCATAGGAATTATGATCTTTTCTAATAGCATCAACACTAGAATGATTATAAATATTGGTCATTATGCTCCCTTATCCATCCTTTTATGCATTGATCCCTGTCTCTCTCAACCCATTCTAATATAAAGATAAGCTTATAAGCCTTAAAAAGGATCCCTCTCTTTGGCATGAATAAACTCTACCAAGATTTGTACTGTAACACCTATTTGATGCAATAAAAGATTGAATTCCTCTATTTATAAGCTAAGTTGAAGTGTGTATTATGACTAGATTGATGTGGTTAAGTGAATGTATGTTTTCCTTGCCTCTATATGAGTCTTCTCACCTTCATGTAATGTTTTTATAGTTCTCACAGGTCATTCTAAGTGCATATATAGTCTGTTGGGTAGTTTGGAAGTGGACAATTGCCCTCCCATGCTAGGTCAATAGCTAGTACATGCCTTTTTGTGAAATATTTATGTGGAATATGATCAAAGAGTGAATTAAGTGATGTTTTTCAGTCTTGAATGCAACTTCCAATATGTCTTGTGCAAGTATAAGGATCAAAATATTTAGTGCATCACCTCCATTTTATATGCTTTCATGGATTATTGGTAATCTCTCTCCCCTCTTCCTCACAAGAAGTTAGTTTAGGTTTAGTATAGGTGATAGACCCAAAAGGAAGTTAGCCTTCTCTAAAGTTTTGAACCAAGATTAGGTGACCTACATCCTAGGCTTATTCCCATGTTGGACTAAGTTTGAGCAAGAGGACCTGAACAATCCCTTTCTCAACTAGGGTGAAACCTAGGATGCCAACAGTTTTAGTATACCTGGTGGGACTAGGTTTCCTAGAGGAATTGAAATTTGGAGGTAAGGAAAAGATTCTATAGTATGAAAGGAAATCCATCATCATTAGGAGCTAAATATATTTAAATTTTTAGATTTTATAACACCATCTAGATAGCATTCTCATGGCAAAGGTTACTACAAGGTCAGTTAGTAAAAGTATTCCCCTTGAATTCATTAAGCTAATTTTATTTCATATAAAAGAGAAAGATTTAATAAAACAAAACCTTATCCCAAAAAGCAATATTCATCTCCTAGTCATCCTATTATTTTAAGCATTGTAATCCCAATTAACCAAATGGCCATCAGGAATCAAGTGTTCATCCTATTCAATAGAGGTAGTCCACTTAATTTGGCTCATTTTGATGGTATTCCTATGTCTGCAATTAATATTATCCCCTTATGATTAGGATAAGGTCAAACAAATTCTATTGAGCACATCTAGGATGTTACCAACCTTTGTTCCATTCACAATGTTATTCAAGATAATGTGGCTATTAGACTACTTGTTGCTCCATTCAAAATAAAATCATTGCAGTGGTATAGAAATCTTCCATTGAATTATATTTCTACTTTATATGAGTTAGTTATAGCCTTAGTCAGACAATTTAAGGATAAATTCAATCACATATGTTTAGTTGAATCGTTGACTAACATAAAAAGAACTCATGAGTTCATGTTTGATTTCAACCTCAAATTCCAAAAGACATGGATGGACTAGAATACATGCATTGATCAGACCATCCCCTGAATATGCTTTCTTTTATTACTTAAGACCCCTTAATTATGATATTAGTGTGATCATACAATTTATGGGTGGTAATACCTTGCCATATGCTTATGAGTTTATAATAAGAGTATAAAATAGTTTGATACATGTTGGTAAGTTTGCTCCAAGGCCTCCAATGTCTATATTCCAAGGGTTGAAATCTATTCCACCCCCTCAAGTTGTTCAATTTCCATCATTAGCCCCTATTCCACCTCCTCGATCTTAAGTTGTATCCCCTTCTAGTCAAGCCAATGAGCTTAGTAAGCTGAAAGGTTTGCTTCAATCTTTTCAAAATGAAATAGTATAAATCAAAAGAAATCAATATTAGACTAATAGGCCCTATCAACAATAAAATCAAACTACTTATCATCCATTGATATATCAAAGGCCTCGTTATCAAGGATTTAGAGAAAATAGACCACCCTACCAGGCATAAAGAACCATAGTTCTAGCTAAGCCATATACATATTTTGATCTTAATGCACCTTCCACATTAAAATTTATTGTTCCCATACCACCTCAAAACAATTTGATGTATGACTCAATTTGGTATCCCTTCGACCTTAATGATGCTCAAGACTAAGCCTTGGTATCACAAAACATTACTATGTCACAAATGACTCAAGAAGAGTTTTCTCGTCAAAGAGGTCAATATCAAGAGACAAATTTGCTACCCCAAGGAGAGGCTCAACAAGTTCAAAGGCAGCCTGATGACATTAATGTAAACTGGCAAAAAGATTATTATGTTGCATTCAATCATGGTGGTGAGACTAGCAGTCTAAATGGTTAAGTTGCATCTACAATTGGAGCTAAAAGAAGAGCCATTGATGAGGCTCAAGATGTGACTAACTATTCAAGTACTGCTAATGTTATTTCCAAGAGTGCCAAATACCAACTTGTTTCCCCTATAGCACATAAAAATTAGAATGTAGAGATTGGGAAGGTCACTCAAATAGCTTTGATCCATGACCAACCATTAGTTCAAAAGGTGAATCCAAATGTTAGTGGAGTTTAATTAAATATAATACATAAAATTAATAAATCCAATGTCAACATTAGCATGTGAGATTCCCTTTCTATTTTAGGATATATGCTCATCTAAGAGCTTTCAACTCTCAAGGTGTTTCCAGAACTAGTTGAGAAATAAGGAGTTGTCCTAACTAATTTAGACCAACCAATGAAGCATCAAGTACAATAGGTACACAAAATGGAAAAAGGTGACAAATCTAAGTAAAACTCCAAAAAATTCAAGTAAAAATCCTCCCTTATACCTCTCTCTGATAGTTGGTGATTTTTTAGTTCATAACCATATGGTGGGCAGTGCAGCCAGTAGCACTATCATACCTAAGCAAATTATAGACAACCTGTTAGGTTGTGGAGATAAAAGCTTCACTGTTATGCAAATGTGGAGGTTGCTGAGTGTTATAGTAACCGACATCGGTCAGGCCAACCGCCTTCAGTCATATCTCGTGTACAGAGCAACTGGCATCCGTTAGGGGTCGATCGGCATCGATCAGATAAGAACCGATGTCGGTCATCTCCAGACAGACAGAGACCGATGTCAGTCATCTGTGCGTTCCAGAACTAGTCTAATTTTAGACGGATAATCAATTTGCATGTAAAGACTAATTTTAGTCTTGAGTTTGCATTTCTAATTATTTTAATTGGGAAGTCTAATTATTATTTGGTTTGGGATCTATTTAAGAGACCCATGGGGTTGTATTGTAATCAAGGACTAAGGACAAGGAAGAGATCCTTCTGAGTGTAAGATCAGTTGATCTACAAGTGTGCAAGATCAGGGAGATCTACATGGTAAGTAAGATCAGTTAGATCTATAGGTGTGCAAGATCAAGGAGATCTATTTGGAGTACTTGGAGTACTTGGTGGACTGGCAGTAGGTAATAACAACCATTGGATTAATTATCATTGACTGATGGAGGGAACAACTCAGTGTTGAGTTGTGTTTGTAATTGATTGAGAGAAAGAACTCTTGAGGGAGAATTACTAGACACCCAAGAGGTGTGGGAAGAGTGTGATTTCTTCATTGTATTTCCTTCTGGAAGAGTGTTAATATAGATTGTATTGTTTCTCATATTCTGTGTTGTCTCTAAATTCTAGTTACATATTACTTCTGGTTTAATTTTGTGTTTAGTTGCTTATACAAAGGTAATCAAATGTGCTCTTAAGGAGTAGGATCTTGACAGTTGGTATCAGAGCTGTGTGTGTGGATCCTAATAGTTGATATCAAAGCAGGTTCATCAAAGCTTGGTTTAGAGCTTAGTTCACTAACACCTTGGTTTCAGAGTGTGTTAAGTGTTTGTTGATTACATGTCACTCACAAGGGTTTCTGTTTGAGTGGGAGTAAAGCAATGGCAGAAGAAAGTATGCTAAGAATAGAGAAATTCAATGGCAAGAATTATCAATTATGGAGGATGCAGATAGAAGATTATCTGTATCAGAAAGATCTGTACTTACCATTGGGTGGGGTTGCAAGCAAGCCCACATATATGCAAGATGAAGAATGGAAGGTTCTTGATAGAAAGGCTCTTGGAGCTACAAGGTTGACACTGGCAGCTTCTGTGTTTTCCAACTTATCTCAGGCAAAGACAACAGTAGAGTTAATGGAATCTTTGGCAAATTTATATGAAAAACCCTCAGCTTTGAATAAGGTATTTCTTATGAAGCAATTATTTAATTTACAAATGCTAGAAGGTGGATCGTTATATAGTCATCTTAGTGATTTCTATGGTTTGGTAAACTAGTTAAATTTAGTCAAAATAGTTTTTGATGATGAAATTAAGGCTATCTTAATCTTATGCTCTTTACTTGAAAGTTGGGATAGCTTGGTAATGGCAGTAAGTAATATTGCATCTGCTTCAAATATCTTGAAAGTTGATGATGTTGTTAGTGTAATCTTGAATGAAGAAATTCACAGGAAAAGCACAGGTGAGACATCAGGTAATGCTTTAAGTGTTGAAAGCAGGGGATGGCAAAGAGAGAAGGGCAAGCAAGGGAAATCAATGTCAAAGATAGGTAGTGGATTCAAATCCAGGTATGGCAGTATAACCTATTGTAATTATGGAAAGAAAGGGCATGTAAAGAAAGATTGTTGGTTGGTAGAAGATCAACATGAAGGAAATAAAGAAGCAAATGATGTAGGTATTGTTGCACGGGATGCTCTTAAATGTTCCTTAGATAAATTAGAATCTTGGGTTTTAGATTCTGGTGCATCTTTCCATGCAACCCCATATAGATAATTTTTTCATGATTATGTCCATGGAGACTTTGAAAAAGTTTATTTAGGGAATGGTAAGCCTTGTCAAATTGTTGGCAAAGGGAAAGTGCAGCTGAAATTGCAGACTGGCAACATATGGGTGTTGAAGGATGTCATGCATGTTCCCATCCTGAAGAGGAGTCTAATTTTTGTAGGAAAGTTGGGTGATGAGGGTTGTATAGTAGCTCTCACAGAGGAATCTTGGAAAGTTTCCAAGGGTGCACTTGTATTAGCAAGAGGTAAGAAAGTAGGTACACTTTATCTATCTACTTGTATTACTGATTCTCCTTCTGGTTTATCTACTTCAGATGTAGATGCAAAGATGTGGCTTTGTAGGCTTGGTCACATGAGTGAGAAGGGAATGGATGTTCTTAAGTCAAAAGGTAAGAGTTTAGATTTGAAAAGCATAGATCAATATTTCTGTAAGCATTGTGTGTTTGGGAAATAGGTGAAAGTGAGGTTTCTCACAACTGGGTCAACAAAGAAGAAGCACAGGTTGGAGCTTGTTCATGCAGGTGTGTGGGGACCAGCTCAGAGAGCTTTTATTGGAGGATCATAGTATTATGTTTCTGTCACTATTAGAACAAAATTTGGGTAGACAGCAAGCTGTCAAGGAGTCTCAAACTCCCATGAAGAGGTTTGAAAGGGTAAGTAAGCCTCAAATTCATTATTCCCCTTCTTTATACTACTTGTTGCTCACTGATGGTAGAAAACTAGGAAGTTTTGAAGAGGCAATGCAGGTAGAATCCAGGAAACAGTGGGAGCATGGCATGAATGAGGAAATTGATTCCTTGAAAGAGAACCAAATGTGGGATTTGGTAGAGTTACCAACTGGAAAGAAAGCACTGAAAGATAAATGGATTTATAGGTTAAAGAAAGGAGAGAATGGACAGGGGAGATAGAAGGCCAGGTTATATGGTCTTGAGCATGCTCCAAGACAGTGGTATAGGTTTGACAGATTTATGACAAAGCATGGCTTTAGTTAATGTCAATGTGACCATTGTGTTTATTTTACCAGGTTGGATAATGGTCACTACATTATCCTGTTACTGTATGTAGTGTATATGCTTGTTGCAGGGTCACACATGTAGGGAATTACTGAGCTAAAGGTAAAAGTAGCTCAGACACGTGCCAGGAAGGATTTAGGGGGAGCAAAGAAAATCCTTGGCATGAGTATTTTTAGAGACAGGGAAAATCATAGGTTGATTTTGTCTCAAGAGGATTATGTGAATAAGGTTGTAGAGAGGTTTGATATGCAGGATGCAAAACCGATAAGCACACCTATGGTTGGAAAGTTCAAGCTGAGCTATGAACAGTGTCCTAAATCACATGATGAGGTTGAGTACATGAGTACTAGACTTGATATTACCCAAGCAGTGGGAGTTGTCAGCAAGTTTATGGCCAATCCAGGAAAGGAGCACTGGAAAGCAGTTCAGTGGATTCTCAGATATTTGAGAGGGACCAACAGCAGGTATTTATGCTATGCAGGGTCAAGCACTTCTCTACATGGGTATGTAGATTCAGATATGGTAGGTGACTTAGATGGCAGGAGAAGCACCACAAGATATATGTTCACTGTTGGTGGAATGGCGGTTAGCTGGATTTTAGAGATGCAAAAGGTTGTTGCAGTCATAGAGGCTAGCAAGGAAATGATATGGATGACTTGGTTCATGGAAGAGTTGGGAAAGGAGCAAGATATTTGCAAATTGTACAATGATATTCAAAGAGCAATTCATTTTGCAAAGGATTTAGCTTTTCATTCAAGAACCATACAGCTTAGGTACCACTTCATTAAGCAGGTATTGGAGGATGGTGAGTTGAAGCTGGAATGGATCCATATGGATAAGAACCCTACAGATATGTTAACAAAGTCGAGAACAAAGGAGAAGTTGAATCTTCATTCAACTTTTGTTGGTCTTCAAGATTGAACTTGAAGATGGGATACAAGCCAGAAACAAAATTAGAGGATGTACAGGTACAGGTACAGGTGCAGCTATTTATCTCCAAGTGGGAGATTGTTAGATTATGCAGCTAAAAGTTTCACTGTTATGCAAATGTGGAGGTTGTTGAGTGTTACAGTAACTGACGTCAGTCATATCCAGTGTATAGAGCAACTGGCATCGGTTAGGGGTCGGTCGGCATCGGTCAGACAAGAACCAATGTCGGTCATCTCCAGATAGATAGAGACCGACGTCGGTCTTCTGTGCATTCCAGAACTGGTCTAATTTTAGACGAATAGTTAGTTTGCATGTAAAGACTAATTTTAGTCTTGAGTTTGCATTTCTAATTATTGTAATTGAGAAGTCTAATTATTGTTTGGTTTGGGATCTATTTAAGAGACCCATGGCACTGTATTGTAATCAAGGACTAAGGACAAGGAAGAGATCCTTTCGAGTGTAAGATTAGTTGATCTTCAAGTGTGCAAGATCAGGGAGATCTACATGGTAAGTAAGATCAATTTGATCTGCAAGTGTGCAAAATCAAGGAGATCTACTTGGAGTACTTGGAGTACTTAGTGAATTGGCAGTAGGCAACAACAACCATTGGGTTGATTGTCACTGACTAGTGGAGGGAACAACTTAGTGTTGAGTTGTGTTTGTAATTGATTGAGAGAAAGAACTCTTTAGGGAGAATTGTTGGACACCCAAGAGGTGTGGGAAGAGTGTGATTTCTTCATTGTATTTCCTTCTGGAAGAGTGTTAATACAGATTGTATTGTTTATCATATTTTGTGTTGTCTCTAAATTCTAGTTACATATTACTTCAAGTTTAATTCCATGTTTAGTTGCTTATACAAAGGTAATCAAGTGTACTCTTAAAGAGTAGGATCCTGACACAACCTTGGTCTTATCTATGAACCAAATGTTAAATGGGTATTAAAATTATATGGTTCACTAAAAAAGATAGTAGACATCATTAAGGGTCTAAAGTTGACACTACATGTTTGTCCCAATGTTACCATTCAACAAGATGTAGTTGTGGTGGACTTGCCTCCCTATTTTGCCATGTGTTTATCAAGGGACTTTACCTCAAAGATTGGAGGATACTTATCATCTAATTGGACATATTTAATATTCAATACTAGGTATGGTACCAAGGTAACCATAAAATTTAAACCTATTTCATGGTTCCATTTGGAACCATATATGCCAAGTGTTGTGAACACTAATTGCCTCATATCAGATGGGGTGATAGAAGATAGTGTAAAGGAAACAGAATCACCTTTCGATGGGATTCTAGATTTTTTCCTTGATTAGTGGGCCTCTATATCACATGAATATGATCAATATAAACTAATTGAAGAAGTACTTGGTGTTTATTTCCTCCATGTGAAAGATGCACCAATTCTGACCTTGGTGAAGGATGATGAGTCTAGTGATGATCTTTGGCAATTATACTTTGATGGGTCAAGGAATAAGCATGGTACCAAGGCTGGAATGATGTTTATTTTTACATCAAATCAAATTTTCTTATCATCTATTCAGTTTAAATTTGGTTTTTTAAACAATACTGTAGAATATGAGGTATTAGTTCATGGTTTACAATGGGTTAGGAAGATGAAAGTCAACACCTTACAAGTCTTTGGTGATAGTGAACTTGTAGTTCACCAAGTGAGAGGTCTTAATGTATGTAAAAAACCATTGCTTAAATATTATAATCATAGGGTATGGGACTCACTTGAAGAGTTTTAGGCCTTCAACATTCAACTAATATTAAGAGATGAGAACAAACATGCAAACATGTTGGCTTCCATTGGCGCACAATCTAGTATCCCAACTGACGTAAGAAATGAAAAGGTTTAGTCACACATTAAGGTGATTGTAAGGCCTTCTATCCTAGATAATAATGATAATTGGTAAATGTTTGAAGATGATAATCAAATTGTCATATTCATTCAAAAAGAGGCTAAGTTTTCCTCAATAAATTAGTCAAAGGACTTTCATTAGTATGGTGATCAGATTATGCAATTGAAAACAAATAAGTTGCCCAAGGGATTGGTCACACTTGAAAACAAATTCAATGGTGATGATGAGATTAGGAAGTAAAATTCACCTTTGTCAACAAAGGAAGAACACTATGCCAATGTGGAAGTTTCACCAAGTAAGAGATTAAAGTTGGGTAAATTATGCACTTATTCAAAAAATGGAGATTTCATTGAGTTATGTGTAAGTTTTGTTGATGTATTTGCATGACAATACAGTGATCTCAAATGATTTTACCCAAGTCTACCTCAACACACCATTGAGTTAGAAGATGAAACTAATCCAGTAAGACAAATACAAAGGCCTATTAATCCTAAGCTTGAACCTTTGATGAGAGCTGAGCTTTATAAGCTCATTGAGTTAGCTATTATATTTCCAATTAAGCACTCAACTTGGGTGTCAAACCTTGTTCCAATACGGAAAAAGAATAGTGAAATTAGACTATGTGTTGACTTATGTGACCTAAATAAAGCTTCCCTTAAAGACCACTATCCACTGCCATCTATGGAACATATTTTATAGTTAGTCATAGGTTCAGAAAGGTTCTCCTTGTTAGATGGCTATAGTGGTTACAACTAGATTTTGGTCAAGGAAGAAGACCAATTCAAAACAACCTTCACCATGAAGTGGGGGACATTTGCATATAGAAAGATGCCCTTTGGTCTATCTAATACTGGAGTAAGTTTTCATAGATCCATGGACATGGAATTCCAAGACCTTCTTAACAAGTCTGTGCTAGTCTATTTGGATGATATAAAAATGTTTTTAAAGATTGAAATGGGAACATGGTTCACCTTGAGCAAGTGTTTAAAAGGTGTAGATAATTTAGGGTATCTCTAAATCCCAAAAAGTGTGTCTTCTTAGTTCATGAGGATAAGCTTCTTAGACATATAGTTTCAAAGCATGGTTTAAGAATAGATCCTGAAAGGATAGCTTCAATTCTTCCACTTTCCTTACCTAAGCACAAAAGAGCTTTATAAAGTTTCTTAAGGGAGATTACTTTTATCATAAGATACATCTTAGATTTTACCACTTTAGCTAATCCACTTATATATATGCTAAAGAAGAATCAAATTTTCATCTAGTCCAAGTAAAGAGTAAAGAATTATGAGGGAATTAAGAAATCCATGGGTAGTGCTCCTACGCTCATGAACCCAGATTTCATAAAGGACTTCATTATGTACACCTATGCTAACATTAACACCATTTCAGGCATTCTTGTGTAGCAAAACCATGAGGCCTTAGAACATCCATTATCCTTCTTAAACCAAGGCTTGGAATAATATGAAACAAGATACTCTTTTATTGAAAATCATGTACATTTACTCATAAGGTCTCTCAAGAAATTTAGATACTTGTTGTCTAACAATAAGATACATCTAATGGTTACACATCCAAGTTTTAAGGAGTTTCTCTTGAACAAGGACATAAATGAGAAAAAATATGGGTAGATAACAAAGTTAATGGAGTATGATGTTGAGATCAAAGTCACAAAGTTGATGAGAGGCAAAGTACTTTGTGATCGTCTAGCCCAAGATTTACAAGAAGCTAATGAGGTGGTTATGTTGTTAACTAATGAAGAAGTTGCAATTGACCATACCTCACCTTCTCGTTGGTATCATGATTTGGTAAGATATCTCCAAGATGGTCTTTATCCCTCTCACCTAAATCTTTCAAAAATAAGATACTTCAAATTGTAATCCATTCCATTTATTCTTATTGATGGTGTTTTGTCCAAGAAATATATCAATGGCATGTTGTTAAGATGCATTGAACAACATCAAAAGGAAAGGTTACTTGAAGAGTTCCATGATGGACATGGTGGAAGGAATTATTTAGCAAGGACCACAACCCAAAAGATCATGAGAGTTGGGTATTATTGTCCAAGCTTATCTAGTGATTGTCATGCATAGGTTAAGAAATGCAAATAATGTGTTATGTTTGTAGGAAAGGTGAAACTTTTAGCCTTACCTCTCTAACCAATTGTAATGGGTCATCCCTTTGTCCAATGGGGATTGGACTTTATTGGTCTCATTAACCCCCTTTCAATCTTAGGTCATAAATGGATACTAATTACCATGGATTACTTCACCAGGTGGATAGAAATAGTGCCATTCAAGGAAGTAAATGAGACCACTGTTCTAGATTTATATGAAGGTCTGCATACTAGGTTTGGAGTCCCTTCAACTATTATTTCTAAAAATGTTATGGCCTTTGTGGGGAGTAGGATAATTTTATGGGCTATTCAACATGGGATTTATCTCAGCACTTCATCAAACTACTATACCTAAGGAAATGGTATTGTTGAGTCCATTAATAAGACCCTGTTGAAGATCATAAGAAGAAAAATTAAAGACAATCAGAGGTCATATCTTCTCAAATTAAAGTCAGATCTACGGGATGATAGGATCATCTACAATATGTCAATAGCCAACTCTCCCTACAAGCTGGTATATGGTAGAGAAGTAAGAATGCCTATTTATCTTGAATTTTCTACCCTAGACTGATGCATCAACTTGAGTTGTTAGAGAATGAACCTATGTAAATTAGATATGTTGAGCTTATGGAATTAGAAGAGATAAGACATCCATCCATACTAGCCATGGAAAGCCATCAAGAAAAAGTGAAGAGAGCCTTTGATAAAGGAGCTTCTTCACAAAGTTTCAAAGAAGGAGATTTGGTCATCAAGTGGGATGAGGATAGAGCTAAGCTAGGAAAGCATACAAAGTTTGACTCTCTTTGGAGTGTTCCATACATAATCTCTAGCTACAAATCCCACAATGCCTTTCAACTTGCAAGTATGGATGGTGAGGAACTTCCTATCCTAGTTATTAGGATACACTTGAAAGTTTGTTTTGGCTTTCTTCCAAGTCCTATCCTAGCACATTAGTTTATTTGATTTTGCTTTTTTTAGTTAACTTCCTTATTTTGTTTGTTTCCTTCCCTATTTTGGTGGAATTCATTGTCTTTACAAATCAAAAGGTTCCTTGCAATCATAGATCAAATTTGTCATTATTCATGAATCCAAGAGTCATGTAAATGGTCTGAGTTCTCAAGAATAGTAGGCATGTTGCCTAGTTGAGTCACCAAATATGTTTTCCATTTTGGCCCACATGCCAAGCTTTTTCCTGGATAGATTAGATAATAGAGTTGTGGATGGAATGAGTGGTCCAAAGATCACATACAACTTGTAAAGCTTTTTAAACACTTTAAGTAAACTTAAAGTGTAGTTTGTCAAAATTTGAGAAAGAAGGTTTCCATGGTAATCATAGCATTTAAGAACAAGAAGTAGTTTTTCACAAGCCTAAAAAGTTCATTTAAGCCCTAAAGATTCAAACAATAGTTCAAGCACAAGTCTAGAAGAACCAAAATATCATCACACGTCATAGAGAAATAAATAGACCAATTTGTTGGTGCATTTTATAAGTATGCTTAGGAATCCTCTCAAGCCTAAAGGATCATGTGAAAATGGTGAATTTAGTGCTAAGATCATACTCTATATTTTTGGTATCTTTATGAGCTTTCTATCTCAAGATATAAGCCTTTAAATTTAGACTTATAAAGTGAAATGCGTGCATAGGCATCAAGTTTAAGCCTCATGAAATAGACATTTAAGTTAAAATGTTCCAAGGTTGAATGTGAAGCTAAAAAGTGTCAAAATCATGAAATCTTGATTCAAAATCCAATGATGAGTGGTGATCTAATGAGTCAGTGGGTCTTAAAGATCCAACAATACACATTTAATCATGCATTTAAGATCAATGATGAACTTGCAGTCAAAAGTTCAGTGTATCCTAAGATTAAATGCATAGTTAAAAAGTGGCAAGATCTTATGTGCCCATATAAATATCTAACGGTGCATAGTGACTGATAAATCTAATGGGTCCAAGCTGATCAATGGTGGATAATCCATCGTACCAAAGCAGATCAATGACAAGTGAAAGATCAACTAGTTAGTGGATACCCAAAATGAATGAGAAGCTATCAAGTGTCATGACCATGATAACTATCCAGTAAATCAATGGTACATATTCTATCCATGCAATGGGATATCAATGGTGCATATAAGGTCAAAAATTCAATGATCTCAAGATGAATGTGAGGTTTCCATGTGGTGCAAACATAGGGGTAGATGGAACTGATAGTAGGATCCTAAGAATAAATAAAGAGCTACCAGGTGGCACATTTTTAGAAACCCAAATCAAGATCAAGGACCAATATCAAAAGTCAAAGCCTTGAGAATTTAAATAGAGATCAAATACAATCAAGGTCGAACCATAGCAAATATTTCAAAGAGATACCACAAAGGTAGACATGTCAATTTCGATAAGTTCATTGACAAAATCGGTAACATGATTATGACCCTTTTCTCCACTCTTACATGCCAAAGATGAATCAATAGGGAATAATCCATTTCAGAACAAGATCATAACAGATTGATCCAATTATTGTAACTACTTCAACTCTAGGATCTAGCTTTCAAACAACTTGATCCCACCATTGTAATCATAAGGAGCATCAATGTAGGCCAAAAGCAGATTGAAAGAGACTGATAAGGTTTTTATGGATGCCTTATAGAATTAATCTTAGGCACTGTGATATTTTTTAATGGTATCAACATCAAAATGATTGGAAATCTTGGTCATTATGCTCCCTTCTCCATCCTTATACGCATCGATCCCCATCTCTCTCATCTAATTATACTATGAATATAGGCTTCTAAGCCTTGAAAAAGATCCCTCTCTTTGGCATGACTAGACTCTACCAAGATTTGTACTGTAACACCTATTTGATGCAATAAAAGACTAAATTCCTCCATTTACAAGCTGAGTTGAATTGTGTCTTATGACTTCATTAATTTGGTTAAGTGACTGCATGTTTTCCTTGCCTCTATCTGAGTTTTCTCACCTTCATGCAGAGTTTTGGTAGTTCTCACAGGTCATTCTAAGTGAATATATAGTTTGTTGGGCAATTTTGAAGTGGACAACTACCCTCCCATGCCAGGTTAATAGCTAGTCCATGCCTTTTTGTGAAATAGTTATGTGAAAGTTGATTAAAGAGTGAATGAATTGATGTTTTTCAATCTTTAATGCATCTTATAGTGTGTCTTTTGCAATTATAAGGATCAAAATATTTGGTGCATCACCTCTATTTTTTATGCTTTCATGGATTATTGTTAATCTCTCTCCCCTTTTCCTAGCAAGAAGCTAGTTTAGGTTTAGTATAGGTGATAGACCCAAAAGGAATTTGACCTTCTTTAGAAGTTTTAACTAAGATTAGGTGACCACAACCTAAGTTCATTCCCATGTTGGACTAGGTTTGAGAAATAGGACCTGAACAATCCCCTTCTCAGTTAAGGTGCAACCTAGGATGCCAACAGTATCTTTGTCATGGCTATAGATGTTTGTCCAACAACAAAGCAATACCCAAGCTTTCTCCCCTTAGCCAAGAATGAATAACATCAAAGATGCTTTAGAAAATTTGAATCATTAAATATAATTATATGTTGTATTAAATTTATCAATGGTAAAGGTATATGAAGTAACATTCACACACTTTGACTTCTTGAAGGTATTAAAACTTGGTATGTTGTATGTTGAAACTAATCCAAATGTCTCATTTTTATTTGATAATATACAATTTTCTCCTATGATCTATTTGGGTTGTCTAAGTTCAAACTATAAATTTTGAGTTCTAAACTCTTGACAGTGTTTTCCCCATACAATGACCATTTTTTGTGGCCAGCCCACCTCATTCCTCTCGAAATGGAGGCCCCCATTTTGATTTGAGTGAATATCTCTTAGCAAGTGCATATTGAATGAAGTTTGAGTCAAAAAATGATTTATCCTTCATCTTCCTTAATATTTGGAGTCAATTAATCTATCCAATCTTTTATGCTTCTCCCTTTTGACTCCTAATAGTTAGATTAAGTGTTTTGAATGCAAAACCTAAGTACGTTGATTTGAGAAGTAATGCATGGTTAAGACAAAGGAGGATTTCATTGGATTTTTTTTTCTAACAATATTTACTTATTAAAATTCCTTTGAAAATTTGACTTTGGGTTTGTCCCTTTTATTTTATAGGATAAATTTTTTTGGCATAATTTCACACCTATTCACGCTTAATTACAAAAGTTTATATTATCACATGGCACATGATTTGGTATCCTTTCTTTTACACTTGGTCATATATTACTTTTTCAATTTCATGACTTATTTTTTTCTTAATTTGCATTCTTTGTAATAGGCTTCCGTGCACTTATTAGTGGCATTTAGCCTTGCACATTTTATTTTTTTTTTGGCACTTATTTACAATCGACCCAAGCTTACCACTTTTCATGTATTCACAACTTCACAATTCATCACATGTTTTTGAAGTTGGTGACGCAACTCTTCTAGTCCACATTATATGTATTTATAGCTATAAAATCAAAACTATCAAAACTAAGTTACGGAGGGTCCAAGTCTTTGAGTAATGTCATGCGTCACATCTTCACTACTTGCCAAAATAATTTTATGGTAACCAAGGCTTATGGGGATAGGAAGGAATCATAACTTACAAAGTGTCGATGTCCCTTCACTTTCACCTTCGCATTAGTCATAAAAATTCCCAAAAAAATCCAAGGCAAAGCAATTGCATGCCACAACATGGAATGACCTCACATTATTTCCAAAAAAAAAAAAAAGTCTATTTGATATTTTTTTAGGACATGATTCAATCAACAGATGTCATTTGTCATCATTGTATGGTTTTCAAAAATAAAAGGGGTTGTGCATTAATAAATAATGGTGTTGTGTGGCAATGACATAAAGAGGAAGGACATGGAGGCACCTAGTTTTCAAACATAACAACCATGTCACTCCAAGAGGATGTAGTGAAATTTGACAATTGTCTCCCCCTGTCAAACCATTAAATCCACAAACGTTACAAACACTTTTTGTCATCCTCTATCAATATTTATAGTGTTAAAAGTTGAGGACATTTATTAGGGAAAAAAGAGCCATGTTCACCTTGATCCTTTGTAATAAATTAGTATAGGTTCAAAAGAGAAATGAATTATTAGGCATGGAGAAACGATGCTTGCAATGGATTATTTATAATAAAGGGACTGGTATTAAAGATATTTTTAAAAACAACATTGTAAAGGGAAGAGGATATTCTAGTATAATGAAAGGAAGTGATTTATAAATATATAGGAATGTTCGTAAGCTCTTTTTTTCTTCCCATTTATTAAATTTTCTCAATTCTCAATATGGACATGGTATTTGTCAACTACTTTTTTAGATAATTATATAAATTTTTATTGACTTATGGATTTAGTAAATCAAAGCGAATTATTAAACTGATTATATATATTTTATATTTTTTATGACACTAAAATGATTATCATAGATGAATGTGTTATGCTAATAATTCTTATATAATGGTTCATCTTATAAAGCCATGTCGAAAAAATTATATTCATTATGAACTTTCAGGTATACTCATTGACGCATCTATTTTAATTTTATGTTAATCTAAAATACGTAGACATAGGTAAACATTGGTCAGATTTAAATGTCCATGCAAGCATCAGTGTCTCTACTAAGTCTGAGAGCCTCCTTTTTTGCCCTATCCTTCTCTCTGTGTTTATGTTTCTTTTATTTGGTCGCCACATAAAACTTATGTGTCATTGTGAATATGTCTATGGAATTGTCAAGGTCTCAGTATATTATGGAGTCTTGAATGTAGGATTTATTTCTTCTGGTGGTAGTATTTGTGTTGCTCATAGAGTTATTCCAAAAAAGTTACATAAGGGAGCCCAATATTGCAAATTATGCCTTGGATTGTCACTGAAAATCCTAAAATGAAATGATTTTTTTCCCATTAAACTCCTTTATGGGTGTCCATAAAACACATATCAACACTTACTATATCACATATAACATAAATCTCATTATAAACTATATTGACAGTGTCACATAAATGATCTTTCACATTTAGATATATCAATATTTAAGAATTAATATGGGAAAAAGAGTTTTTGTAAAATCAAATTTCAATACACTCCCAAGAGGTTTCAATATCTCTAAAACATTCCAAATTTATAAAGGACCACTAGTTATTTCAACCCACCTAGGCTGATCACAGACATTGACCTTGTCTACTTAAACATGTATGACCTAAAGCATGGCCTTGAAATAATATTTCCCACACTACCAAAACCCCTTATATATGGTCATTTTTGGCATATCAATAAACATAAAATAAATAAGGAAAAGATCTTCTTTAATCATTGTTGACATGTGTAATTTTAATTCAATCATTAAAAACTTCTTAAATAATTTTTTCCCCAAGCGTAACTAAAAAAATTAAATTATTTAATATATTTTTTTCTTTTTTTTTAATCACTACAATACATCAGGGTTAGCGGGGAGAGAGCATGTAACTAGTTTATTATTCATGATTCCTTGCCTTCATTTCTTTTTCGTTGTTTTCTTCCAAAATCTTTAAGACTTCTTGGTTCACTTGCTTTTTTTGTCATCTTTTGAACATATGGAAAAAGGTAACAACGTTCTCTTAATTGAGTCTACATATCTTATGGCTCTTTCCTGTTATATGTAGAGCTAGTCAAACGAGGAAGTTCATGCATGAGTGGTAGAGATTTGTCTTTTCCATTCAAAGATGAAATTTGGATGTCATTCAAAATATTATTTTATTTTAGTGGGATTGAGCTAACTTATCCCTTACATTAATTTTAGAGGGCTTAACTCATTTTAGTTATTTTAGTTTACATTTTTTTTGTTAAAGAGATTGATTCACATGTTTTCCCTCACCTTGTTTTCTTACTTTGTTGACAAAAGTTAGTTTTTATCAATGTCGAATGCTATTTATATTGAAAAAAATAGCAAGCATTCCTAGAAAAACCTAAAGGCATCTCCAATGGAGGCCAACCCTTCATCGATATATTGGACCACATTTTTTCCTTCACCTTTCTATCTTATTTCATTGACAAAATTTAGTTTCTATCAATATTGAATACTGCTTAAAGTGAAAACCCTACAAAAATTCCTATTGAAACCTAAAGGCATTTCCAATGGAAGTTGACTCTTCATATTCCTCACTTAGGGATCTCTTCCTCAAGGCTCCTCAATGTGTCAATGTGATTACCATGTTTCACATGTTATTTTGGAGTTACTATGTATGGAGATGGTGTGGTTGACATACATCAGGAGTGCTTGTGTTGAAACATGGTTTCCATTTAAAGTTGTCTCAAAGTCTACCTTTCTCATCAGATGACTAGATGAATTAAATTTATTTATTTCCCTAACTATAAAAGGAACTTGCCTTTTTCTCTATATGTTTGGGTTGTTGGTTGGGAAGTCAATAATACAAGGTGGCTTGACAACTCATTCTAACATGATGATGTACCCTAGTTAAGGCATCCATTGATGAAACCCATTGCTTGGCCCACACTCACTTACCTTCTAGTACCATCTAGTGACAATGGTGATTGTCAGTATCAAGCAAAGCCAAAATTATAATCATCACACAAACCATAAAACACTAGATCAACAACATGTGGATGGTGTTTATTAGTATCAAGTAAATAAAAAAAAGCAAAACAAAATTACTATTATATAATATCTCAAAAACATTGTCACATCCCAATTCCTCGTTAAGCAAATTTACTGGATTATCTATAGGTTTCTATAGTTGAAAATTTGATTTGATTATTATTTAACTAAGTTGTAAGTTATATGTTATTATGAGATAGTTGTATGTTGTTTTGATTGCATGATTCCATTGCTTATGATCTAGCTATATTGTATATTATTTACCTGGTGATCATGTTGATAATAAAATACTACTATAATAATAAATCAACATGATCACCAGGTAAATTATATATATATATATATATATATATATATATATATATATATATATATATATATATTATGGACTAACTACCTTTTTGTCGTATGTTGGATACAGGGGAGATTCATTCCTATGAGTATGATGGAGGGAGATCATCATCGGAGAGGGTGACAAAGATGGAGATGTTGGGGGATGACAGAGGAACTACTAGAACCCATGCACATACTGCATTAGATGGCACTCATAATATACATTGTTTGAATTGTTAGAGTTAATACATTTTTTATGTTATCTGCATTTAGATGATTGATTATGTGTGTTAGTTCAATTTAATATTTATATGGAATTAATTTTGTGTGATTGAATTGTGGATATTATATGTAGATTTGATGTTTAATTTTACTATGTGTTTATGTCATGTTATTGAATTCATAATTGTTAATGCTTATGAAAATGTAAATTTGCATGAATAGTATTTGGCACCACCATATGTAAACTAACCATCATGTATTAGTAGTGTTTGAGAACATTATCCAGTTATATTTATGATATCGATAAATACCATTATATGGTGTTATGCCATAATACATAAAGATAACAAAAGACATAGATAATCCATATAATGTAGTAATAACATAACAATTACATTGTTATAATAATCATCATGTTTTGGCATAATGTTTTTTAAATTACCATTTTGGATTAAAATAATATTAGTCATATTACCCTTAAGTCATGATAATTGTTTACCTATACTAAGTTAGTAAAAAATAAAGCAATTATGTTGTAATTAGTAATTGCATTGTATTGTGTTATAATTAGTAATTGTAGTAAATTTTTATAATTATGAAATAAAATGAATTATAATAAAGTAAAAAATAAAAAAATATTCTTTGGGGTGAATTGGAATGAAGCAATTATTAGGTAAAGAACGGTGAAGCTTTTACATTGCAACGAAAAAGAAAGTAGAAAGTTGGGCGAATAATGGAGGTTTTTGAGAAAAATGGAAAAAAAAAGATATGCAATGGAAAAAATAAAGGAAGAATGGGGAGACGTAGAATAATAAGAGAAGGAAGTGGAGAGAAAGAAGGAGAACAGAACGTGAGTAAAAGGTTGGCATAGAGAGCACAACATAGGATGAGTTGAAGGTCATGGATTTTGGGTTTTCAATAGGTAAAATTTGCTTTAAATTATAGAATAATATATATACAAAAAGATCTAGTAATAAACATGTTAATGCCTTTCAATTAATGGATATAAGTGCAAACGCACAACCATATGAAAGAATCGTCATCTTTGCACTGAAATTCTGTACTTGGCAATAAATTTATACCCTACCATATTTAGTTGGGAGATAGAACTTGTGTAAATGATTTAGATAACATATAGAAGTCTATATAAAATAATTTGGTTAGTAAAAAGGACTCTCTACTAGGCGCTTTGTTATATAAAACTGTGACATAAGTAATTATCTAGTAAAACCAAAACACGTCGACATGAAGAAAATATATATGTTAAGACTCATATAAACTTGTGTGGATTAATTATGTAGTGTATCTGTATAACGACTAGGTTAGATAAACCTTCTATGTGGATTATGAATAAGTCAATAACCTATATTTAGAATAGTGAAACTAAGCTTGTATAGTAAAATGTATAGAATATTTTGGTATTGCCAACACATGTTTTTAGTATATAGAGTGGCATAGATGAATAAAAATAGACTACATGATTTTGACATGAAAAAAAAGACAATGATGCATATATATAAGTATGAACTAAGGGAAATTATTCAATTCATGAAACTATATGACTAAACATAATATAGTGATCTGTATATTAAATTATTCAAAACAATGAAATATGTAAATCATGTGAATTATCAGTCAAAAACCTAAGGAGTATATAATTTTTAACTGTGTATACATTTGTTATTTCAAAGAAATGAAAATATGCACTATGGTTTGTGTGACTTTAATGAGGAATAGATTTATATGGGCCTCCTACATATTCAATCACATGTAGATTTATCATTACAAAAAAAAATGCAAACTGGTGAACCATGTGCAAATACCCTTCCAACCAAATAAATATGTAGAGGAATACAAGGGGTGGCATGCATTTGATAAGCCTATCTTAGTTGTATTTTTCTTTATTGTATAGGACTTTCATGCAAAAAGGTGATGGATATAATTACATATACATATAGCAAAAACATAGTATCAAATTAGGGAAACAAAATAAATTGATTTTCTCATACATATGTGTATAGGGTGTATGGCTTGTATGTCACTTATGTGAAAAGAATATTAATTTTAAGTTATATTACTAGCCATGTAGTGTATTATGGAGTTATAAACCATTCACTAGAAATATAGGATGACATTAAATTGAAATATATTGAGATTTTACTTACATATTATTCAGATAATACGACTTGTAGTTATTTAGTAGGTTGAGTAATTGGCTTTACACTTAAGATATATATTTGAGCATTGGAAGATAAATACTTGTATAAACTATGTGAGTGTTTGATGTTGATTTAACTTAAAAATGGATATAGATAGTTTATTGACTATAGTACCCAGTTTATTAACAATACAGGAATATTAATATATTATGATGGTTTATGAATGTATTTATGAAAAGAAAAGTTATAATGGTTGAAATCCTTGACTAGAATTATAAATGACTGTTGGCATTTACATACAATATTTATGTATTGGTTAAAAACTAGTGTATGATACATACTATGAGTATATTAATATATACAAGTGAATATACATATACAACATATATTAGTGCATTATGATGTATGCCTATATTTATACTTATATTGATTGTTAAAAACTAAATCAAAGTTTCATGAAGGATAGGACACTAATTATATATGCATACAACCTCCTAAAAATATAACAAGTTATTTAAACAAAACACTATGTTGTCGTGAGAATTATGATCTTATTTATTATGACTGATTGTTGAAATTGAGTAGTGTGTACATAAAAATGGACAATGATATTAGTGTTTGTCATAGTATGTATTGTATTTTTATGTACTTGTGAAAATTAAGAATATGTAGTCTAATATATATTATACCTGATTGGTGTAAATGGTACTTGTTATGTTTATTATTTATACGATGGATTAAATGTATGAATTTTAATTATTTATGTGTTTAGCATGTTTTATGCCTGTTAGTAGGAAGTAATATGTTTGACTAATTAGTAAAACTGATAGACTATGATATTAGTGTTTGTCATAATATGTATTATATTTTAATGTACTTATGAAAATTAAAAATATGTAGTCTAATATATATTATACCTGATTGGTATAAATAGTACTTGTTATGTTTATTATTTATACAACAAATTAAATGTATGAATTTTGATTATTCATGTGTTTAGCATGTTTTATACCTGTTAGTAGGAAGTAATCTGTATGAATATTTTGGTTATGATCATCTCACATTAATGGTACCAATTAAGTAGTGAGATGGACTTCACTAGCTTGCTAACATCACCAATGCTAGATGAAGGTAATTCGATCAAGTGGTTTGTATGAATTTTACTGATCCTAGAGATCAATAACTATTAAAAAATTTGGTCAAAGTAATTTTTAGTTAAACATTGTTATTTTATATTTATTATTTACATGTTTATGAGATATCATGTTAAAACGTATATTATTTATGGTACACATCATGTATTAGAAATCTTACAACACATGAGTACTAGCTTGTCTCTTTAGATTTTTGCACCATCACTATCTACTCATCCATGAAGGGAGTGTCATTTCCTAATGGGGGATTCTATGATAGATAAACGGTCCTTTGTTGGTGTGAAAAATCACTCGAATGATTCTCTCCTTGGAGACTACACTTAAGATTATCATATATATTGGAGTTTAGGAAACTCATGCTCTATGGAGCTTTGTATTTGTTAGCTTGTATTGTATTGTTATTATTGAAACATTATCCTTGATGAAATGTAATAATTTACTCATTGTACATTGATAGTAGTGGTTGTATGTTTTTACCAATCGTGGTTGAAAATCTGTAATTAATTTCTATATTTAGTTATGTTTTGTTTCATCTGATGATAGTGATCAGTGATAAATAGATGTTACATGTTTATTTTATAGTTAACATACTTAGAGTGTTTTATTTAGATCACTAATTAGATTCTCTTGGTAAAATCTAATGAAAGAATACATTGATTACATTTTTTTTAAATTACATTATTCTAAGTCAATCCCAATAGGGAGGTTACAAACATTGATGTCAAATCAAATTGAGTTAAAGCAAAGCCAAAAAATTTAGGTATCACACAAACCAATAAATTCTTGTTAAAAATCTCCTACATGTTATTTGTTAGTATTAATTAAGATAAACCCAAAATGTTGATCTAAAATAAGATAAATAAATTATTAAAATAAAAAATAAATGACAACATTTTGACACATCTTTTTTACTAATACAAATTGATAGGATCTGGTTCAAAAGTATCTAACAAAATTGATGACCCTAAAACTTTAAGTATTGATATCAACTCACTTTTATGCCAATATCAAGAAATGAAAAATAAAAAATAAACTTCTATATTGGTTTTCTTAAAATCTAGGAGAAGGAGACTAGTAGTTAGCACCCCTAACTTTAGGGGTCCACATATTTCATATTATGCCACCTCATTGCATAAAATCTTGGATTTAGATAGTTTAACATTTTTTAAATCTAAATAAGTCCTCTGGGAGGTAAATATACTTTGTCATAAGTTATATGATGAATTTTTCATTGATGTATCAATTTTGTCATTTTTCAAGTGCGACCAATACTTGTGACCAAAAGGACCAATTAATTTTAAAAATTTGACCAATAATAATTTTCAAACGAACACATTATTTTATCATTAGCTTAAATTATTTTGAACTAAGGCACAATTTTATGTTAATATGGTTCATTAATTTAAAACAAAGTGCCATGTTGGAAGACGTGTGGGTTATAAATAAAAAATGAAGTGTCATGTTCGAAGATGCATGACTCATTAATATAGAAGGCAATGCAATTTTAGATGAAAGTTGGTGGTCTTTTTTGCATTAATATGGCATGTTAATATTTCCTTATGCACCACCAATAAATGGATTTCTTTTCCTTTTCATGTACCTCCTCCCAATGGCCATAAAACCTACCTAAAATTTCTTGACCATGTAGTGTTTCACAAAACATTTTCCATTATAAGAATAGAAGGATGAAACATTACATGCAGGTGTGTTACCTTTAACTGAACCCAAACTATGTTTATTTTATTTTCATGTGGTTTTTATTGTTATTGTGTCTTCTATATTCATGGTTTTTTATGTGTACCTTCACATATAAGTCAATATTTAATGGTGTATTAATGGAGAGATGAAATGTTACACATAGGTGTGTTGCTTATAATTGAACCTACAACTATGTTCTTTTTATTTTCATGTGGCTATTATTATTGTTCCATTTATGTTCATGGTTTTTTTGCGTGCCTTCACATCAAAGTCAACATTTAATGGTATGTTAATGGAGTGATGAAAATTTACATACATGTGTGTTTCTTGTCACTAAAACCAAAACTATGTTATTTTGATTTTCACATGCATGTTATTGTTATTGTTATTGTTATTGTTATTGTTATTGTTATTGTTATTGTTATTGTTATTGTTATTGTTGTTATGTCTTCTATGCTCATGTTATTTTAACATACCTTCACATTTGATTCAACATTTACTGGTATGTTCATGTTATCCCTCAAGATATTCATTCACACACCAGTAAATGTTATTATTTTTATATCAACCCATATTGTTATCTAAATTCTACATCTAGGTTGGAAAATGTTTGGATCATTAATATGGAAGGAAACACCATTTTGTAAGATAGTTGTGTTCTTAATATGTAAATACCATTTTTGAAGATGCCTAGTAGTGATTTTTCCATTAATATGGAATTTTAATGCCACCATGCATGCCATATTAAACTTATTCCCCATGTTGGAGGGATGAATGTTACCCACAACTAAACCCACAGTGTTGGCATGTTTTCATTCACATATAACTCCAAAATTATTGGTATTTTAAGGGAAGGCCATGAGGTTTTTATTCACTTAACAACAAATTTTATTGTTTTGTATCAAACCAAATAATAAATCTAAATGGAATACTTAACACATATTAGTATGTGAATAGATGCCCTGAAGGTTTTTAATGTTATTGTCTTTGTATCAAAATTAAAGTTTTCATTCACATAACAACAATTATAATTGTGTTTGTATCAAAGTACAAAAAAATTAAATTCATGTTGTGTGTTTTATATTTTTGACATTTTACTATTTCCCTATATAGATACTAAAATTGAATATATATAGAATCTCATTCTTATACATTTGACAAATACCAATTAGGGCTCTATCATTTAGTTCTAGACCTTCCTACTACCGAAAGGCTCACATTTGCTATCTCATTATGTCTATTTTTTTATTTTAAAGTCTGATTCTTATCATTCTAATGAACCATATCTCATGTACTATATAAGAATTTCAAAACTTGTTATACATCCTTCACTATTAGTTTCAAATCCTCAACTATTTTCTATCCTCCTAGACACTACTGGTCATATAGGAGCACTAATGTCAATGCTAGTATCCAAATTGTAAATGTTTTGAACCATATGGGTTGGACTATTTGTCTTGGTTAACCCTATTATGAGATATTTTCAAAAGTTGAGGTATAACTACAAGTCTAAGTATTTTCATTAATCATATATCAAATACCAAGAAATCACATAATCAAGCTAATTCAATCAATTACACAATTGAGTTATATTTACTTATTCCTCCCTATTATCATATTAGTCATCATAGCAATCATGCAAAAGGTCTGAAGGATCCAAAGAGTAACCCATGAGTGGTATTTGTCAAGATACAAGCTCAATCATTTCATGCATCTACATATAACATATTACACCATTGCTCACACATAATACCACACATGGGTGATAACCACATAATTTTGAGGCTCTCATTGGAGTATTGGTTACATAGGCAATGCTCATTGATATAGGGGTCTTTGAGGTCAACTCGACAAGGTGAGCCCACTAAACCATTTTTGGTAAACACATCCCTAGGGTGAAGAAAGGTGAAGAGCTAGGTTTCGATCTAGAAGCAAACATCTATAACATGTGTTCCATTTCTAAATACACCAACAAAAGGGAAACAAAAAACCAATTATAATAAAGTTGGTCATATCGTAATCCAATGCATAATCTTTACTCAATAATAGCATCACAAAATGGATAATAGTGTTGATAGTAGTGTCCAAAGGTCAACAAATGTGTCCACGACTCTAGAAACATCAATTCTAGAATATGAAGATTGTCTTATAATCTTGATCATGCACACTTCCTACCTGTATACAACTCTAAACTGCCTACATATTATAAATCTAGCTAAGCATCATTTCTCCTTGGCATTACAATCAATAGAACATCTATCAAATTCGGTATTATTTATATTTATCATAATCTTAGTATTTTAACTTAGAATATTCATTTATTTGAATTTTCAATTAATTAGCATGCTTTAGAATATTTTTATCCATCCTTATGTAAATGCTATTCTATCCCCTTTACTCTTTCCAAATAAAAATGGTTGAACACCCTAAATTAAAGTTTCATGTTAATCCTATTCAACATGTCATGTTAAAATGTCAGTCACTCATAGTAAATGTGATATGAACAATGATGTAACCCATTGGAATTTGATGAAGAATATATTGTTTAACATATATTTTATCTTCGGCATGTTAAAGGGATGAAATTTTACCTACCTTGAATGACTTGTAAATGTTTTATGTTATTGAATATTTACCAGATGGAAGCCCTAAATAAACATTGTGTTTTTGGTATATTTTTGTATCAAAATCTATACTTTTATGAATTCATGTTGGTGTGTTATTTATATCTATAATGCATTTATATTTCCATGTTTGCAATGTTTATATTATATAATGATTTGACAAGTATGGCAATTTTTTCTTTCTCCCTCCTTCAAGAAGACTTGTTGCCCCCTCCTTTAGGAAGGCTTCTATATACATATCAGTAAATGATATTGTTTTGGTATTAAACCAAATTTTTATGTAATTATAATAATTAACATGTATTAGTATACAAATGGAATCCATGAAGGTTTCCATTCACATATCAATAAATTTTATTGTCTTTGTATCAAAATGAAGGTTTTAATTCACATAACAACAAAAAAAATTCTATCAAACCAAAATGTTTTATAAATTCATATTGTTTTATTTTTTATATATTTGACACATTATTATTTCTTGTTTTTGTGTTTTTGATATGTTCCTATGAATTAATGTTATTATGTTATTCATTTTCATTTATCAACATTTAAGATATTCTTTAAAAATAAATTGTTGATATGTTTTCCATTCATATTGTCATGATATTTATAATGTTGATGCATTTATATTTCCCTACCTCCAACTTTTCAAGGCTTTTGAAAACACCCACTAAAGGTTATTATTCACATACCAGTAAATGAATATTTGATTGTCTTTGTATCAACATTAAGGTTTTCATTTGCATACTTCTAAATGTTGAGTGACATATATTAGTTTTACATCATTTTAAAAATTTATGAAATGATGAACGATGTGAAGTTGATATGGGTCATTAATATGAAATGAAGGGCCATTTATTAGTTTTTGGATGGAATCCTTGAAGGTTTTTATTCCATATCAGTAAATGTTAATGTTATTTTATCAAAATTAATAATTTCATTAACAACCATTAAATGTTGAGTTAGATGTATCAAACCAAATCCTTCTATCAAATCATGTTGTTGTGTTAATGATATGTTGTTGTAATATTTATTAACATTTTTCATTCTAAATGATTATCCATGTTGTTGTGTTATTAATATGTTGTTGTGATGTTAATTCACATTTTCAATTTTATTGTTATGTTATTGTGTTAGTGAAATTTTGTTTTGATATTGATATGTTGTTGTGTTATTGATATGATGTTGTGTTAGTGATATGTTGTTACGTCATCATGTTGATATATTTTCTATTCTATTCTTAATTACTATATTCATACATTCTTGTTTTTTACAAGATTTGAATTAATGTAAAGGGTGAATGATTGCTAGGATTCTCAAAGTTATAATGTTTGCAAAAAATTTACAAACATTGTGTTTAATGACACTTTTTATGTTTGCAAAGATTGTACTACATTTCCTTTTTTACATTGTGTTTCTTAACACAATATATGTTCTCAAAGTTTTTAATGCTCTTCCATTGATTACATTGTTTCTTAACATAGGTTACATTTTTGAAGTTTTTAATACTTGAACAATTATTTTTTTGAAAACTTTGCAAAGTTTGTAGTGCTCTTCCATTCATTACATTATGTTTCTTAACACAATTTACATTTTCAAAGTTTGTAGTTCTCATATAGTTATTTTTTTGGAAGTTTACAAAGTTTGTAATGCTCAACATTTTTATTGCTTGTGTTGTTGGTGTTTCTTATCTATGGATAATGATGAATTTTTTTGAATTAAAGAGTGGAGAAAATTAATTGAGGAACTCAATTTTGGGTGAAGGTTTTTTAACTTTCATCAATCCTATGATCCATTTCCATGTTGAATGGTAGATCGCAAGTAAATTTCATTACATTACATAATCAAATTGAATACTTGTACTTTCATTACATTACTTAATACACTTCATTACATTAGATGTTGCATAATTTCATATAATGAAACATAATAATTACATAATATACTTTGCTATATCAATACCTATAAAAAACAATGGATTTATTTAAGGTAAAAAAAAACGTACACCATCTAAGGTGGAAAAATTGAGGTATGCCCTTAATTGTCTATATTTGGAGAAAGTGGATTTGCAATTGGTCCTTCAAGGGATTTGTCCTTAGTGTGATTTATTTTCATGTTAATAGAATTAGGATGATAAATCCCACATGAACTAATTGGGGATAAAATGTTTATCATGTCTTTCAATATGTGATGTTGTTTGAGTAGAGGGTTAAATTCACTACTTAAATGCCTTCACCTCTCCAATTATTTTTTGGCCTTCTCAAATTCACCAATGAGAACATATGCTTGTTAACTAAAAGGAACATTAAAATTCACCCTGTAATAGAGGAGTTTGTAAATTTTATCCACTATAATTTATCAAAAAAGCAACAATACCATAGTTTAGATCTTAACTCAATGCTAGTTGAATATAAAACAAATAAGCTAAAAATCCCCCCAATGAAAATATCACAAATGAAGTGAGATTTTTTTTTTGGATTGTAATCACATTTCTTATCCAAAGTACCATGGTAATCTTATTCATTAGATTATTTATTCACTACTTCAGACGCTAATTTTGGTGACCTTATCTTTTTATTCTTAACCTTGTTGTGCTTGTTCACACCTTTGATAATATGCACCTTGTTTCTAGTTTGGTTTGTATAGTCACTTGAGTCTTTAAAGATATCATAAGGGTTATTTTTCATTTTGAACTTCACATATGATATTGTAAAATAAATTTATATTAAATAATTAATGTCAATAGAATAATTACATTGCATTTAAAATATAAGTTGACTTTTGTCAAATGAAATTCTATGCGCTTTGATTGGAATTTTAAATGATGGTACTTCAAAGTTTTTTTTTCAACAAGATATTTTTACTCATGTATGACATTTTAAATTTTCCCCACATTACCTAAATTCTTGTCTCAAATGTCTTGCAAGTATGCATATCAGGAAAAAAGTTCCATTATATTATGGCTTATGTTGTGTTTCAAATGTGATGTTTTCAAACAGATGGAACTCAAAGTATCAACACTATACAAATCATAATCATGTTGTACTAACTTATTTGAAGTTTTTAAATTTGAATTTGTCTTACTGTAGTCCTGAATCTGCTTTCCATAGGTAAACATTTCATTATTTCTTGGTGTGTGCCACTTTAAAATGCCCCTAGAATAATGAATAATTTTTTTCCCCAATAGTTCCCTTCATAATTTATTTATCCTTCTATTTCTCTTCCATAGTCATTTTTTCACTCTCTTTCACAATTGTAACCCAAATCCCAATTACCCCTTTCTAAGGATGATGGAGGCCTTTTCATACCACCATGAGTAGATACTGAATAAACCTCAATTTTTTTTCTCACTTCATTTGTGATATCTACTCCGAGGGGAATTTTTAGCTTCTCCATTTTTTATTCAATTGGCATTGAGTTTAGATCCAAACTATGGTATTGTTTCTTTCTTGCTAACTTGTAGTGGATAGCCTTTGCAAAATATTTTATTATAGAGATACTTTCAATGCTTCTTGTAAGGTGGATGCACAAAGTAGGGGGACAAAAAAATTGACATACTTGGAAAGATTTTTTTGTTTAAAGGTACACCCTTTTTAAAAAAAATGTGCCTACTTTTTCTTAGCATGGTGCCAAAGTAAAAGGACCTATGCCCTTTTCAAAAATGTTGTATGCCCTTTATGGATCTCCAAGGGCATACGCCCTTCTTAAAACTATTTTTTCCTCATATTTCCTCAAACTCGTGATTCACTTTTCCAATTTGGAGCTCTCACATTTTGGAATGGGTCTTAAAGAGGATGTGTGTGCTTTAGCCTTGCATCATGCCCACTTGATTCGACATTTTGATCATGGTCTCGGGTATGTTGATTATTAAATTTCAATTTAGGGGTTTGTATTTATATGTATTTATGTTTAGGGTATTGAAATTAAATTTGCATTTAACTCTCACATTACCTAAGAAAACCTATATTTTAATAAATCTAGATACAAAATTTGATGGACCCATTTCCTAAAGAACATGTTGAACAAAACTATAATCAAAACCCTCAATATTTTGCCTTCACATAAGAATAAGCTTAATTGTATGAAAAATACAATACAAAATGGCAATTGTAAATTATTATCAATAGTTTATGTTACACTCCAAGTCATAGTGCATGCAATTCACTTGTCAGTACATTAAAGGCCATTTTTAATGAAGTGGGAAATTTAACTTTATAACTTGATGCAATGTTGGATTAAAAAGAGGCATTGAAATAATATTATTTTAATAAATTATCATATGAGGACGTTAAAAAAATGATAAAAAAAAGAAGGGTGTGTTTTGTTAAAAGTGGTAGCACATCTAATAGTGTCCCTCTTACTAGTAGTGGCATAGCTAACAACCATCCTACAGTTCCTATACATCATTTCACATCATGTGGGAGGAAGTGTGTTAGACCTCTTATTTAGACTAGGCATACACAGGTTACACCTCTGGAGACTAGACCTACATTTATGCAGCACACTAGTACCCAACAATATATTCCATTTACAGTTGCTTTAAAATCTCTAGACACCAATATTGAATAATGTATTTCATCTATAGTTTCTTCAGCACCTCAATACACCAACACACCTAATTATATGCCATTTATAGTTGGTTTAGGACCTCAAGACTCTAGTATGCCAAAGTATACATCATATATAGTTGCTTCATCATATCATGATAATAACATGCTAGACTATATGATATATGTAGGTTATTGACTCCTCCCATCATCACACAACTGTTGGGGGATCAATCCAACAATAGATTACAATTGTGACAGCAATAAACGCGGAATTAAACTAGATTGACAAGTGATTAGAATGATAATAACAAGAACAAGAGATACAAGAAAACACCCTGAAAACTTGTATTAACAAACTCTTTACAAAAGGAATACAATTGAAGAAAGCTTCTTTCTTCCACACCTCTCCTAGATGTATAGATCTCTCAATAGATCTCTATTCCTCAAGAGCTCTCTCTCTCAAGAACAATCAACTCCAACAAGCCTGGATTGATTCAATTCTATACTGTTCTTCTCACACAATGAATTACAATAATTCACCCAACTACAATAATCCACTACAAAACTACAATAAGCTACGAAGATCTAATTCTACATATAGAATTAGGAGACTTGAGCATGTACACCCAACAAGCAGTTAAGCCACTTGAACAAGGGCTCTAAAAATAGTAATGCCAACAATAGAGACGCGAGCTTGAGACTTCAACTCAAACTTATCATGCAAACACTCGCTTCTGTCCACGAAAATAGCTTTCTGGACACGCAGGTAACCGACGTCGGTTCCTGCTGCTTGTCTGTGACAGCCGTCGGCCGACCTTCTGCCGATGTCGGCACCTCTGTAACTACCTGTGACCGACGTCGGTCGCTCCTGACCGACGCCGGTGTCTGTGTAGACCCGAACCTGATAATGAATGCTCCTTGGTGAAGCTTTTAGCTCCACACCCTAACAATCTCCCACTTGGAGATAGACAGCTGCACCAGTACCTGTACAGCAACATCTTCTAGCTCCTCCATCTTCAACTCAATCATGAAGACCAACAGAAGTTGAATGAAGATTCAACTTCTCCTTTGTAACCGGCTTGGTTAACATATCAGTAGGATTCCTATCTGTATGGATCTTCTCCAGCTTCAACTCACCATCTTCCAATACCTGTCGTATGAAGTGATACCTTAGCTGTATGTGCTTTGTTCTTGAATGAAAGGCTAAATTCTTAGCTAAATGGATTACACTCTGACTGTCACTATACAATCTGCAACTCTCATGCTCCCTACCAAGCTCATCCATGAACCGTGTCATCCATATCATCTCCTTGCTAGCTTCTGTGGCTGCAATATACTCTGCTTCTATAGTTGACAAGGCAACAACCTTCTGCAACTTAGATATCCAGCTAACCACCGTTCCACCTACAGTAAATACATAACCTGTAGTGCTCCTCCTACCATCCAAATCACCTGCCATATCTGAATCCACATAACCATGTAGAGAAGTATCTGAACCTCCATAGCACAAGTGCCTACTGTTGGTTCCTCTCAGATATCTAAGGATCCACTGAACTGCTTTCCAATGTTCCTTACCTGGATTGGCCATATACTTACTTACCACTCCCACTGCTTGGGCAATATCCAGTCTAGTACACACCATTGCATACATCAAACTCCCTACTGCGGAAGAATATGGAACCTTACTCATGTACTCTACCTCATCATATGAATTAGGACATTATTCTTTACTCAACTTAAAATGTCCAGCCAAAGGTGTGCTTACCGGTTTAGCATCCTGCATATTGAACCGTTTCAACACCTTGTCCACATAATCTTCTTGAGACAATATCAGCCTGTGATTTTTCCTGTCTCTCTTAATGCTCATGCCAAGAATTTTCTTTGTTGCTCCCAAATCCTTCATAGCAAACATTTGAGCTAATTTCACCTTAAGCTCTAAGATATCCTGCATGTGAGATCCTGCAACCAGCATATCATCTACATACAACAATAGAATAATATATCTACCGTTATCAAATCTCTTGAAATACACACAATGGTCTGATTGACACCTACTGTAGCCATGCTCAGTCATAAACCTGTCAAATTTTAAGTACCATTGCCTAGGAGCTTGCTTGAGGCCATACAAGCTTTTCTTTAACCTGCACACAAACTTCTCCTTACCCTTGACCTCAAATCCTTCTGGCTGTTCCATATAAATTTCCTCATCCAAATCTCCATGAAGAAACGCTGTGTTAACATCTAGCTGCTCAAGGTGCAAATCCTCAAAAGCAACTAAAGAAAATACAACCCTTATTGAAGTCATTTTAACAACAGGAGAAAAAATCTCACCAAAGTCGATACCTGGCTTTTGTGCAAATCCTTTTACCACTAATCTGGCCTTGTATCTCATCTGTCCATTTTCACCTTCCTTCAACCTGTAGGTCCATCTGTTCTTAAGCGTTCTCTTACCAGCTGGCAATTCAACCAAATCCCATGTTTGGTTCTCTCTTAAGGACTCCAACTCCTCAACCATGCCACGCTCCCACTCACTCTTGGACTCCACCTGTATTGCTTCTTCAAAACTCTCTAGTTCTCCACCATCAGTTAGCAATAGATAAAATAAAGAAGGAGAATATCTAATTGGAGGCTTACTCACCCTTTCTGATCTCCTGATGGGTGTCTAAGACTCATCTACAACACGCTGTCCACCCAAATTCTCTGACAGTGATCGACCTCGGTCACCTACAGACCTGTTACTAGCCGACGTCAGTTCTTCCTGACTGACCTCGGTACCTGTACGGCCGATGTCGGTCTCTGTATGGCCGACGCCGATTTTTGTCCTGCCAACGCCGATTTTTACCCTGCCGATGTCGGTCTCTGTGTTTTCCTGTAAGTGATTATTTCTTCTTCCCGCGAGCTCATCTTGGACTTTTACCTCATCCAATTCACCATTGCTCTGCTCAGATTGATTCAACTTCCTTAGCTGATCACAATACATCACTCTTTCATTGAAAACAACATCGCGGCTCTTGATTACCTTGTTAGTTTCTAGATTCCACAATCTGTAACCAAAATCATCTGAGCCATAGCCAATAAACGTGCATCTCATAGACTTAGCATCAAGCTTCTTTCTATTTTCCTTATCTATATGCACAAAGGCTTCACAACCAAAAACTTTGAGATATGAGAGATCAACCTTTTTACCTGTCCATGCCTCTTCTAGAATACCACCATCCAGAGCTGTAGAGGGCCTCTATTAATCAGGTACACTGCAGTCTCAACAGCGTGTGCCCAAAACTGTAAGGGCAAACCAGCATGCAATCTCATACATCTTGCACGCTCCATTATTGTCATGTTCATCCTTTCAGCAATACCATTCTGCTGAGGTGTCCTTGGAACCATCCTTTGCCTACGGATTCCATGCATGTAACAATAATCTCTGAACTTATGACTGCAGAACTCAACACCATTGTCTGATCTCAGGCACTTTAATCTTTTACCTGTTTCATTCTCAACCATAGCTTTCCAAACTTTAAAAGTCTCAAATACATCAGATTTTCTTCTAATACAGTAGATCCATACCTTCCTTGTGGCATCATTTATGAAAGATACATAGTACTGTGATCCTCTAATGGAAGCAACCTGAGCTGGTCCCCACATGTCTGTGTGAACAAGCTCCAACTTATGCCTCTTCTTAGTAGACCCAGTTTTGAGAAAACTAACCCTTTTCTATTTTCCAAATACACAGTGCTCACAAAACTCTAGATCTATGCCTTTTAAATCTGAAAGCATACCTTTGGACTTAAGAATTGACATCCCCTTCTCACTCATGTGGCCAAGCCTTGAGTGCCACAATTTAGCATCCACATCTGAAGTAGATAATACAGAAGGAGATTTGTTAGTAACACAATTACACAAATAGAGAGTACCTTCTCTCTTACCTCTAGCCATAACAAGTGCACCCTCGGTCACCTTCCAAGATTCTGCTGTGAGAGTTACTGTACAACCCTCATCCCCTAACTTTCCTGCAGAAATCAAATTTCTCTTCAAGCTAGGAACATGCATCACATCTCTCAACACCCATGTGTTGCTATTCTGCATCTTCAGCTGCACTTTACCTTTGCCAATTATTTTACAGGGCTCATCATCCCCTAGATACACTATTCCAAAATCTCCATGGATATAGTCACTGAAATATTCCCTGTTAGGAGTAGCATGAAAAGATGCACCAGAATCTAATACCCAAGATTCTATATTATTATGCAGAGAGAAAATTAAAGCATCCTGTGCAATACCTACAATCTTGGCTTCTTCCTTTCCTTCGTGCTGATTGTCCTCCTTAGGCTTTGACCAACAATCTCTGCTTATGTGCCCCATCTTTCCACAATTCCAGCATTGTGGCTTTCTGCCATTTCTGGATTTAGATCTGCTTTTCCCCTTTGACTTGGATCTTGATCTGCCTTTCTTGCTCTTCTCTTTTTGCCTCCCCCTGCTCTCAAAACTTAAAGCGTTCCCAGATGTCTCTTCTATGCTTTTCTTGCGTATTTCCTCATTCAAGATAACACTAACAACATCCTCTACTTTCAAAATATTTGATGCAGATGCAGTATTACTTACTGCCATTACTAAGCCATGCCAGCTTTCAGGCAAAGAACATAATATCAAAAGAGCTTTTATTTCATCATCAAACACTATATTCACTGAACTTAATTGATTCACAATTCCATTGAAATCATTCAAATGAGTAGAAACAGATCCACCTTCATTCATATGCAAATTGAATAACTGCTTCATAAGATATACCTTATTGGAAGCTGAGGGTTTTTCATATAAATTTGCTAACGTAGTCATCAACTCTACCGTAGACTTTGCCTGTGATAAATTGGATATCACAGTGGATGCTAGACTCAGTCTTATAGACCCCAGAGCCTTTTTGTCAAGAACTTCCCATTCTTCATCCTCCATGTCTTTGGGCTTCTTTGCAACCCCACCTAACGATAAGTAGAGATCTTTCTGATACAGATAATCCTCTATCTACATTCTCCAGTGTTGGTAATTTTTGCCATTAAACTTTTCCATTCTCAATTTACTTTCATCTGCCATTGCTTCTCCCACTCAAACAGAAATCCCTGCAGAAACTCCTGTAAGACCCTGTAATCAATATACACTACACAGATCTGAACCACCTGTTAGTGAACCTAAACTTTGATACCAATTATCAAGCTCTGAACCTGTAACCAAGGCTCTGATACCACTTATTGGGGGATCAATCCAACAATAGATTACAATTGTGATAGCAATAAACATGGAATTAAACCAGATTGACAAGTAATTAGAATGATAATAGCAAGAACAAGAGATACAAGAAAACACCCTGAAAACTTGTATTAACAAACTCTTTACAAAAGGAATACAATTGAAGAAAGCTTCTTTCTGCCACACCTCTCCTAGATGTATAGATCTCTCAATAGATCTCTATTCCTCAAGAGCTCTCTCTCTCAAGAACAATCAACTCCAACAAGCCTGGATTGATTCAATTTTGTACTGTTCTTCTCACACAATGAATTACAATAATTCACCCAACTACAATAATCCACTACAAAACTAAAATAAGCTAAGAAGATCTAATTCTACATATAGAATTAGGAGACTTGAGCATGTACACCCAACAAGCAGTTAAGCCACTTGAACAAGGGCTCTAAAAATAGTAATGCCAACAATAGAGACGCGAGCTTGAGACTTCAACTCAAACTTATCATGCAAACACTCGCTTCTGTCCACGGAAATAGCTTTTTGGACACGCAGGTAACCAACGTCGATTCCTGCTGCTTGTCTGTGACCGCCGTCGGCCGACCTTCTGTCGACGTCGGTGCCTCTATAACTGCCTGTGACTGACGTCGATCACTCCTGACCGACGCCGGTGTCTGTGTAGACCCGAACCTGATAATGAATGCTCCTTGGTGAAGCTTTTAGCTCCACACTTCCTATACATCATTTCACATCATGTGGGAGGAAGTGTGTTAGACCTCTTATTTAGACTAGGCATACACAGGTTACACCTCTAGAGACTAGACCTACATTTATGCAGCACACTAGTACCCAACAATATATTCCATTTATAGTTGCTTTAAAATCTCTAGACACCAATATTGAATAATGTATTTCATCTATAGTTTCTTCAACACCACAATACACCAACACACCTAATTATATGCCATTTATAGTTGGTTTTGGACCTCAGGACTCTAGTATGCCAAAGTATACATCATATATAGTTGCTTCATCATATCATGATAATAACATGCTAGAATATATGATATATGTAGGTTATTGACTCCTCCCATCATCACACAACCAGTTATGTAGGGCTTGTATGCTTCACCATATGTATTTGACATAGGTTAAATTTTAATCATAGTTTGTGTATGTATGTAAAATAATATTAAGTTTAAATTTTGGTATATGTTTACTTAATCGACTAATATTTGATTGAAATCTCATTTGTTTCTTTTATAGATGATCGCTGATATCTTAGGCACCTCAATTGGCTTAGATTTTATTGTTAAGACTGTAATTAGCACTGCAATACCCTACACTCAAGTTTATGAAGTTATAAATTACATGAATTTGTTATATATTGTTTAAATATTTTGTATACACTATAGTTTTTGTACAGAAGGAATATTTTTTCATTTTTTATATCCCTCTCTCAATTTCTTTTTATGTACAAAAAGAATAATATTAATTTTGATTTATCATAAATTAAGTTTAGTCTTAGTTGATCCATAATTAACCTCTTTCATTTTTTGGTTTTATATATGATGAGAGATGTTATGGGTATCCTACATGGATCAAAAAAACATTTGATTGATGTTATAATTTCATCCCAAAATCCATTATCTCCTTAGCAGCACTTGATTCGAAGATAGAGATTGGTGAGAACACAGGTAAAATATTTTTTTTAACTTTAAATATTGATACTCTATGTCATATTTATATTTGTATACACATATATATCTAACCATATATGTATGATCCATAAATTCTCCATCATGGATATATTCAAGGTCACGTAACCCAAGATAATCATTTAGGTGGCATGCAGTGAGCTTAGAATCACCTTATTACAAAATTTTGTTCATGGCAACTCTATCATTTTTCATATATAATTTTAACGCATTAAATTTTATATTTTATATGTTGTGCAGACTCCATAATTTTTTGAGGTTGCAGAAGAGACATTCAATCCTTCACATGCTAAAACGAGAGTTTCTCCCCATAATGAGTCATGCAACACCCATTCTTTGACATCTATGGTGAGGAAGCACAATTTATTTGGAGGCAATGAGGATCAAGAGAGCTAGTTGTTATGTTAAGGGTAGTTGTAGGCACAATATATTTTATATGCTGATATGGCCCCCATTGTATGCCCATATGGCACATTTTTTATATGTATATTATGGTCTAGATTGTATCTCAATATGTCTTATTTTGTATATTATGATCTAGATTGTATCTCAATATGTCTTATTTTGTATGCCATTATGACATAATTTACATACACATATATACTATTTGACATATCTAGAAGTGAATCATACATTTTTATAATTTGTGTATACATATTTACATCTTATATGTCATTATTATTCATTGAACATGTTTTTACATACATGTTATCCTTCTTGAAAGTATTCACAAATGAATAAGTTTTCAAGCATGGTTGTGTGAATGTTCACAGATAGTTCAAATGTTTAAATTTCATGAAATTGATGTATTGATATTATAATAAGTAAAATGAATTTATTTTTTCCCAATTAACCAACATTTTATTCAAGACCATTTCCAAATGTTCCATGCCCTGTAACTAAGAAGTAACATTCTTGTCCCTTAATTGACCTTTAGCTCTCTTTACCCATTTTACCGATAGCTTCACTTTCATATACTGAATTGAAGAGTTGAACGATTCCTTCCATAGTCTCCTAGTTTTCCTTCATGTACTTGTTCTCCTACTCAAGTAAGTTTTGACCCTTTCTTATATTCTTCTCAACTGAGTAAAAACTTCCTTAATATCTTCTTTGCCATTGAGAACGTCTCTCTCCTAATTCTAATTCTTGATGGAATTTTTTAGAATGTTATGGTATTTTAAGAACCACCTCAAAAAATCCCTATCTAATTTAAGTTTCTAAAAAAATGCTATATACTTAGCTTACCCCACAATCTCTTCAATTATTTCCTCATAAACTTCACCAATCTTCCTTTTGCCATTATCAGAAACAAAGGATTTGGATTTCTTAGGGGGAATGGTCCCTTAAGTCTTGAACAACTTTAGTCCCTCCATGACCTCCTCAATTTTATCTTTTGAGATATCTAGGCTATCTACGTTTGTAATATGAGGGGCATTCATATCCTCAACAATATTCTCAATAAGAGTAGATTTAGAATCTACCATCTTCAATGAAGTTATTTTATTTTGCATGTTAATGTGATGATTGTTGATCTATGTGGTGGTTTATTAACATTATAATAGATTTTATTAAAGGAAGAAAGAAATAACAAAATTATATTATTGTCCACAAATGACCAAAAGTAAGTCAATGGGACTGAAGGAAATGAACATTAGCAATAGGAATTTCTAGGAAGAGAGACCCAAAAAAATAAATTAGAAAGACATTTTGATTTTTTATATCATTGAAATAACTTTTAATTATTTATTTTACTATTCATACAATTAATAGATCAATTTATTATTTAATAAAAAAAATTAAGATCATTCTTAAGTATTAACTCTAAGAACCTACTATGGCATTCAATAAGATTCAATCGTGACACACATAATTAACAATATTTCATATCGACTCATAATATAAGCTTCAATTTTATAACTAGATTAATAATGTTTTTTATGTAGATAAACTCTAGATACATTCAAATATGGTTAGACTAGATACATTCTCAATTATTTTGCCTTTGTGTAGTTAAAACTTATATGACATTGTTGAAGCTCTTTTTATCATGCATTGTAGAAGATCTATTAAGGGTAGATATCATCCATCACTGCTTAAATTTTCATGGGTGAGTCCTCTAAGCACCCCCCAGATGATAGTCCATAGCTCAGGTTAAGCAAAACATGGTTGCACATTTTCTCTTGTATCCAAATGTCTCTTAAAAGATCAAAAGTTAGTCAGTGGGAAGTGTATCTTATGACTCGATAACCCATTCAATGAATTGTCTACACTAACACATCTAGATGGGTGTATAAAATTTTGAATGGTCCCCATCCACTTTTCATTAGGCCTCAAGATTTAAAATTACAAATGGTTGAATGAATCCTTGAAGAGAAGCTTCTCGTCTCTGAGTGGGAAAATGGACTAAACTTCTACCATGCATTATAGGAGATCTGTGATGGATAGATATAAGACATCAGTGCCTATATTTACATAGGTGAGTCCTTTGAGTACCCCTAAAATGATTCTCCATAGATTGATATGATTGAAATACGAATGCATGCTTTATCTCAAAGCTAAATGTCTCTTAAGAGACCAAAAAGTGGTCACTAGGAAGCATATATTGTGACTTGTTAGCCTAATATATGAAAAATGTACAATGACATGTCGAAATGGGCCTATAAATGTTAGAATGGATCCCCTCACTCTACATTATGCCCCAAGACTAAAATTTGTAGTTGGCCAGACAAATCCCTAAAGAGAATATTCTCGTCCTTGAGTGGGAAAATGGACCAAACTTTTATTGTACATTGTAAGAGCCCATAAGGGGTAGAGACAATCTATAAATGCTTATAATTATATGGGAAATTCATCTGAGTACCCCTTAGATGATTATCCCCAGCTTAGGATGAGAAAAATATGGTTGTGTGTTTTCTCTCACAGCCAAATGTCTCTTAAGAGACCAAAAATTTATTAGTGGGAGGCATATCTTATGACTCACTAGCCCAATCGATGAACTGTATATGTCAACACATCTATATGGTGTATAAACACTCAATGCCCCCCCCTCTACTCTCTATTGGGACCTAAGACTAAAATTTATTGTTGGCCAGATCAATCCCTAAAGAAAGGCTTCTCGTCCCTTAGTGGGAAAATAAATTAAACTTATGACATGAATTTAAAGAGATCTATGAGGGGTAGATATGATACATCAGTGCCTACAATTACACTGGCAATTCATTTAAGAACCCACCAAATAATTCTCTTTGGTTGGTTGTACATTTTCTCTTGCACCCAAATGCCTCTTAAGAGACTAAATTTTGGTCAGTGAGAGGCATATCTTGTAACTTGTTATCCCAATCGATGAACCATCTATGTTAACATGTCTAAATAGACCTATAAACACTAAAATTCCCCCCTCTACTATCTATGGGGCCTCAGGTTGAGAGTTGTAGTTGTTTGGAGGCATCCTTGAAGAGAAGATTCTCATTCATGAGTTAGAAAATAGAATAAACTTATGAACATGTTACAAGAGAGTCATAAGGGATAAATATGAATGGTTAGTTCCTAAAGTTACATAGGTGAATCTTGTAAATACCCCATGGAGGATTCTATGTCACTTAGGAAGAGTGAAACATGCTTACACATTTTCTCTTGTAGCTAAATGTATCATAAGAAACTAAAATTTTGTCAGTGGGAGGCATATCTTATGACTCGCTATCCCAATCGATGAACCATATATGTTAATGCATCTATATAGGTGTATAAACACTATAATATCCCACCTATACTCTCTTTTAGCCTTTGAGGTTGAAATTTATAGTCATTTATAAGCATCCTTGAAGAGAAGCTTCTTGTTTCTGAGTGGGAAAAGGGAACGAACTTCTAATACACATTGTAAGAAAAACTTGAGGGATGGATATGAGTAATCAGTTCCTACAGTTGCATGGGCAAGTCCTATAAGTACCCTTAGTGGATTCCATACCATTCAGGATGAGAAAGCCATGACAACGTGTTTTCTCTCATGGCCAAATGTCTTTTAAGAGACTAAAAATTAGTCAGTGGGTAGCGTATATTTTGACTTGCTAGCCTAATCGATGAACCCTCTATGTGTATGCATTCATATGGGCATATAAACATTGTAATGCCACCCTTCACTATCCTTTAGACCTTGGGATTAAAATTTTCAATCGTTTGGAGGCATCCTTGAAAATAAGTTTTTCATCCTGAGTGGGAAAAGAGAGTAAACTTTTAGTGCATGTTGCAGGAGAACCATGAGAGGTAAAGATGAACTATCAGTACCTATAGTTTCATGGATGAGTCATTTAATTACCCTACTTAGGATTATATTCCACTCAATAAGATCAATATATGGAAACAATTTTTCTATCCCAACCACATGTTTCTTAAGAGACAAAAATTTAGTCAGTGGGTAATGTATCTTTTGACTCGCTAACTTAATCGATGAACTATCTACATGGACATGTTTTTATGGGTGTAAAAATACTATAATATCAAATATATACTCTCTATTGAGCCCTCTGATTGAAATTTGTAGTCATTTTAAGGTATCCCAAAAGAGAAGCTTCTTGTTCTTAAGTGGGAAAATGAAGTGAACTTCCAATGCACATTGTAGGAGAACCATGAGGGGTAGAAATAAACCATCAATACCTAAAATTGCATGGGAAAGTCTTATAATCACTTTCTAAAATATTTTGTGTCACTTGAGAAGAGAAATACATGGCAATGGTTTTTCTCTTATAGCCAAATCTCTCTTAAAGGACCAAAAGTTGGTAATTGGGAGGCGTATCTTCATACTCACAGCCCAATAAATAAACCATCTTCACAAACATGTATATATGGGTGTATAAACATTATATGACCACCTTCAAATCTCCATTAGGCCATGGGTTTTAAAGTAACAGTTGTCTGGAGGCATCCCTGAAGAGAAACTTCTCATTCCTGAGTGAGAAAATAGAGTAAAATTTTGACATGCATTGTAGGATAACCATGAGGGTTTGAGACAAACCATCAACACCTACAATTGTATGAGTAAGTTCTTTAAGCATCCCCCTCTAGGATTCCATGCCATTCAACAAGAGTGAGACACATAAATTAGTTTTCTCTCACGGTCAAATGTCTCTTAAGGGACTAAAAATTGGTCAATGGATAGCATATATTTTGATTTGTTAGACCAATCAACAAATGATCTTCACCGACACATCCATATGGGTATATAAATGTTGAAATATCAACCCTACACTCTTTATCAAGTCTTGAGATTAAAAAAAAAAATAGTTGTTTAGAGGCATCCTTGAAGAGAATCTTCATGTTCTTGAGTGGGAAAATGGAGTGAACTTCTAGTGCACATTGAAAGATAACTATGAGGTTTAGAAATGAACTATAAATTCCTACAGTTTCATGAGTAAGTCCTCTAAGCACCCGCTAGAGTATTCCATTCCACTTAGGAAGAAAGAGACATAACAATGAGTATTATCTTGTAGCCAAATCTCTCTTAAGGGAAAAAAAATTGGTCAGTGGGAGGCGTATCCTCATACTCACTCGTCCAATCAATGAACCATCTTTGTAGATATAGACATCTAATTCCTAACACCATTTGTGTTGAAATTGTCAATCTTACTCGAATTGCACTCAAATGCACATTTTAGGTCAAAATCCATAAAACATGATAAATGGTTTGAGCTTGTCATTTACAAGTGCCAATTTAGACTACTGTATCCCTAAATGGGGTAATGTATTTTATGTGATACTTGAATTTGATTGATTCATTTTGAGTCAAAATAATGATTTCATCTTTTGTGCTTTGGATCACTCTCTTATTCTAATTCATCAGTACATGTCACATACCTTTGTTATTTTATATTGGTAGCATCATAAATGAGAATATGGTTCCAATGCATCTAACATCACCTTCCAATTTTTTTCGAGTCAAATTATGACCCAGGAATATGACTTTCTGACCATTTTGATTAATTTGTGCACTAATTGCCAAGAATTGCACAAATATTGATTAATCATGTTTAAGGCAAATTAAACAAAATTAGTGCCTTAATTTAATTTTTAATGATAGTTGTTGAATTTTTTTTTGGAAATTGATTATCAATAACTGCATCATCAAATGACATCATCCTATGGGGTGGCATCCATAAGCCATAAATGTATAAAATATCAAGATTATGCGTCTCACATGCCTCATTAAGACCCTTTATGCCTCTTAAATTCCCCTCTATCACAAATATTTATGAGTGATATATATGTATTTAATTATATAATTGGATCAATTCATGGCCACACATCTCAATCTTGAGATGGATGGTCATGGTTGATCCTAAACCATTTCAAAAATCTATAAATAGAGAGGCCATGAACATCATTTTTAAGCTCAAGTATTGCAATGCTATAATGTTAAAATCTCTCCATAAATCATTTGTGTTTTTATTATGGTATTATTCATATTTGGATTAGCTTCATTTGATAGGCAAATTAGATAGTTGCATATCATGAGCCTAGGTTTTCTGGAGTGTTCTCGAGACATTGGAGGAGTTTTCTACCATTATTGATGAAGATAAATATGCTTGATCAAGGGAGAACATGTTTTTGAGCTGCTCTTCGAGGATGGATTCACTTGGGAAGGTATATGTTTCTTTCCTTCTTTCATTTATCTTTCATTATCATTAGAAATTCCTGCATGAATATATAGGCTTAATTTGGTTTACTCATGCATTTTTTCTTTGATTTATTGGACTAATATTTGAGTAATCATGTTATGTAATCATCTTTACATTTTGGCACACCCAGTGGGACCTAGCCTCATAAATTTAGTCAAATTTCACCTACAAGCAACTACTAACCATTGTCATTCAAGATCTTGGAGTGTGGAGGCAAATAAGGTAAAGATTTGAGCAAAAATCTATTTTTTGTAAGCCACAATTTTATTCTTAGGACTATGTAACCCAGCTCGACTGTGTGCCCAACTCATCCTAACTCTCCCCAACTCATCCTGACTCGCCCCGACTCAACCCCAACTCACCCTGACTCATCCCCCGACTCGGCTTCACTCATCTTAATTCACCCTAACTCACCCCAACTAGGCCCAATTTAACCCCAACTCGGCCCAACTTGCCTCGACTCGTCTTGACTCACCCTAACTCGCTTGTCTAGTCCAACTCGCCTGTACAACCCAACTCCCCTGTCAAACCAACTCAACTGTCAACCCAAAAGCTGAATTCTTAATGTCATTTGCTCAAACTCTTAAGTGCTTCAAAGTAGGTCCTTATAATTGTGTTTTTGCAAGTTGAGGGGTTAGTTTGGAAGTTGGTTTGAATGCTTTTGACTAACCAAACACACTTTCATTTGGGTTTAAAATGAACATGTTTGATTTCACACATTTGAATTAATGCTTGAAGTGAACATAAGATTTGGCTAAGTCTTAGATACATTTCATTTAGTGCTTAAAACACATCATAACTCTTGAAACATTTTAAATTTGGTGTTTTGATCATGAATCTAGGCTAAGTTTTGAATCTTCAATTTGGGCTTAAAACAAACTTAGGTCTTTATTGATTCATGTGGCCTTTTTTGTGCAATTTTTTACCATTTTAACAATTAAGGCTAAGTGCCAAAAAGAACATCACATAATCTCTTATTTGGTGCTTAAAATTGAACTCATTTATCAAGTTTGTATGCAATAGGTGATTAATTAATTGATTGCCAAAAAGAGGGACATTGAGTGTATGCTTTTCCATCCGTTCCCTTTAGGAAACTTTTGGAATCAAAAGTGTTGTCCATATTGCAAGCATGCCTAGTCCAAGGCATATAAAGAATGTCGCTTAAAGCGCTCCCCAAAAACTCATAATAGTGTTGGGTGATCTTGAGGTGACCATAATGTCTTTCTATTATGTCTTTTATTTTATACAAACTTAGCTTGTGAGGGAGATTTCATCACCTCCCATGAGTTCTCTAGGGCTAAAGCATTGGCACATATTTGCACTTTGGACATCGCACTACATTGAGCAAGTGATAGATGTAGTGGTTGCAAAAAGGGTAAGACATTTTTACAACAAGCCAAGTGCCACGAACACCTAATTAATGTGCATTTATTTTGCATAGTTTGATGTGAAAGTCATTGGGCAATTGATCCATTTAAAATGATTAAAAAATTACTAGTTTTAGTCAACCCCACATTGTCATACCCTTGCTAGGATTTGGACGATTATACTTAGTGTATTTTGGTCATTTTTGTTTGGTATGTTTTGAGACTAAAACTTGATTATTTGTTTATAAAACATGTCAAAATAAATTTGTTTATACACCACTCTTTTGTTTAAAGAGGTGTTATGTTATCCATTTTACACCACACTTGTACCTTGAAATTTTTGTTAAACATGTTTGTGTGTGTGTCATTTGGACCTCGTTTATGTGCCATCATGTTGTCCACTCTTGTCTAGCTTGTTTGGTCCAATCCCAGTCTTTAATGTTGCATTTTCAATTAACCTTGTCAAGTTTGGATATAAACATTGATTGATTTCTATTTAGGCCTCAATTCGTGGGGTTGATACATAGCTCTTTCTCTTTTGGGTTGCATAACTTCAGTTAAATGATTACCCAAAATTGAAGACTATTGATTGTTTATTTGTTTAAGTGCCTATCCTCATCATTGTTTGTGGTTCTATTTAGGAGAACACAACCTTTCTCCAAAATCCTTAGATGTTAGACATTTGACGTTATGTTTTTTTATGCCAAATCTTGGCATAAACCATTTTGAGATACAGCTCCACCCTTTCGACCAAGGTTGAACCTTTTATCTTTTGGGCATCGCTTTTCAGAGTTTGCAGAACTCAGCCTTTTTTTAGAGATTTCTTCATTAAATGTAGATATGTCTAGTTACACTTATGGTGGAGTCATGGATAATCCAACTTATGATAGAATGGCCGTACAAAATGACTTTTATGACTTTAGTCAAGACCCCAATGGTGATAATATGGTTTGTGAGACATATTTCTATCCACCTCACAAAAATCAGTCATGAGAACACAATCAAAATCTAACTTATGATCCAACTCAAGATTGGGATGATTATGTTTATCAAGAATATTGGGATGCTTTGGCTTATGTGAGCAATCAAACTAAGATGCATCCAGTCGTCACCATTTTAGGACCTCCCCTTTTGGCTTATATGAGTAACCAAACTATAAAGTGTCTAGTTGTCACCATTTTAGGACCTCCTCCTTTAGTTTTCATAAGCAAGCAAACTAAGAAGCGTCCAATTGTTACCATTTTAGAACCTCCTCTTTTGGTTTGCATGAGCAACCAAACTAAGAAGCATCTAGTCATCACCATTTTGGGACCTCATCCTTTGGTTTGCACAAGAAACCAAACTAAAAAGTGTCTAGTCATTACCATTTTAGGACCTCCTCCTTTGGTTTGCACAAACAACCAAACTAAGAAGCATCTAGTTATTACCATTCTTGGCCCATCACCAATTTTTGATGAACCTATTATTAAAGAACTCACATTTGATGAACCAGTTATGTTTGATCCCTTCTTCAGTAGTTTAATTTTTGGAGAGTCCATTATTAAACCACAAACCATTATTCTTGTTAAACCAAACATTCCCTACTTTATAAATTTTATGCTGATCTTCGAGCCAAAACAAGAACCATTACCTCTTCAAGAGCCATCTTATGAGGATCCAAATGTGTTCAAAATTTATTTTTTGTAACCAATTGTGAACCAAAACCAAAATTTTATTATTGAAACACCCATTTGTGACAAGTCAAACTGTGATAAGTTACCTATTCATATTTTACGTATGTATAAAGAGCCTCATCTCCTTGACAAGCCAGTCTCAGTAGATTTGTCTCTTAATCTTTTCCCACTAGTTGAAGAGTCTCACTTCAACAAACATGATTTTATCGAGACGTCCCTTGAGCGGTACCCACTCTTTGAGGGGCTTCACTTAGACAAGTCAGTCTATGTTGAACCTTTCCAAGATGAATCAATTATTATTGATCCTATTATGCCATCACATGTCATTACTTGTCAAACATTCAACATTCAACAAAACATTATCAAAACAACCATATTAGATAAAGAATTAGAATTAGAATTAGGTTCTATTTTTGAACTAACATTAGATTTAGCATCAAAAATAGAATCAACATCAGTTGTGAAATTGGATGCAAAGTCCCTTGATTTGGAATCAGATTCAAAAATAGATTATAGTCATGTTTGTTACAACATTAGTTACAATTTCCTTGCAGATCAATTTGAATATATTTATGATCCTTTTATGGTTTTTGAGGATGATTACTTCAACATCGACATAATTTCTCCTGGTATTTTCTATGAGGATTTTGTTGCCTTTCATTTCCCACCATTATTCCTTCCCAACATAGCCATTATATTAGCATTCCACCTCCCACAACCATCGATTGGGATCGAAAAAATCACACTTTGTTGAACTAAATCCATGACGACATATTATTTGTAGAATTTCAGTGGAGTCAAGACCAAATTCATGTAGAAGAAGAATAATATCCTAGTGAAACCTTTTTGGAGGTGCTAGGGGATGATCAAAGTTCAAACTCAGCATCTTCTAGTGAAACCTTTTCATAGACACTAGAAAACAATCAAATTCAAATGTTAACATCGATTTGTGAAACCTTCTCAGAGGCACTATGGGATGATCAGAAAAAATTCATTGGTGAAAACCTCATCGAGGCACCAATAGCTGAGCACAAAAGTTCTTCATTGTTTACTAAAGATATTATTCAAGATCAAATCAAAATATCTTCCAATCTATAGTAAAATTATATGGTAGCTACTCTCAATATCAAGCAATAGAATAATTTGGTGGTCCTATTAAGAGCATCTTCAGAGGTTTTTAGCCCCACCATAACCAAAATTATGTCAAATCTGGCATCAATAACATTACGTGTGACTAAAAGTCTTGATCTTCATTTGTTTTCCATTCATTATACATTCCATTATCACCCACCTATTTATTACCCACTTATATCATTTATTCTAACATTATTTACCATCATTGGCATCACTTTCCTTTGTTGAGGTTATAAGGATATCTCGTCTTGACATTTGAAGGAAGTAGAATCCATGATCTACGAAGATCATAAACACATTATTGAGACCCAGATCCACCTCAATTTATTGATAGAGCAACTTTTTTGAAAGGGAATTGGATAGCAACTTTTATAACTGATCATCTTTGTTATCTCACATATTGACTAGGACATGCATCTCCTTGTTAGCAAGAGCAACAGAATAATTTTTCACTTTTCCAATTACCATTTTTCATTACCATGCCTCATTTCTTAGGGACAACCCTATAGACCCTTTTTAGGTATTATACTATTATAATCCATGAACCATGCCATTTGAACTACATTAACTTGAGGTCCTTTGGGACTATGTAGGCAGTGTTCAAGTTCTATTGAGGTCAGATCAATCACCTTCTTTATGCTCTCACCATTTTGTGAGCAATTCTTCTATGTTTGAACACTCTCATAATTTTGTGAGTAACCTAAGCCTCACTCTCACTGATTTATGATCATGGGACATTGCATCTGGCCTAGTTATTTTATTGGAACCTCTACTATTGAATGAGCATCTCCTTGACTAGATAGGTCCCACCTTATGCATATTTTATCCTAAAAACACCAAAAATATTGTAAATACTTTAGAAATACCAAAAACATCAAAACACGATCCACAAAAGAATAAAAACATTATCTCACATTTTTTTGCATTTGTACATTCCCATCCCATCATGCTACACTCTTGTCATTTTGCAAGCAAGGAAACACCTATTCATCTTGTCCCACGCACTTACCATTTTGAAAGATTATTCTTTCACATCCCATCAGCTTGTTGTTTGTAAGACCATTCTCATTTTTTTTTCATATCTTCCATTTCTTCTATAATATCAATCATGCTAGTCTAATCATCATTTTTCTTCTATCTTGTCTCCTAAGACAACTACATTTGGCCTAAAGTTTATGTTAAAACACACATTCATGGAACTATGTAGGCAGCGTCCATTTGTCTTATACATCTGGAGTCAGCTTAGCCAACCCCTTCCTTTTCTTCTCTTCCTCCATTTATTCTATCATTGTTCCTCTTTAATTAGATAATAATTATCATGTCATTGCTCTTTGTTATGTTGTGATGGAAAGTAATGCCTCTATCGCACATGCATGGATATTTGTCTTTAAACTACACTAACTTTGTTTTTTGTTTGTGTGTGTTTATTTGTGTTTTCTTGGTGTTTTTTTGTGCTTTCGCACCTCTCCTTTTATTTATTCTCCTTTTCTCTTTTTATTACTTCTTGTCTCATCTTGGTCTTGTGTTTCTCTGCATGTTTTTGCTTATCTCTTTTGTGTTTCAAAATATTTTGATGATTCACATGGATCTTGATTATTCATATCTTGACCCTATGTTATTAATGTCAGGATCTTGCTCCACCAATAGAGCACATATGATTACTTCTTGTATTAGCAACTAAACACGGAATTTAACCAGAATGAATAAGTAACTAGAAATATGAAACAACACAGGAATATGAGAGACAATACACAATTGTATTAATAATCACTCAGAAGAAAATACAATAAAGAAGATGCCACTTCTTCTTCCACCTCAAAGGCTTGCCACACCTCAAGACCTTCTTCCCTCTCTCTCTCGGTCCCAACAATCAACTCCAATACAGAATTGATGTTCACCTCCACCAGTCAATAACATGTTGCCAGTACACCAAGTACACAACCGTACTCCAAGTAGATCTCCTGCTCTCTGCTGCTACCTGCAAATCACCAGACCTTACTCACCAATGTAGATCTCCAAAAGAAGCCATGCTCACCTGCTGACCAAGATCATACATATACGAAGAACCCTTCTGATTCTCCAAACCAGCACCCACACTTGGTACTGTGGCACTAGCAAGAACACACCATTGCTCTCCTCTCTCTGAAGGAGCTTATTTAGCTTTCTTACTCTCTAGCACTAGTTTGCAATACAGCCCATGAGTCTATATATAGATCTCATGCTTACAATAATTAGACTACCTTAATTACAATAATTAGACACGTAACTCAAGACTGTAACTAGCCTTTAACATGCAAACTAACAGTCCAAGAATAGACTCTCCAAAATCAACATGCAAACTGCATGTTCACGCACAGGCTGCCGACGTCAGCGCTTCCCTGACCGATGTCGGCCGACTGGTGACCAACATCGATTGCTTCTTCACTGTTGTCTGACCAATGTCGATTGATCAGATCGACGTCGGTTGCCCTATAACTCATTCTGCAACTCTCTGCAACCTCTGTAACTCCTCCTGTTTGCATCTTGGTGAAGCTTTTAGCTCCACAACCTAACAATTAAGTTGTTCTTGGACCATTTCATTTATTTGATTGTTGTTGGTGTCTTGTGTGTTTCTATTTGATTTTGCTTTTCTCTTTCATGTTCAATAATGTCTTGATGGTCCACATGGATCTTGATTATTCATATCTTGGTCTCATGTCGTTTAGATGTTCTTGCTTTTTGTTTTTAAATATTTTTGATCTTACTTAAGTCTTGATTGATCATATCTTGATTTCAAGTTAGGTTCATTTATGTTTATGTTTATCTTTGTCTTTGATTTTTTTTTAATGTAAATAGCTGTAATTCTAGTTTTGGTCATTATTTTATCAATATCCTTAGTTATAGGTATTCACATTTGAACTGGCTCAATGCAATTGGAATATTATGTCATTCTAAGTCATTCATACTTATGATGCCTAATTTATTTTGATATAGCACGCACTTTGTGCTTAGGTTTCAATGTCTTAAACATCAACACAACTCTGATGAACGATTCTCAAGAATACTTTGCATAATCTAGGCTCATGATATGAAATTAGGCATCTAGGTATCATGCATTTTAGCAGCTTTAACTCTATGCTTAGACATGAATCTCTTCACATACATTGTGAGTCTAATCAATTCTTGGTTAGTTTTCATCATTCTTCATTCTATTCTCTCCCAAACTTGGATGAACTACATTGGCCTGACGTTCATGTTGGAACATGAGTCCATGGAACTATGTAGGTATCGTTCACTTGTCTAACACACTTGGAGTAAGCTTGGCTATCTTTCATTCTTCTTTTCATCTCTTCCATCACTTTATGCATTCTCATATGCTAGGTTTTATGTGGCTTTCTAAGATATTGCACCATGGCATGTACGTTTGTGCCCACTCGATTTAACCTATCTTTTGGGTCATATCCTTGAGCTATTTTGCTTGCCAATTACCCATGTTGGGGCACAATATCTGATCAACGCCAGAATAAAATCATCTCTATAGGGTAAAAACATTATCTATTCTTTATCAATGATTAAGATTCACCCTACTGGGGCAAAAACTATTTTATCATGATCACATTTACTATACTGGGGCACTTCTTATTATCTTCTCTTTAGAGACCCCATTCTAGTGGTGCTTCCCTTCCTGAAGTAGAACATTCTCTCTTTTCCTCTAATTCCAAGATCTCCACACTACTACCCATGATGGCAATATTTAGTGTGCAACTTGTCTCAGGATTGATCAATATCGTAAGCGTGTAGCTTGTACTCTCAAATTGGGTATGTTTAAAGAGTGTCCCTTACATTTATGGATTATATATTTACCATTCCCCCCATCTACGAGGGCCTATTATAACTCTAATTATATTTTGATCATTGATGGTAATCACACATGTAAGCATTAACTCATCTGGATGTGATCTATTCCATGGGTTAATTTCTCACTTTTTCTCTCTTTTCGAGAGTGTGTCCTAATATGTCCTCTCAAGGGGACATCATGGGTCTATTCCAATTTCTTCTTGACAACTCTTTTATTTGAAAATATGTTTCTTCTCTTGAATGTCTCACTATGCCTTCTCAAATAGGGGGAAAATGTAGACATCCAATTCCTAACACCATTTATGTTGAAATTGTCAATCTTACTCAAATTGCATTCAAATGCACATTTTAGGTCAAAATTCATAAAATGTGCTAAATGATTTGAGCTTGTCATTTACAAGTACCATTTTAGGCTAATGTATCCCTAAATAGGGCAATGCATTTTATGTGATACCTAACTTTGATCAATTCATTTCGAGTCAAAATGACGATTTCACCTTTTATGCTCGAGATCACTTTTTTATTTCTAATTCACTAATACACATCACATATCTTTGTTATTTTGTGTTGTTAGCATCCTAAATGGGAATATAGTTCTAATTCATCTAACATCACCTTTCAATTCTTCTCGAGTCAAATATGACCCAATAATATGACTTTCTGACCATTTAGATTAATTTGTGCACCAACTGCCAAGAATTACACAAATATTGATTAATCATGTTTAAGATGAATTAAACCAAATTAGTGCCTTAAGTTAATTTTTCATAAGAGTTGTTGAATATTTCTTTTTAGAAATTGATTGTCATTAACTGCATCATCAAATGGCATCATCCTATGAGGTGGCATCCATAAGCCATAAATGCATAAAATATCAAGATTATGGGTCTTCCATGCCTCATTAAGACCCTCCATGCCTCTTAAATGCCCCTCTATCCCAAATATTTATGAGGGATATTTATGGATTTAATTATATAACTAGATTAATTCATGGCCACACATCTCAATCTTAAGATGGACAGTCATAGTTGATCCTAAACTATTTTAAAAATCTATAAATAGAGAGGCCATGAACATCATTTTTAAGCTCAAGTATTGCAATGTTATAATGCTAAAATCTCTCCACAACTCATTTGTATTTTGATTATTGTATTATTCATATTTGGATTAGCTTCATTTGATAGGCAAATTAGATAGTTACATATCATAAGCCTAGGTTTTGTGGAGTGTTTTTAATACATTGGAGGAGTTTACCACCATTGTTGATGAATACAAATATGTTTGATCAAGGGAGAACATGTTTTTGAGCTGCTCTTAAAGGATGGATTCACTTGGGAAGGTATATGTTTCTTGCCTTCTTTCATTTATCTTTCATTGTCATTAACAATTTTTGCATGAATAGATAGGCTTAATTCAGTTTACTCATGCACTTTTCCTTTGATTTATTGGACTAATGCTTGACTAATCGTGTTATGTAATCCTATTTACAGTAGACACATCCAGATTCATAAAGACAAATTGTCAACTCTTACAGTTGTACGGAAAGTCCTCTAATACCCCTGAGAGAATTATTTATCATTCAGGATGAGGAAGAAAGTATCTACTCAACATGTATTATTTTTAAGGCTTATCTTTGTTTCAAGATGATAATATTATCTACTCATGGAACTAACCATGTGAAAGTGGATGCCCATCTGGTACCACTAACCTACATTAAATTTGTTAGTTAGAAATTTAAATAGAAATAAACACAATGATAAACTAATTCAAAATTAAAATATAATAAATCAAATAAGTTAACTCTAGTAATTAGATTTGAATAATGAAGCACTACACTATGTGTTTCAAAGTCTTCAAATATCCATTATCATATATTTTATGAAAGTGTATATGAATCTAAGTTCTTGTAACCACCACAAATTTAGTGGAATAAACTAGATTTTTTCCATCTGTGATAGTTGTGGTTAATTTCTTTTTTACCTCTACACAATGCGACAAATAGTAGTATGTTCCCTCATCATTGTCCTCAAATAAATTAATTAAAAAATGTACCCTACATTCAAAGTATAATCAATTTTTAAGTACATGTAGAACCAATGTAAGATATCACTAATATAACTAAAGCTACATTTAAATTATAAATAAATTATACCTGGTTGCACAAAATCTAAAATGTGGTCAAAGTCAACTAATAATACCATTTCATGATTCCCTAGTTGTCACAATGAATCACTAGTCTCCATAGGCGTTATGGGTCTATAATACCATTCATCAACCCATTCTTTTAATTCACTGTCATTTCAATAAAATTGCATACAACCCGAACAAAAGCATGCCATATCCCTAGTATAAATAGTCATTGAATTAGAATTTGAGTTTTGAATGGAGTGAAAAATACTTGATCTAGGTACTATACTACAATATTTATACATTAACTTATCTTCTTCCTTCAGTAACCAAAAGAATCTTTGCATATAAGAATATTGATCTAATCTATGAGAAAAAAATTATTATACAAAGTCACAATGCTTGCAAAATCAATTAAATTAGAACAATCTTTGTCTTTTCTTCGCTCTTTTTTAAGGGCTCTTTTTACACATGCACCTGCACCATCATGTTCCCCTTTGCCATGCCCAACCTCAAATAAAATCAAAAATGTTGAACCTCATTCTTTTTATGCATCCTACTTAACTAGTAAAATATTCAAAAATTCTTAAACTGTACTACACAATTGTCTGACCAAATATAGTGTGTATTGAATGTGATTTATCTTGCATTCATATTTTCATAAAATATCTCCAAACAATCTTGGACAAACTCTAGATAATGTGATCTATCATCGCTCATATAAAAGTGGTACTCCCTCAAAATCTCTTTTTTGTCCTCTGTGCTATCAAGTGCATGCTTGAATCTAATATGCACAAAAATTATAGCTTGAATTAGATTATAATATTGGAATTGAGCCTAATTATGTGGTTGTAGTATGTATTTTTCAACAAAGTCCACAACCTAAACAATGGTCTCAACTGAGAAGTTATCCTTGCAAAACTTGAATTGATTATCTAATTATTTTTCCTTGTGTGTGTCTTGTATATTTGTAGATAATATTCTTGAATTCAGAAATGAAATCAGATACAGATACTTGGATTGTAACCAACTCACATCTTGATGATTCTTTTTTTTAATACATAATTTACCGAATTATACTTTTTAAAATCAACTAGTTGCTTTTCATATTCATAATGATGTATCAAATAGATTCTTTACTATTGCATTATTTTTTTCTCTATATTACTTGTTCTTAACCTTAAATTATACATCATATGACACATTTTTTACATTTTCATTAATTGAACAAATAATTGACATCATATAGTATGGGTTTTATTATCAAATGTATAGTTGCATACATATTGAGCATGACGTTGAACTTGTCTTTTTGACATATTACCTTCCATATGTTCTATTATTTTTTCTTCTATTTTAACTAAATACTTTAGTGTTCGTCCATTTTTTCTTCTATTTTAACTAAATACCTTATTGTTCGTCCATTATCCTTGGAGGTGTGGGTCTAGGAGTAATATTTTGTATTAAATTGGATAATGTTATCACTTCAACTATAAAAGTGATATAGAGTGTTGGCTAGGTACATTAGACCCTATAGGCAAAGTGAATTTATCTTCATTAGGAGATATATTAATTAGGTTCATTATGTGATGTTGATTATCGTGTTCAAAAACTTCATTATGAATGGATGTTTCATTAGATTATGTTTCTCCATGTGTTTCATCACTTAATACAAATTCATTAGTTGAATTTTATACATTGTAAATTTCATCATGCAAAAAGGATTGATTGAGTTCTTTTTTCTCATTTGAAGATATATCGAAATTAAATTCTATGGCATTGGGCATGTTATTTTCATTTGAAATATTACCTGGTGTGGAGGAAGTACCTTCACCTGGTATGGAGGAATTACCTTCACCTTGCATAGAAATTTTTATAGATACTCTCTTATCTACTTGTTTTTTTCTTTATTTTTCTCTCTTGACTTCAATTTCCTCATTTGTTAGCCTTTAATTGGTCTTTTACAATGACGACCCGACCCCATTATTTATCTTTATGTAAATAAGTCCAGGGATAAAGTAAAAATTAAATAATGTATAGTAATAAAGATAAAGTAAATGGAAAAGTTACAAAATTTGTACTGTTAATAGAAAAAACTAATTTGAAGTTTGTAAAATGCAGAATTAATAAGTGAATTTCGTGGGCAAACAAAAAAAATCGTAAACTATAAAGGGTGTACACCCTTTTACAAAATAGGGACAACCTGTTTTGGAGTAGTTGCAAACACACAAGTGCATTTAATGATTTTTTAGGAACATAGTTGTGGGTTCAGATACATGCAACACACATGTGCATAACATTTCATTCCTCCATTCTACCGACAAAAAATGCTTTGTGAAACATTGCATGGTCTAAAAATTTCGAGTAGGTTCCATGGCCTTTTGTTGAGGGGGAGAGGAGGTATGCAAAAAGGCAGGGAGAGCCATTTTTTGGTGGCATGTGGGGTGGCATTAACTTACCACAATAATCGATAAATGTTCACCAACTTTCAACAAAATTGGATTTATCTTTTATATTAATGAGTCGTGTCTTTTCCAACATGCCACTTTCTTGCATATTAATGACATAATCATCTTCCAACATGACCATGGAATTTAAAAAACGATATGGATTGATACAAAAATAATAATATGTACTAATATGTCGATGAATACCTTGAGGTTCATTATGAACATACCAATAAACGTTGAATCAGATGTGAAAGTATGTAAAAACACCACGAGCAAAGAAGGCTCAATAATAATAACATGCATGTGAAAATAAAAAGAACACAGTTGTGACTTCATACAGGGAACACGCATGTGTAATATTTCATCCCTCTAAATTGTTGAGTCTTTCATCCCAAGGTCAAATCTTTTTCCATCCAAACAAGTATTTGTGCGTATACTATTTTTTTTTAAAGACTTCTAGCCGAATTTCAAATCGTTTTCCATCCAAACATGCATTTAGTCTTTAGTCCCCCATCACAAGTTCAAATCATTTACATCCAAACAAGAAATTGTGTGTGAACCTTTAATGGGTGTTTGCAGAAGCCATGGAAAATTAGAGGCAAAAAAATAGACATGTGTCATTGGTTATAAGGAACACAACAACGTGAATGGAAAACATATCAATAATAGCTATGCAAAGAATATTTGAAATGTTAATAAATGCGAATGAATAATACAAGAAGATAAATTGAATTGTGAATTTTTTGAAAATGGTGAGGCTTAAAAAATGCATTTGCATTCAATTTTCTACAGGTAGCAAATTAATGGAGGAGGTTGTATTTTAATGTTTCCATTGATAAAGTCAAACGTTGAAGCCAAACATTTGAATTTGAAAATGATAAGATATAATAAAATGCAAGTGGACTAGTAATAATATTATATAACCTCAAATGTTTCAAATTATGTCTTGTATAACTTACAATCATATGTACAAAACTGATTTTTTAAGACTCAAAATATGTAATGAAATTAATATTTTTAAATTATTTACATCTATTAATTTATTATAATACCGAAAACAAATTATAACTACAACCACACCTATTAAACCCTATCTAATAATTGATCCCTTCCCCTAATTTTGCCTGCTATTAAAACTTAAACCCTTGGGGAAAAGGTTGATGTTGTCTTAGTCTAGTACCAGTAGAAGGTTGATGTTGTCTTATTCTAGTACCAGTAGAACCTAATCTCCCTGTGAAAAGTGTTTCAGGGTAAAATGATCAGCTAGTGATATTCAAATAAGCTGTATACCTTTCATCTTTCAAAGCAAAGAGAGGTGTGAGAAGGTAATTTCTGTTTGATCCACTGGCAATAAAACTCATGGGATGATATGTGCTCCTGCCTGTATTTGCATTGAAGCTTGCTGCACGGTTGAAATCTGAATCCCTTGTCCTAGGCACACATCGCAATCGAACAGCTTGCCGAGCACGGTAGCTTGTCCCTCCATACAGAAAACAAGAAGGATGTTCTACAGATTCGAAAGAGACTGAATTTGTATTCCCATCCAATCCGAATTGTACTTTGAAACTGGTTGTGCTGTCGTTATTTTCAAGGCTGGTCTCAGCTCTATGTTTAACAGTGACATAGTTGTTTATCCCTTGATGTGCAATAAATGCTCCAGGACGAGGAAGGGGCTCCAAATACACACTCTTCCCAACAAAATCCATGACTGAATTTGATTTTCCATCTGTGGCAGCCATATCTACTATTCTAAAAGTGGCATGAGCTGCTTCATCTGTCCCCAACTTTGGAAAAGGGTCCATTATTATTCGCTTAAGAGTACTATTGTATATACAGACAAGGGTGTTTTTTTCTGATTCATCTCCTCCAGATATCTTTCCTCCTTGACCAAAAGTGAATAACTGTGAAGCATAAGAAGCAGGAACTGCCATGATCCATTCAGACAATGGAGATGTTTTTTCTGCTTTTAGGCTCCATTCTCCATCACTCCTGCCGACTAGCAAGTAAGGACCAAACAGAATTGCTTGAAGTGATTGATATTTAGGACGATCATCTGGAAAAATGGTTAACAGTGATAGTCAATATGTGCACTTTCTCAACTAATCAATAAAAGAGTACCAAATTTTAATTTTTTAAACTTTGAACATAAAAGGACAAACCTTTAATTTTCTCTATACGGAGGCTAACTGGAATGGATAGCATCACCTTGTCTCCTGAGATCCATTTTCTTTTGATTTTCAAAAAATTCCCTGTAATCCATGAAAATCCACACCCCTAATTTTCATTACTTCATGTAAAAGAAGTACCTATGCAAATGCAGTAACTATGAACTCTATTAGAATGTTTATATTTGCATGTTTTTAAGAAACAAAAACAAATGTATGAAAAGTTTTCTGCATGAGAGACATTTGGTGGGAAACATACATCTTAACTAATCTGCACCACGTTTTTAAATGAAATCAAAAAGATGATATTATTATGTTCATCAAGGGAGGAACAAACTTGTAATTTTTAAAATAAGATTTGCATTGGAAATGATCCCAAAGCACTGGACCTATATACCACACAAACACCTCATGAAGAAAGATGCTAACACATCAACCTGACTTGCACCCCCAAAGCCTCCCTGAATTGGCACAAATTACTTTTTGGTATTTTTCATATATGTTATACTGTACACCTAATTTCATACTTAATATCTTGTAAGCAGAAATATCAATCTCTACCATAAATTTCTCTGATTGATTCTAGCCAATAAAATTATTAAATGAATCTTCATTGTGATTCGGCAAAAAAAATGGTTTGGTGAAAAATGTGTTGTGGGAAAGATCAATGTAATGATGCACAAATGATAAAAAGCAGATTAGTAAATGAAAGGCATAACAAGCCCTCCTTAGTACCTGGATTCGGCAAGATTAGTTCTTCAGAATTGATCATTACCCTTGCGCTTTGTGTTGTCCAAAATGGTATCCGTATATTCACAGTAGACTCCTCATTCTCCACCTTTGCATCCTTTCATTACCATGTCAAAAAATAAAAATGTGCAATTTTAAATTAGAAGTATCAAAACAATTTCAGTTTCAATTATATTTGAAATTGCACACTCAAAATCTATTCCATTTGTAACTAATTTTAATTTTGAGATAATTAGATCAGAAATTGAATATTACCTTCAATGCAGAGAACTCCAATGACACTCGAAACAATGGATCCACTGAAGATGGTGGTTGAACTACTTGCCTTAAAGTGAATCCAGTTGCATCCCATGTTAGTGTGCTTGCTATAAATTGAACTATATACAGATTAGTAGTACTGCCATTTTCTTGGAAGTATATGGAGTCTCCCAATTTAGCGAATGACTCAGTGGCTGCAAAAGAACCCAAAAATAAAAAGAATTATGTAGCTTCAAAAATAAAGGATACCCTACTTCAAAATAAAACCAGTGACCTTCATTATACAAGGGACAGAGAAGATATTAAAGCCATTAACTAAAAAAAAATGCTATGCAACAATTGAAATGTTTACCAAAGTGTTATGATATTTGAATGATAGGTACCAAAGTGTTCTGCTTCAAAGGGAAGCACCAGCATTCTTGCACTTTGTTAATGTATAGGGAAATGTAGGCAATGGGGAGATAAGGTCTTTCATACATAGCATTACAAAATAAGAACTGTACCCCTAGAAAAGTCTGATAATGGAGATAAGTAGCGCGCAAATTTGGCCAAGCTAAAACCATTTCTTTCAGTGATAGTTAGATACTGTTCTTCCCCATAAGTCAACACATTTGGGGGAGTCGTCTACTTGACAAAAAAGGGCAACCGGGAGTGTAATTGAATATTTTTGGTAAAAGGGTAATCAAAAATCTTGGTAAGAAGAATTTTAGATGGTATTCATGTATGTGCTCCCAAATTTGCTGTTTGATCCTCATCTTCATGCATACTGACTTTAATTCTGATGTCCCTTGTCTGTGTTTGCTTCTACTTTAATGGACCTCTTAATCACATTTTTTAAGGGCATATTTCTAAATATTTAATTTGCAAGAATGCCTTGCTGGTGCAGGGTAAGGGTGCGGTTCAAAGGCCCATTGGAATAGTATCTATAAGATAAAATATTATACCTATAGGTCTAGACTAGTTATAACCACTCTTGCAAAATCTCACGTTATTAACACTTCTGTTTTCAAGCAATCCATTTTTTTTTGCTGCATAGAATCCTAGGGTCAGATCAGATATTTCCACCGAAAACAGGGTTATTGTTCTACAATAGATCTCTTTCCATCTCTATTTGGATGGACTCGGCTAAGGACCTAAGGGTGTTCTCTCAACTGAAGGGAGAAAGCCTTTAGGCAACCAATCGAAACCCAAGCACTCTAGGTGGGGGGCCTTTATTCTCTCAATCAACACCAGATCATTCATGTCGTCAACTGATAGGGAATTCATGCATTTGATCAGCTAAAATTGATAACTTATGAGTTTTTATCCCCCATACAACATCTAGTTTCATCCACAGGTTGTAAATCTATCGCTTTATGGGTTTATTTCAGGCTCAAGGGTAATACAAATGATATATATGAATAGTGTCTTGGACTTTCTTTGATTGGTTTCCAAATACAAAACATCTACAATTATATCTTTGATGCTACACAAAAATGACATCAATGCTTCTAAATATCAAATATTTTGATTAAGCAATGCAGCATATGAGGCTATTGGATATCACATTGGAATACTTTGAGATATTCACTACACACAAAAACATTTTTACCGATGAAAGCATTCGCTGGGTGATAGTTTAAATAGAATCGTACCCGTGCCATAGCAACACCAAAAGCTATTGAATTTTGTACCCCAACCATGATAACTGTCAGCCTTAGAAACTCCTTTTCCTTGGGGTAGCATGTAAATCATAACGCCAGGTTCTGTGCCTCTTTGGATGCTGAGCACACCATTTGTCAACGCACGCTCATAATAGTCTGCATACTCCATTTCTTTAGTCCATCGAAACAAGTTACGAGCAACCTGCACCCAACAAATAAAAAAGGGAACATTTAATAAACTTAAATATAACCTATCTCAAGTGTGCCAAAATGCTATAACTGTTATATAACAGCATATTATATAAGTATAAATTGCATTTCCTTCCCGACTGTGGAACACAAGAAGTTTTACACTATTAATATACTACAGAGATACAAGCTACATTCACAATCTATATAATAGTTTAAACTCCCTCCAAACAGCTCTGAAAACAAAAAAATATGATAGTATTAAAACATGTAAATTGACAATACATATGTGCAGTTGCACTCCAGAAAGAGAGGTGAAAGATTGCATACCTTCAACATGTTATAAGTAGTACAAGACTCTTCATTCTCCGTATGAAGTAGACTAGCAATCCTCTTCGGGTATGTCCTTCAAATGAAACCAATAAACATCTAATGAATATTAATTCAATGCAGAGGAAATGATCACAAGTTTTTCTAGAAATGGCATCTTAGATACGAATGTTAATTTAACACAATTCGATCAAATCGTAGATACAGATGTTACTAGAACAAAATTCCACCTTGTGCATTAGATTGTTCGCATTTGATTTAAAGAACAAAGGTAAAGTGATTTCCATGAGTCTTACCAAAATTCACTTACAGATGTTCCACCAGTTGCATAGGAATGTGATGAATTAATGATGTCCATGAAGAATGTGCTAATATCCTGCAAATTTAATGGAATATAAATATATAAAACAAAAACTATAAACATATCCAAAAATATGTTTAAAATATTTAAGACCCAGTAATTTATCCATGGAAAAAAACTAGATTGGTCGGGCTAATTTATCATGTTTAAAGCTCAACTCATTTTTATAAACCATTAATGCTAACTATAAATGGAATAATATGTTGCAGAAACTAAATAATAGCTTTGAGATAGGATAAGTTTTGTCTACCAAAAACACAATTAGGAAGATATGCACCCTAACATCCAAGATATAAGGCACAACTATTGCCACTATCGTTTGCCATCTGTGCCAAGCAGATCCAGCAACATGCTGAGAAACTAGCAGATGGAGTAGCATCTAAATTCACTTTGTAAATTGAAAATTCGGAGGCAATGTTGATAAACAAGAGTGGACATATTTAGTGCTAATAACATTATAGAATAGAGCTTTGAAAAGATTGTGAATCAATTCTTTGAGGAATTTATAATATGCAAATTGATATAGATGTGCATCATGGGAAGAATAAACACACAAAAACGATTTCACACAGTTAGTAAACGATATTATTTTTACAAATTGTTTGCTAAAGCCAGTAAGCAATAGGAATTGGAAACAATTAGCATTAGTAGAAAATGTGCAATAGACACAAAAAGTACTGTGCTGTTAGCACTTAGGTGAGCTAAAATGACTTCTAATTGATGAATTGTTTTTGGCATGCAAAAGTACATCTAATGACGTTTCATTTTTTTCATTTGAAACCCATCATAGGCCAAAGTTTGATCTCTCTATTTCTCTCATATCATTTCATCTTTCATATCATAACCATTTGTCAATAATTGCAAACTTATAATTACCTTATAAAGTCTATCACCAACGACCTCATATCGCATTTGGGCCCCTATAACTATAGGAATGTGTGTATTGGTATGGAGATCAGAAATGTCATCCGCCTGTAGAAAATGATCATAGGCAAGAAAATTAGGTGGAAACGTCAAAATTAATTCCTTGACTACATTATAATTGATAACAATGCATTAATGAAATACAAAATAAAATGCATTCATGACAAAATTTTCGAAGAAGAAAGGAGACACAACAATTTATTTTAAATGATGCATTTCCTACAAATTTATTTCTCAATAACTTCTAGCTTTGTTTCATGAATGGTCAAGTAGAATCACGTTCGTGATCGTCTATCCTTTCATTTCATCATCTAAACTTCTGTGTCATTATCCTAGCAGTCTTGCCCAAAAAAGAATCATCCTAGCTCTAACTGGTAACCTCCATTTAAACTAGTTCATTCAAAGGAATCCTATAGTAGATATCGTTCATTGAACTTTTATTTTATGTAAATCGGTATTATATTAGTATATTGTGTATCTACTTCCCTAACATGTTTAGGATATATACACAAATAAGCATGCGCATCCGTCCCTTCATAGATGTGCCTACACACAGGCTTCGGCAGACAAATCAAAATGTGATCTGTAGAAGGTAGCAGGTATCTCTCTTAAGACATTTGTCAACCTATCAATAGTACATCTTGACTACAATTTTCCAATGTCATTGCTATATAGTTTTTAAATAGAGATATCTAATATGTTGGAAAACACATTTCAAAGTAATAGAAGCTTGAACATTGTGTGTTTTGACTGTGGGAAAAGGAAGTACCTGAACAGCTAGCAATCCCAAAAAGCATGGCTTATCAAAAAGGTGAGCAAGCTTCAAATGCTTTCGGTCTCCCTGCAATCAAGTTGCATTGTAAATCTCTTAGAATGAAATAAAGTTAAATAAGAAGAATACTATAGTAAGACATAAGAACTTTTTTTCAAAATCATATTCATCCACAGCCAATGTTTCATGCATGGATCTTTTCAAATTTCCAAGGGACTGCTAGTTACATTCCTTGGGGAACCAAGCAGGGTCCATCACCACCATATACACAGTGAAACATGCATATGGTTGCTTTGGGATCGAGGAAAAGTAGCATAGAGGAGCTGCAGGGCCTATCATCAGGAAATTGCTTCACTGTTGTTATGAGGCCTAGGGCGTCTGCACAAATGTTTTGTTAAGAAAAAGTCTTTCCTGACTATGTAATTCCCAGACACATTGAACTGAATGCAGCTAAACTGAATAGCATTGCTTGATACCTGGGAATTATTACAAGGCTTTTTGCATGGCATAGTTACAGTTCAAAATTAATAAACGTTGCAAACATTCTTTGACATAAAGCAGGCATCTCTGTCATAAATCTCTACAGCTATTGATATTAGGCCTTGATTTGGATTCTCAATTTTCCTAGAATTTAAGTTTTCTTCGAAGCAATCAATTCGAGTGTCTAGAAGATACAACAATAAAAAAACCTTTATTATATTAATTTCATCTGTTTGGAGGGCTTCAAGAAAGGCCGACATGTTTTTCCAGATTTATTTTGGAAGAAATTCCTGTCATCTCACAACCTATTTCTATTTATCACGATCAGGTTCCAATGTATTTAGAAAGCTAAATCACCAATTCAATAGATCTTGAAGAATCTCTCTAATTGATATATGTAAAGAATTGTACTCCTATGGAGGAGAGTTACATACTTGCATAGTTTGTGCTACTAGATCCTGGTTTTTTTATTCTTCCTCACAATAATCAATTCGGGCATATAAAATATACAAGAAGAAGAAAACCTTTTTTTGGATTATCTTTATCTGTTCATAGGGTAAGTCTTAAGAAAGGTCTGCCCTTCTTTTCAGATTTTTTTGGGGAAGAACTTCTTGTCGGCTTGTGAAACTCTTCCTATTTATCACAGACACCAATTTGGTGTATGAGACCTCCCCCGATTTCCATTTCCTTCCTATTTATTATAACAGACATTAATTTGGTGTATAAGACCTTTAGAAATTATTTTTTTATTTACCTTATATATTGTTTAAAGAGGTGTACAACCTACCCAACTCTAGATTGAACCAGCAACATCCTCTATGGAATACAGCCACCTTCACCATCAGGTTCCAGGCTGTAAACTTTGTTATATAAAATAGTACATAACAGAAACATTACGCCCTGCCTCTTGACTATTTTAAGTTGGTTTTACAATCTCTGATCCATTTTGGTCATTTGTGGACATTAGTGCTGCACATTTCCCCACACAGTAATTTCCACTAAGACCTGCACATGTCTAATTCATCACTTCAATTTTCTTGAGAACATCCATAGGGTCAGGGCTCCAACTCCATAGATGTCTAAGATTTCTTGTAAGACAACTCAAAAAATATAGTCAAAACATATATCTTAAATAGTTGAAGGATGATACCCTCTAGTTGATTTTGATATACAAAGTAAAAGTGCCTGAATATGAAGATGACACCTGTATCAAAAAAAATCATCCACTTTATCTTTTAAATGGAATTTGCTTCTAAGATTTAACTAGCTTTATGCCTGAAGCATTTCAGATCACCTTTATGGGTGTTTGAAGTTTCTCACTGATACTAAATAAAAAGGGAAAATAGAAAAAGAGATTGCAACAGAAACTAACATAAAACTCATTCTTCTGAAACTAAGGATATAAAACTCACCGAGTACGTGTATAACCGATAGAGAACATCATTCATGCCACCAACCTCTTCATTGAGAGAATCCCAGTGCCTGACTATTGAGTATTCGTTGATAAGATTCTGGACACGTTTGTAGAAGTATTCAGCCATCCACACTAGCATATTTAATGCTTGATCATTTCCAGCAAATGTATATTGATCCAGCAATCCTGCCATAATCTACAGAAAAAAAAAAATTGTTGCAAGACAAAAAATACATGTTTTTCTGCTTTAAATGTAATAGACTGTTTTGTAGGTAGGCCATTTTCTGCTCAAAGAGTCAAATGTAATATGTTCCTCTTCTGGGTAGGCTAAAACTTACTTTGTGAATAGTGTAATATGGAGCCCAAACAGGCTGCAGCATTTCAAAACGATCAAATTCTTCAGTAGGAAAAGCAGAGAGATAACCACTCCCCATTGCTTGCTGGCATTCACGGAGAGCAGACACCACAGCGTTCATCCTTTGGTGAATGGTCTTATTGTGGGTAGCTGCCCATGTCTTTGCTGATGCGCTCATATAATGCCCTGCAATGCTAACTGTTAGAAATTGTTGTGGAACGAAATCCTCAGCATATGAATAAGCTTGCAGTTTTTAGAACAGAGGGATCCACAAAGCACACAAGAACTTATAAGCAATGTTAGTAGTACGAGAGGGGAAGAGAATGCTAGCACATCAACAGGGGACATGCACCCTCTATCAATTATTTAAAAAAAACAGTATATATTGATCTGAACTGCATTTATTAGCCTTCAAAGAACTTGAAAACAGAGCACTTGCAATTGACAGTACGGACACAAGTAAACGGTTTACAATGAAACATTAAGAACTGCAGATATCGTTCAAAGAGTCTACTATTCACAGACTGAAAGATTACAATGGAATATTATTCATAGACTATGATTTTTTAAGCGAGGATTGTCTACTGACCTACAAAATGTCCTCTGAGTTCTACATCGGGAGCTTCCCAACCGCCATAAGGAGTCCCAGGGGAAGCCAGGCCTGCTGTTTTTCTGAAACTCCAGACCAAATTATCCACATCCAGAAGCAATAAATACTCCAAATTAGTTTTCTGAGCAGTACCATGTAGCGAATCGGAGTCCAGCCTAACATTGTGCAATGAAATCTCCTGCAGAAAATTATTATTCTGAGCATCAGATGATGCATTTACTTCCATGTTGTATCTCATCCTCCTATACAGCATAGCCCATTGGAAATCCTCCTCGGCAGAAGAAATTTTTTCATTTTCCAGATTTTTTCTCCTTAAAGGTTGCAGACTGCTCCATTGACTCTCATCAGTGGGAATTAAATGGTCGTTATAATGATATCGTGAATACACCTCCGTTTTCCATGTCTCGTTGTCAGAAGAATCTAGAGCATAACGATATGTATGAGACAGCAACTCCTGCGGAATACCAGTGTTTGTGCATAATTTTGGGGGGTCGCACCATATGCACTCCATTAAACTAAACAATATGCAGAGAAACAATCCAACAAATCTTGGAGCACCCATTGTGATGGAACTAAAACGCAACTAATCAAAAACAAGAAGACACCATAATTTATATGAATTTGGCTGTCTAATGGATAAACATGGTTCTGAGATTCGGGCTAGATAAACTTGGGCAAGCAGGTTCGGATTAGTAATCGGGAAAAAAACACAAAATCGCCTTATGACGAGGTAAAACAGTATCATTAATATATGGATAATTAATAAATATATTATTAAAGATTCCACGATTCAGCAATACATAATGTTAACCGTCTTAATTGTAGTATTGAGATTCGGATTGGATAAACTTAATAACCCTATTTAAGATCTTGATTCGTATTTGGTAAAAAAAAAATCACAGTTCATAATGTTAACTGCCAAGCCCATATATCAAAATCACAGTTCATAATGGTAACAAAAAGATCAAAATCTATTATAAAATCTATTATAATTGTTTCCAAGTCAATTTTTTTTTGGTGAGGTTAATAATAAAACATTGTTATTTAAATTAATATAATATGTTAAATAAATTTAATTTAAATAATAAATTATAAAATATAAATATAAAAATTAATTAAAATTATTCAATATTTTATTTTTTAATTAATTTTTTAAAACACTTTCAGGTATCAATGAGGTATTTATAATATAATAATATTAAACTTTGTTAAAAATATATATATAAACTGGAATTTCTGTGAAACTGGAATTTCTGTGAAGTTGGGTATTCATAATGTAAAATGTAATAACAATGTTAAACTTTGCTCAGAAAAATAAAATCTGTGAATTTTGTGAAGTTGAGTATTCATAATAAAAAATTTATAATAACAATATTAAACTCTGTTCAGAAAAACAGAGACTGATTTCTATAAGTTGGGGTATTCATAATATAAAATGTAATAATAATATTAAACATTGCTCAGGAAAAAAAGAAGGCTGTGATTTCTGTAAAGTTGAGTATTTATAATACAATTTAAATTGTGATTAAACTGAAACTGGAACTTTAAATATTTGGAGTCAAAAAAATTTAATTTTTGTGAAATTGAGTAATCAGAATGTAACTTAGAGTGCGATTAAACTGAAGTTGGAACTCTAAATATATAAAATCACAAATTTTTAACTTCTGTGAAGTTGGGTATTCAGAATGCAATCTAGAGTGCGATTAAATTGAAGCTGGGGCTCTAAATATGTAGAGTCATAAATTTTTAACATAATTGAAAAGAGAATTTAGGTAAGAGTTCTATGTTTGGGTCTAGCAAATAATTATTTTTAAGGGATGCTGCTGAGAAATTATTGAAAGAAGTTATCAAATATAAATAGCAGTTGATTGAATCAACAGTCTAAATTGGAATGAATTAATGCCAAATTCCAAATAGCTGACCTAAGATTTTAAGACTGAAATGATGAGTAGAACAAGAGTGGCGTAAGGGACTATCTAAAAGGAGGAATCAGTTAAGAAGGGAAAATTGCATGAGGGTTGGTTGTTTTTGCAATGATTTGAAAAGGACTGAATTTCTTTACTGCTCATTTTGAAGTTTGATCTAAGTTTAACTATCGCATCATTCGCACAGACTTAGATTTGAAGTTCATACTGTCGTTTTTTCTTTTTTAAATTGGAAAATTAAATTCGAATCTGATAACTGATTTTTTCATTTTTTAACATTGAAAAGTAAACTGGATTTTAACGCTTTGAAAGCTTCCATGCGCGCAAGATTTACTGTTCATTGACAGGTTTTACGCATATTGTCCAATTTTGTTAACATTAAACTGTGTATTTTAGTAAAATTTGGGATTTTCTGGTTATATATATACAAATTTGAGCACATCGGATAAACAGAAACACTGCGCGTCATACCCCACTGGAAGCACGTATGCCACCGAAAGTGCAGTCTTTAAATGGTAAAATGCACAGGGCACGCTACCGGTTTCATAAAATTATCCTTCTCTGTCATATTTTTCCTCTTAAATGCCCAACTTATTTTAAAGTATAACACTTTCTTTTTTTTCTGGTGGGTGATGATACTCTACCCTCTGATTTGCACTAGCCATAGGAGATTAACTTTTATATTAATACAATCTTATTATATAAAGTTAATTGGTTTCTTTCAATAGGAGGTCCAATACATCTAATAAGAGTTCCCAACCATCATTATTATTATCTTCATATTTATCATCAATTTGTCTGGGAGAAAGGATCGCAAGAGTAAGTTGAAGAAACTTTTCTTGTGAGGGTGTTGACCACTAAAACCACCACTAGCAATAGCGGGACTCACTAGTGGGGGGGAAAAAACTGCTCAGGAAAGCCACTTCATCATCTACTTTGGGAGCGAGATTTTCGTCATTGCTTGAAGCCTCGATTTTGTGGGGGTGACCAACGGTGAGGAGAGCCAAGCGGAACTTGATTAACAACACATGGTTCATTCCCCCAATGATCCAATAAAATTTGAAGGTCCTTAACCTCCAAATACACATTCTCTACTTGCCCCTGAATCCAAAATATAAAATTAGATAAGATATTAATCCTATTAGAAATAAGAAAATAATCTTCTAGAGTAACATGAGAAAAGATAACATTTTTTATGTTCTTCCATAATTGAAAAAAAATAAGAGTCCAAAAATATACCATATCTTTGCGAATTATGTGGAAATCATGACCAAGTCCCTTGTTACACCCTAATTCCTTGTTAAACAAACTTACTTGATTATTCGTAAATATTTATAGTTGGCGATGTGATTTGATTAGTATTTGATTTAGCTAAGTCATATGTTGTTATAGGACAAATATATGTTGTGATGGGACAAATATATGTTGCTTTGATTACGTGATTACATTTCTATGAATAAGTTGTAGTGTATATTCTTTACATTATGATCATGTTGATTTATTATTCAGCGGTATTTTATGATATACATGTCATGATGTTATGGACTAACTACCTACTTGTTGTGAATTGGATGCAAAAGAGATCAATCCCTCAAAGCATGATGGAGAGATAGCATCATCGGAGAGGGTGATATAAATGGAGTTGTTAGGAGATGATAAAGGAACGGCTAAAACCCTGCACACACTACGTTAAATAGTACTCATTATATGTATTATTTAAATTGTTAGTGTTAGTGTATTTTTAATACTGTTGCATTTAGATAATGGTTTATACATGATTAGTTGTGTATGTTAGTTCAAATTAATGCTTAGATGAATTAATCTAGTGTGTTTGCGTTTATGTCATACTAATATGTTCATGACAATTTTTTTTTTTGAAAATACAAATTTATGTGACTAGTGTTTGGTATTATCATATGTAAACTAACCAACATATCTTAGAAATGTTGAGAACATAAGCTAGTTATCTTAATGATATTCAAAAATATGATTATAGGAGTTAAATCCTTAATATAGATAATTAACGATTTAATATAAATAGTTATCATGATCAGAATGGTGTTATAAATTATTAATTATGTTATAATCAGCTATTGAATTATGTGTGTGTGTGTGTGTGTGTGTGTGTGTGTGTGTGTGTGTGTGTGTGAGAGAGAGAGAGAGAGAGAGAGAGAGAGAGAGAGAAAGAGAGAGAGAGAGAGAGGCCTCATAAAGGAAATAAAACAAATAAAATAAAGGTAAGGTGTTATTAATAGAATAAAACAATTATATTTCATTATTCTTTGAAAATAAAAGGAATTAAAAAAAAAAGAGAGAAAGGAAAGACAAATTTTAAAGAAAATTCATAATCTATGCAAAGGAAAAGGAAAAGATAAAAGGGAGGTGTAATAGGAGAGTAGAGAGGAAGGAAGTAAGAGGAGGAAAATCTAAAAAAAATTATGGAACCAAAAGTTTTACCACGCAAAAATTCTAATAGAGAAGATCCAGGGTTCAGTATACATACCCAAATATTGTGATTAGGTTTTACAGATTGGATAGTAAGTTGTTTTTTTTCGTTCTAAGCATCATGTGCATATCTGGTGGGGTTGTGGAATGTTTAGTAATTTCATTGGGATTTGGATTGAGCCATAATAATAATCGACCCATAGCCTACTTAATGCAAGATGAATAATGGTTTTCTTAGAGACTTGGTCACTACTCTCCTACAGATCATCACCAATTTAACCAAAGGTATTATGGAATTAGCTCTCCATTTAAAGGCTTAGCAATGCCTAATCTTCAAATATCTTTCTTTCAAACAAGCACTTTTTGACTTGGGTACTTTTCGTAACTATCACTAGGTATGCAAATTATGATTATCAATATTTGACTCTAAGTCTTTTGACACAGTTATATAATGCATTAGAAGTGTATGTTGGTGTTTTAGCAGTCTACAATATGGTTGTTTTTACTTTACTATTTATTGTTGTGTCTACTTTCTGTTCAACCCCTAATTGGATATGGATTAATATGTGCTTAATTATATATATTTAACGATTTAACATATATGAAGTACTACATGAATAAACCAACTCATAATTCTCATGGTGACTTCTAAGTTAGTGGCTTATATATACATACTATGCATTGGAATTATATATAACATACGCTGGAATTAAATATGTAAAGATATACAGACAAAAATGTTAGGATCCTACTCCACCAATAAGAGTATATATGATTACCTTATATTAGCAACTAAACATGGAATTATACCAGAATGAACAAGTAACTAGAATTCACAAATAGCACAGAATATGAGAGACAATACACAATCTTATATTAATACTCATCCAGAAAGAAAATACAAAAAAGAAGATGCCACTTCTTCTCCACACCTCTTAGAAGCTTCCCACACCTCAAGTGTACACAATAATTTTCTTCAAGAGTTCACTCTTCTACCAAAAATGGTCCCAACACACAACTCACACACAGAATTGGTGTTCACCTCTTCAACCAGTCAGTAACAACCCTGCCAGTACACAAGTACTCAAAGTACTTCAAGTAGATCTCAAAGTGATCTTATTTACCATGTAGATCTTCTCCCATGAGCTTGCAACAACCTGCAACTCAAATGATCTTACACTTGGAAGGATCTTCCTTGCCTTCCTCTATTTGCACTAATTACAATACATGCCAATGGGTCTATAAATAGATCTCAGACTTAAACAATAACTTAGACTCTTAATTTACAATAATTAGACACGCAGCTTGAGACTATAATTAGCCCTTAACATGCAAACACTCGGTTCAACGAACTAACTGTCTGTGCAACGAACAATTTTGGAACCACCATAGGGGACCAACGTCGGTCCCTGTCTGCCTAGAGGTGACCAACGTCAGCCGACCTCCTGCCAATGTCGGTTGCCCTTCTGCACTGTAGATGACCGACGTCGGTCCCACTGCTGACGCCGGTATCCCTGGAACTCAGCAACCTCCTCCATGTCTGCAACAGTTGAAGCTTTTAGCTCCACAACCTAATAAAAAACTATGTATGTGTGTGTGTATACACCATTAAATATATACCTAGATCTATAATCTATGTTGAAACTATGCATATTAATTTGTGTATATATTTACAAGCCATATATATATATATGTATGTATGTATACATACATACATACATACATACATACATATATATGTATGTATGTATGTATGTATGTATGTATGTATGTATATACATACATGTATACACACACACACACACATATATGGCTTCTTGACTACAACAAATTTTTAGTTTATACGGATTTATGCAATGAATTTGATAGTTTATTAAATCCAATGAATTTCCACTTTACTCATATTAAATTATAACTATCAATTTTCATGGCGATTATCACCAGCATAGTATATATATCACTATGAAAATTAATATGAAAAATTTGAAATGTTTATCTAGATGTTAAAACCTAGGCTTTTAATGATGAACCAACGAATAGATTTCCCTGGCTTTTGATGATGATGACCTCAGCTGTGGAGCCATCAATGTGCAAACATATTTTAGAGATTAGGAGTATTTAGAAGACAAAGCATGATCAAACATTGTCTTGTTGTATTAACAAGTAGAAGACTATGAGATCTTTTACAAATTTCCATTGCATTGATATATAAGACATTGATCCCACATGACAAGGATGGATGGAGTCAATTTTTCAAGTAACAACTTTGGAAGTTTCTAACTTTGTGTGCTTGATGTTTCCTCCATAATTTATAGAATCTGCGGTCAACATTATGAAGGTTAGTCAAGAGACTAAACACAAGTTTTTTTGGGTGTTGATATCAAGTGTGAGGAACTAGTGATTGTAAAAGTCAATATGTAAACAAAAGATTACCATTAAACAATTAACATTGTTGACTATTGTAACCCAATTCTAAAGATTGGGGATCATAAAATCTTTATGGTTTACTAAAAAGTTGTTGTAAGGATTGATAAGGATTTGGGAGGGACTTGTTTGTGCATTGTATGTCATTTACTCGAAAAGCGTAAAAGTTTGTCATCTATTGCATCATATGAGTCCCAAGTGTGCTAAGGAAGTATAAGTCGAGATTGAATAGATGTTAGGTTCATATATCATTATCTAAGTGATCATGATAAAATGGGTTTCACACATGGCTATTAGTTTGAAGGAGTTTGTATAGATCTGTATCTTTCTCTATTTTTGAACTTTGAATGTTGTCACTGTAAAGGACCCCTTCCCCATTGATTTCATTGACTTAATTGGGAGGAGGTGGTGAGACATGAGATTCATTATTTTATGAGAAGTTTTGATGGATACAACCAAATACACATCAAGAAGTGGATTGATTGAATATAGATATCATCATTGAGAATGAGATCTTCTTAGTTTTGAGTCTGTACAACCAATAGGGGCATCCGTAATAATCGTAAAGGATGATTTTCAAAATAACCACATAACTTTTTAAGATGTGGATGATGAATATAACCCTCTATGCTTACATGACCTATTTATTTGTGACTAACAATGAGCTTGAACATAAAGAAGGAAATATGTGTAAAGAAAATAGAATGCCTAGTTGAAATTGAAAGGCATATTAGACTAAACCATTGAACTATTGAAGCTCATGGCTATACACTAATTAGAATTATAAAATGACTGATAAATTTTACTTACAGTAGTTATATATTGTATGAGTACTCATATATGATACATGTTATGAATGTGAAGGTGCTCGTATATATGAAAAATATCAATATGAAGATTTAGGTGTTTATATATATAACATATAGAGGTGTGCTTATAGCTGTAGTATTATTAACTATAAAAAAAAACCATAAAATTCCAGGGGTTGAGAATCTATTACATGAATACAACCTCCTAAAAATATAACAAGTTGCTTAATGAAAGATTATGTTGTCGTGAGCATTATTATTTTCTTTAATATGATTGATTGATGAAATTGAGTAGTGTGTACATAAAAATGATGAACTATGATATTAGTGCTTATCATAGAATATATTGCATTTGTATTTAATTTTAAAAATTAGAATATGCAATCTAAATAAATATTATACCCAGGTGGTATGAATTGTACTTGTTTGCTTATTATTTATGTGATAAATAAAATAGTGGTGATTTATTCATATATTTGACGGATTAAATGTATGTGTTTTGATTATTCATATGTTTCGCATGTCTTATGCCTACTAATAGTAAGTAATTTATATGAATATGTCAGTTATATTTATATTAACTAAATCTTGCATTATTGGTACTGAATAAGTAGTGAGACGGACTTCACTAGCTTACTAGCATTACAATGTCAAATGAAGGTGATCCAATCAAGTGGTGTGCATAATTTTGACTAATTGTAGAGATCAATAACTATTGAAAACTTTGACCAAAGAAATATTAGTTAGACATTATCATTTTATATGTATGATTTACATGTTTGTGTGATATAATGTTAGAATGAATTTCTTTATGGTACACTGCATATTCTTAGTAATTATACAACACACAAGTACTACCTTGTCTCTCTAGATTCCCACATCATCACTATCTACTCATCTATGAAGGGAGAGACATTCTTCAATGGAGGATTGTGTAGGGGATTAATGCTCTATGGTTTTTATGGAAAAATACTCGATTGATATTCTCCCTCCCCACAACAATACTTATTTGGATATGACACTTGAGATTTCCATAGATACTAGAGTTCGAGGAACACATGCTCCATGGAGCTTTGTATCCTGTATCTTGTACATTATATTTTAACTATTATTATTGAGAAGTTATTATAATGAGATGTAATTATTACTTATTATACCATGACAACAGTGGTTGCATGCTTGTCTAATCGTGACTATAAATCTGTAATTATTTTCTATATTCAGTTATGTGGTGTTTCTTCTAATGACAGTGATTAATGATGGATATATGTCACAAGATTATTTTATAGTTAATATATTTTGAGTGTTTTATATGGGTCATTAATTAGATTTACATAGTTATATCTAATGAAATAATACGTTGATTAAATTAATTAAAAAAAATCATGTTATTCTAAGTAGATCCTAATGAGGATGTAACATGTGGTATCAGAGTTGTGGCTCGAACTCTAGGACCTAATGAGTCCACTAGCATTTTCATATCCTTCTATTTACCAAAAAAGAGAATGGTGAAAGCTAGAGTATCTGGTGAGGGTCTTTCAAATGTCAATGACAATAACCCTCCATTTTATCCTAACCGATTTGCCACTAAGCAAGCAACAAAGTTACATCATATTATCAAAACCATAAATGAAACCAGGAATTTAGTATCAACCTTGGAGCACGAAATTCATGGCCATGAAGAGAAAAAACACCAGGATGAATTTGAAGAGCATCCCATTGAGCAGAAAAACCCTCAGGATGCGAGAACACGTGTAGCTATAGAGTTGGTTAGAGATATGAATCCACCTAAATTTGATGGAACTATTTTGGGTGATGGAGCTGAAGCATGGTTAGGACATGTTGAACTCATGTATGGATAACCTAGTGACATGTAGTATTATACTGGTTAAGTGAAGTATTTTTCATATATACGAGCACATGCACATTCATAACATGTACCCTGTATGAGTAATCAAAAAATATATAAATACTGTAAGTAAAAGTCATCAGTCATGTTACAATTCTAATTAGTGTATAGCCATGAGCTTCAATAGTTTAATGGTTTAGTCTAATTAGAGGTGTGATTATATCTGTAGTATCATTAAATTAAAAAAAAAAAAAAAAAACCATATAATCCTAAGGGTTGAGAATCTATTACATGAATACAACCTCTTAAAAATATAACAAGTTACTCAACGAAAGATTATGTTGTCATGAGCATTATGACTTTATTTAATATGACTAGCTGATAAATTTGAGTAGCTTGTACATGAACGTGATGGACTATGATATTAGTGCTTGTCATAAATTATATTGTGTTTGTATTTACTTTAAAAAATTAGAACATGCAATCTAAATAAGGATTATACTCGGGTGGTATGAATTGTACTTATTTGCTTATTATTTATGTGATAAATAAAATAGTGGTGATTCATTCATACATTTGATCAATTAAATGTATGTGTTTTGATTATTCCTATGTTTATCATGTCTTATGCCTGCTAGTAAGAAGTAATATTATTTTAATCTGTTGGTTATATTTATATTAACCAAATCTCACATTGTTGGTATTGAGTAAGTAGTGAGATGGACTTCACTAGCTTACTAGATTCACAATGCCATATGAAGGTGATTCGATCAAGTGGTGTGTATGAATTTGACTAATCCTAAAGATCAATAATTATTAAAAAATTTAGCTAAAGTGATTTTAGTTAAACATTGTCATTTCATATGTATGATTTACATGTTTGTGTGATGTCATGTTAGAATAGATTTCTTTATGATACACTACATGTTCTTAGTAATCATATAGCACACGGGTACTAGCTTGTCTCTCTGGATTCTCGTATTATCAGTATCTTCTCATTCATGAAGGGACGGCCATTCCCTGATAGTGTATTTTACAAGGAATCAATGATCCATGATTGGTGTAGAAAAATGCTTGGATGATGCTCTCCGTCTCCAAAGTAGTATTTTTTTATAGACGATAGTTGAGATTGCCATAGATTCTGAAGTTCAAGGAAATTATGATCCATAGATCTTTATATCTTGTATCTTGTACGTTATATTGTAATTATTATTATTGAGAAGTATTTTGATGAGATGTTATTATTACTTATTATACTAGTCATGGCTGTAAATCTGTAATTACTTTTTATATTTAGTTATTTGGTGTTTCTTCTAATGATAGTGATCAGTGACGAATAGATGTCACAAGCTTATTTTACAGTTAATATACTTAGATTATTTTATCTAGATCACTAATTATATTTTCATGGTGAAATATAATGAAAGAATACGTTGATTAAATTAATTTAAAAAAAATCACATTATTCTAAGTAGATCCCAATTGGGATGTTACATCCCCTAGTAGCACCATCATCCAAGTAAACATTTCTAGACAGAAAAGCTTGAAAAAGGTGTGAACCTAAACCACACTGACTAGACATTTTCACAGAACCAAAACACATGCTTTAAGGTCTTTCGTTGATTACAAATTGAACAAAGAGGGTGAGCTATCCCATTTGCGGTTGAGTGCCAATAGGAAGTCCATGGTGAATAATGCACCATATGAAGTGTGCCTAATTGAACTTAGTAATAGTTTCCATCAAATTTTATGAGTGGTTCTATACGAAAATTAAAGTTTAGAAGGTAAATGATGTGTCTCATGGGACATGGGTGTAATGCCATTTTTTTTAAAAAAAAATTTACATTGAATTAAAGTATAGTCAAGCTCAAATTTCTCTAGTTTAAATGTAGACATCTATTTGGCAACATACAAAGATTGGATTGTACTAATGGACATCAAAATTTCAATATACCTTGTTGGCATTGACATTTTGACATCAAATCCAACATTAAAATTTTGATTGAAAGTTTCTACATACATTTTCACAATTTTCACTTTGTAAAACCCTTGTTTCTTATACCTAAATTCAAAAATTTAATCAAAATATTGCAACATAATTATGTATCAAAACTAAATCACCAATTACTTTTTATCTGCTATTTAAAAAGAGAAGTTAAAAAAGAAAATGTGAACACTCTCTCCATATATAAGGTGATCATAAATAAAATTGAGTGTGTGTGTGTATATATATATATATATATATATATATATATATATATACATATATATATATACATATATATACATATACATATATATACATATACATATATATAGTTATACATATATATACATATACATATACATACATATACATATACATACATATACATACATATACATACATATACATATACATACATATACATATACATATACATATACATATATATTCATATACATATATATTCATATACATATACATATATATATATATATATATATACATATATATATATATATATATATATATATATATATATATATATATATATATATATGGTATGCTGATGACAATGTTAACAAGTGACAACAGGCATGCTAATAATGAAGAAGAAAAGTTCTAATATCTTTTAAATCATATAAATAATACATATATTTGAATATAGATTATATTAGTAAAATTATATTTAATATGTATTTTTGGTCATTTATTATAATTTTTATTGTTATTTTAAAATATTTTTTTAAATTATAAAATTTTATTTTATTAGTTTTGATGGAGTTTTAATAGTTTTCAATTAACTTTAAATTTTTTTATTGAATATGTTAAAATAATTACATAAAAATTGAATAGTAACAATAGTGATCATTTCAAAAAAATAGATACAAAAGGACAATTTACACGACAAAAGTTATTACAATTTAAACCTGACATTTACTTATTCTTTCTTAACTTGTTGAATTTGCTTTCCAACTTTTGCTAGTAGTAGAGCTAGTTTGATGACATTCTGAAGAACCCTGGAGAGAATATGAAACTGTAAACAATAATTAGAGTAAAGCTTTTGAATAACAGTTGCAGACAAAATACATGAATTATTGAAAATAACAATGCATTTATTCTTCCAGAGGTGGCTAACAATCATTTGCCTAAAAGATTCGGCAATCACATTATGTGAAATATTCAACCCTAGAAGAGCTTGCTTCTAAGATAATTGTTGTCTAAAAATATCAAGAAAGTCATTGCAAACAACAATCCATATTCTCTTAGCAAACTTGCATCTCCAAAAAATATGAATGATATGATGAGCAATAGCTTTAGCAATGATCTTATAAGAGGTATTAAGAAGAGTGATGGGTCTCCTATCGACTATACTATCTCTATTATTACCTTTTGGAATGAGTATTATCATTCCTTGATTGATGAAGGAACCAAGTGACCCAGTTTGTTCAGCCTTAAGATAGACTTGATAAAAGTCCTCATGTATATTAGGCCACCTGGCCTTGAAAAATTTAGCAGGTAGACCCTTTATGCCATGACTTTTTTCATCTTCCATAGTGAAAAGAGTGTGCTCCAATTCCTCAGGGGTTAACAACCTATTAAGATGATCACGAGTATCTTACTTAATATTGGTAAGAATGCTTTAACTCATTGCATCACTTAATTCAATGCATGTAACATTCTTCACGTTCTCATCATGAAAGAGAGTTTTAAAATGACAATTGAAAACTTTTCTGATCTTAGCAGAGGAATAACATTAGTTCCCATTGAGATCAAATATGGACATTATCCTCTCCTTTTGGTGTTTGTGCTTAAGGTATTGAAAGAAAAACTTGGAGCCTTTATCACCATCCTTAATCCGAGCAAGATAGGAACTTATTCAAGATCCCCATCTGTCATGTCCCCTTTTTAGTTGACATCGCTCAGAGTTGATGATTAGCCTATCATGTGACCCTCGTAGGCTGATAGGATGGATAGAGGGTCTTGATGGAGCTTGGCTTGGCTTCGACTAGTAGAATGTTTCCAGTTGGCATTCATTTGGGCTCTTTCAGACACATTTGCATGAGCTCCTATTATATAGGGAATGTTGGCACTCAGCAGAGCATCCCTGTTATGGCATGATCATGTGCGGAATCACTCCTTTGTTCACCAGCTTCAGACGGTTTGAGGATCCGACATGTATTGAGGGAGATATTAATATTTGATTGATTTAATTAAATATTAATTATTTGGCCTATTTTTAATTATGAAACCCTAATTCTTAATTATGAAACCCTAATTAGGGCAAGTGCACCTTTTTGAGGATATAAGGGTTTCTCATTAGAGAGAGTCTCATAATATTATTGATTTTGAAGACAATTTTGCTAAGGGTTTTTCTGAGAAGACTAAGCCAAGGGTTTCCATAATTCCATTTGCATTGAAGAATGTGCACTCTTCAGTGTGTGCAATTCAGAGGTTGTGAAATATCAGCTGATCTATTGTCAGTTTGGGAGATAACTTCACACAGAGGTTATCACAGAGATTTACAGGTATTTATTTCATTAGGTTTTGATTCAGTAATTATCTGGATTAAGATCTTCCATATTAGCGCCATATTTTTTGAGATCAGGCGTCCAGCATATGGGCCGTACTATTTTTTTTTACTATATGGAATCTGTACCGTTCTGCAGCAGGCCGAACAGCGCCGCAGGGAGCATAGAGACCGACATCGGCAGTCTAGTGACCGACATCGATAGTCCAGTGACCGACATCGACAGTCCAGTGACCGACATCGACTGACCGTGGCAGCCTATCGACCGATCGTGGCAGTATAAACGACGTCGACGACTGTGTTTTTGACACAGCAACTTGAGCCACACAGATCTAGGGTTTCTTTCAGATTTGCAGCTAAAACCAAGTTTTTTGAATGATATTTAATATTCTTGTTATATGCATGATAGAGGACTTCTATTGTAATCATTTGGGACGAATAATAAGATCATAGATTAGCTAGTTAAGATATTATACTGCTATTTATTTAGTTATTTGAATTTATCTTGCAAATTCGCATTTCTTATTTCATGCAAAAAACATCAAAACAATCAAAATACACAAAAACAATCCAAAACATACAGATTCAAAATTTAGGGGAAACAGGTGTTTCTACAGTGGTATCAGAGCTTTCTCCAGGGGTTTCTACAGTGGTATTAGAGCTTTCTCCATGGGTTACTACACCATCCCTGATAGAATCCAAATGATCTTACTTGATTATCCATAGCAACCACCATCTTTTCTAGATTTTCATCTAAAGGATTAGAGAGGAGTAGTCTACGTCCTTCCTCATGCCTTCTTAAATATATATCCTTACTCTTCTTGGTCTAAGTGACATTTTTACCATATGAATGAAGAAAATAAGTACATCTTTCAAGCGTAGTTTTCCACCAACAAATCCAACTTTCCCCTTCTTGAGGTTTGTTAATAGAATTCCAAAGAGCATCGAGGGTGACTATACAATTCTCATTACTCAAATGAGTGACATTAATTTTGTATGGTAGATTACAAGAATTATCTATCATCTGAAAGAGAAAGTTGTAAAATAATGGGAAAATGGTAAGATATAGTGGCAACAAGATCCACACACACCATTTTCCCTTGTGATGATGGAGCAACTTGAAGGTTGGAGGACACATAGAATATGTCCAAACATTTAATTTGTTGTCAAATATTGATCTGCAATTTGACCATGTGAACCAATATTCCTACTGAGTATTAAGTTTCCCATGTATGGGGTCAAAGACTCCTAAAGAATTCATGTAGTAAATCCAAGCTCCAAATTCAGATGGAAATAATTTATGATCACCAGGCTAGCTCCTATTTGATTTGTTTTCTATCATGTTAAAACCACCTTCAATAACCGAATCAACCTAGGGAAGGCTATCTCCTATCCATTGCCAAAGTTGATTGCATTCATAATGATCATTCAAGGCATAAACCAAGCAAAACCCAATGATTTTATTCTGAACAAGGCAAGTGATCCAAATACAACTATGGGATGGATCTTCCCCTTGCTGAACAATAAGAGTTCTAATCCAAGGGGAAACACCAAGCACCACTCCACCTCTACCACTGGGATGTGAGGATTGAAATAAGGTAGCATCTTTCCAAACTTGCCTGAGTGAAGATTCAAGTCTTACCCCACCTATCTTTACTTATTTCAAAAAAACAACATCAAGATCCCAGATGCCTAGAGTGTTGTTACGCTGAGACTTGCAGTCAAAGATTGACAATCCCTTCACATTCCAAGAAAATATTTTGCACTTCATTGGGAAAGTGGGACAAAATCCTATGGTTCTTCCATGAAAGTTAGGAACCGATTATTGATAGGAACTGATTCCTTCATGTTTGAGTTAAAGGAAGAATCCATTATTAATAGGTGAGTGAGAACATTGGTTGGTATTCTATAGGAAATCTCCTTGTAATTCGCTCTTATCAGAAAGGTTGCATCCCCTAAATATAGTATGTTTTGAAGAGTCAAAACTAGGGTCACTGATTTCTTTCCTTTTTTTAACTCCCTGTCACACTTGCTCCATAACAACATCTTTATACAAAGGGGATGACCAAGTAGGTTTTACATGATCAAAAGGAACAACGACCAATTGATGAGGTTGACTGCATGAAGAAGAACAATTAAGAAGGACTTGGCTAGTAAGAATATCACCAGTCCTGAGAGTACAATCTGTTGTTGAAGGGGCTATGACAAGTTTTGCACACTCAAGAAGCTTAGTGGCACGAGTTGATTTAACTATAGAATTTGATTAACCTTAATCATAATAGCTTCATAATCAACCTTAGTGGGTTTTTTGTTATTTTTTAGACTCCTCATGTATGTTGGATTGATACAACTTATTTTTACGAGAAGGATAATATTGAATGAGATGACCTTCGTTATGATAGTAAAAATAAGTGTTGGGTTTGTTTTAACAAAATCATTGGCTAAGAGACTTCAAAACCAAGGCCAAGTAGCTTGATAGAATCAGGAAGGGGCTAAGTAAGGTCCATCTCAATGCATGCATGAGGTTGAACTCTTAGACTAGCAAATTTAACATTGTTGTTTTTACACTAGATCACTCTACCCAGATGGTTAGCTATTTCCTTTAGGGAGGCCCTAAAAGCGAGGTTGAGGAAAGGGAATTCAACCCACATGGGGTACCTAGATCTTGAAGGCCCTTCCAAATGGAAATCAAAATTCCATGCTTGTAAATAACATATTTATCCACAAATAACCCAAGTGCCATATTGTAAAACAACTTGTGCATTTTTAAAATTCACAAACATACATGAAACATAACTTTTACCCAACCCCCTCATTGATTCTAACATCCACATATTCAGCTTACCCATTTATAAAAGTCTTGTTGAGATGGCACACCACAAATGAAGAAAAGAATAACAATTATTTGCCTACAATCGACAATAACATCAAGTATTTCATTTGGGAGTTGAAATTCAAAAGTTTTACCTCTATCAACATTGGGGGGTTTGTCACGGAGCCCTATGTTTGACTGTAGTCTAGGAGAATCAATGCCCTAGTCCACCACTAGAGAAACCCCCTTCTGAGAAGTAAAGCCAACCATGTTAAACCCTAGCTTCAACGTGGTCGTTCGTTGCACAGTTCAAAAAATGACCATGACCCAAGAACAGTTGCCAATGATGGTGACCACTATCAAAACCAATGCCCTAAACCCCAAACCCTATGTTCACCGCTCTGCATTTGTCGTTTCAAGTCAAGTCCCTATGCTTCCACTTTTGCTCATGCATTCTTCTTCCTTAAATGCCAATTTCGACTTCTTTAAATTTTATAAATCTAATTTTATTTAATCAATCATCTTTTAAAACATTATTCATAAAATCTACAATTTAAAAAAAATCACTTATAATTAAAACGTTTTAATAAAATTATTATTAATAAAATAATAATTTAAAAAAAAAATAAAAAAAATTACACAATAAAAACGATTGATTGATTGCATTACAGAGACTCCCTATGTTACTAAATGTTGAATGGATAAAATCACAGTGATGCCCGGAGTTGAAATCAATTATCAATGTGATGTCCATCCCTCTTCTGATTGAGAAGACAAATAAATATGGCTCAACATTAATGAATATGGACTAGCATTAATTTTGCAGCGCACCTCCATTTCATCATCTTTCACCACCTTTCCCGTCTCAAATATGAAGACTTTGGAGAAAAATGATTTATGTTTCCTGATTCTATTTTTTTTCCTTTGTAGCTGCCATCAGAATCAGCGGTCTTTGCTGTGGGAAACCTCTACTACAGAACAAGATGTACTTTGCTTAAATTCGTTGCATTCCTGTTGAACTTAAAATAATTATTTTTCTTTTTTTTTTTTTTTTAAAAATGAAATGTTCTTACAATTTATTTTAAAACAAGTGTTAAGTTATTTTAAATTTCTTCAAAGTTTATTGAAATTTATTGAGTGTTTAATTTTTTGGATATAGATAAATGTGAGAGTTTTGATGCGAGTCTATAATTTCATCTTAAAATTCCAAATTAAAATTGGAGTATTATAGGACCTCCAGTTCCCAACAATACTATTTCAATAAGAAACATTAAAGCAGAAAATTAACTCATGATCAAAACAAAAAAACCGAAAAAAAACATGAAAAAAAGATCCTTAAGCAAAAAATTAGCAAAAAAACATACAAATCTTTAAAATCTCATGAACACTTCTCAACCAACATCAAATAATATAACTGATAAGTAAAAAAGAGGGGATGTCACCTACAAGTAGGGATCAACCTTCTCTTAGAAAAGAAGTCATCCAACTTCCTTTGGAACCCATATTTGATAAGAGCTTCAACATCTTATCGCACCATTTTAATCTCAAATCCGTCACCTTTTAACTTTGATGAAGTACCTACATATGTCTTTGTAAATCCGACTATAATTCTAATACAGAAAAATGACCTTGAAAAAATAAATTGATCCTACCGAATACTGATATCTAAAATCCTTCCCAAAAAAATCAATCAAACTTATAAAAAAGATGGATTCCTCTCCCAACAGAATAGGATACTCATCCTCAGTGCCCTTCACAAATTGAGCATTCACATAATTTCTATGCAGTTTCATGTGTTTTTTTAAGAAAATACAGAGAAAGACTCGGAGCATGTAAATAAAATTCCATATTTCAAAGCGAGGTGCAAATAAATAGGTGAAATTCTTCTTCTAACTTAAAATTCGTACGATGTGGATGGTATTGCATCAGAGCATGAAACTATGATCAACGTATGACTAAATTATAGTGTAAATATATGAATTTTTTTCCTTCTAAAATATTCGGTGATAATTTTAATAGTAGCATGTTGAATTTTAAAGCTAACTTTCCTTAAACTCGTTTATTATTGTTTTCAATTTAATGACCATTTTTTTCCCCAAAGATGAAACGATATAATTTTGAAAGAAAATAGTTTTAAGCATGATGGTTCAATCCATTTCTAAGGAAACTTTTGTTTAACAATTTAGTTGAAAAGATGTTTGATAAATGTATAGAGATTAGCTTTCAAGTTGTAAGATCTCAATTCATAAATTTTAATATTTTTTGTAAAACATTTAATTTGTTAAATAGTGTATTAAGGATAAATGAATTACACATAGTTGAATCAATAATAATCTATTTAAGTTTAGTTAATCATAACATTTTACAAAATAATAATAATAATGTTTAATTGATACTATTTATATTTAGAACCATAGCATTTATATAGAATTTAAAGGTACATCTATTTTATATTGTAATATGTTAACAATTATGATTTTGAATATTGAAATGTATGTCAAGAAATTATAATAATGTCACTTGAAAATTCAAAAGTAATGATTTTGAATATTGGAATGGGTGTTTCAGATAGGTTAAAAACACCAGTGACATTCTAGAGAACATAAAAATAGGCGTGAAACCAAATTAATGATTTTGTTCATTCTATTTAGGTCTTAATTTCATATGCTTCAATTTTTATATTGGGACATTTTTAATTTGAAAAACAAAAAACAATGAATATGTCCAAAATAATAAATTGTATAATTGAAGACAATTACAATGACAAACTATTTTAGGTCATAAATAAAAAATGTTTATCTTAAAAAATGTTATAATTTAAAATTCTTATAAATTATCAAAAGATTTTCTACAAATAAAGTTCTTTTTGTACACTTAATCTTAAATGAATTATAATAATTATGTATTTATAAACAAATAAATCTAAATTAAAACTTATTAATAATAAATCAACATTCAAATAATTAAAAAAAGAAAAATAAGAGACCAAAAAAATATACACACTTTAACTTAACAAAGACTAAAAAAACTATATAAAAACCTAAGAAAAAAATCGCCAAAACTTTATTACAATAAAATAAAATAAAAATTTACAAATTTTAAAATCAAATAAATTCTTAAACATTCTTTAAAAATATATATATCATTAATATATAAATAATTAATAAATATATTATTGAAAATTCCAGGGTTCAGCAATTCATAATGTTAACCGTCTAAATTGTAGTACTGAGATTCCCATTGGATAAACTTAGCTGGACACACTTGGCAAAGCCTATTTAAGATCTGGATTTGGGTTCGGCAAAAACAAAATCACAATTCATAATGGTGACAATGATGATGAAAACTTCTAATATTTTTTAAATTAAATAAATAAAAATATGTGAGTCGAATATACATTTTATTTATATATTATTAAAACTGTATTTAATATAATTTTGGTTATTTATTATAAATTTTAATGTTGTTTAGAATTTTTTTTCAAATTGTAGAATTTTATTTTATTAGTTTTGAAGGAATTTTAATAGTTTCCATTAACTTTAAATAGTTTTTTATTGAATATGTTAAAATAATTACATAAAAAGTGAATAGTAACAAAGTGATCGGTGTAAAAAAAAACATATACAAAAGGACAATTTACAAGGTAAAAACTATTACAGTTTCAACCTCGCATTTATTTGTTTTTTTTTAACCTGCTGAATTTGCTTTCCAACATTTGTTGGCTTCGGAATTAGTTAAAAAACATTCTTGTTAGTGGTAAATGGTAAATGTAAAACTGTTTTTGAGAATGTTCTATGGTAATTTTAGCAATATTTTGTTTGTGGGTTGTTAGGAGTTGTTACGAAAATCTCTATGTTGGTCAAAGTTTCATCGAATGTGATATGGAGATCTATTTTCAGTATGGTAAATTCAAAAATTAAAACTATAAGAAATAGTATCTATAAGTATTTGTAACGAATGTAATAGAAGGATTGATAATTATGTTCATTTTGATATGTATGTGAGTAATAGAATAGTGAATGTTATTCTTAGAAAGCTTTCACACAGATTATTGACAACACTGGAAAACAATCTATAAGATTGTTCTTGTTATAATCTCTAGTATTAGATATTTTTAATATGAATTCTAAGTATTTGTGTTTTTTATTGGTATAATGACAGAGTTTCCTATGTTTTGATGACTATTTGCTTCATTATATTACTTGGATGTATAAATTTCTTTGTCTATAAGTAGTTTCCATCATGCGTTGAAACTTTAGACTAATATATTTCTCTACGATAAACCTTGTTTATTGATTCCAAGTCTTGATTAAATCTTCATGTAATATTTCTACGTCATTTCGCACACCCTATCCCTGTCATTAGTATGTTCTAGTGACACCTAGAATATCTTCTAACAATGGTGCAGTGAGCATGGAAATGTTGCGATGGTTACTGACCCAAAGAGAGGTGGAGAGCTGGTTAGACCGTAAATTTTTTGAATTCACAAAGAAAGAAGACCGAAGAATTAAGTGTACCTCAAGAAAGATTATACAAGAACACCTCTACAGTGAAATTTATGAGATCTTCTGGTGTGAATTATTGAGCTTACTAGCTGATTGGTTGGCTTGAATTGAATGCCACTATTTTCGACCAAAAACTAGTGACATCATTGTGTGGATAGAGGAGAAGATAGAATAGTTACAAAATCTGGAGACAAATTGACAAATATATCACTGAGTTTGTAGTGCAAGGATATTTTTTCTTTGACATATCAAATGATCAATTTTTGAGAGGAATCAAAGGAAAAATTATGCAATGAATTCCAATACTGATCAAAATGTTGGCTATTGAGAATGCCATGGTGCCCACTCCTGCTAATATGGATTACTTGTTTCAGGCATATGGGGATGTGTGTAAGAAACGGGAGAATTAATCAAAGATGAAAATATAAAGCTTGAACTTGAGTCCAACATAGAGAATCCAAAGGAGAAGGAAAGGAAAAAGAATCTAGAGTTAGAAAGAGAGTTGTGACAACAGAGGAGATGAAATAGACAGAGTGCACTTCAGGAAACTATGAGTAAAAGTAGTAGTAGCATTAGTGATTTGGATGAGAGAAGATGACAAGGAGAAGGGTATGGTGAAGAGAAATAGAGTGAGGAGCCCAGGCCAAGTAGCGACAGAGGGAGAGTAAGAGAGGAGGGTCTAGCATGGATAAAAGAAGAAAGTAGTAGTATAGAAGTAGAACAAATGAGTAAAAGTTCATAATTTCCAGAAGGGTTATTTCAGATTAAATATTAAGGATTACCTTACAGTCATAGACATAGTACAGGTTCAAGATTAGAGAGATACGTCTTTAAAGGTAAGGATCATCTCCCAAAGAAGCACACATCCCTTGAGTCCATAATTTTTCAAAATCACAATAATTCCCCTATGATTTTAGATGACAACACTTGGCAAAGACCAATTACAAAAGAAGTTTATAAAAAAACTCTAGAAGTACGAAAGTTTGTATATCGTGAAGTTACACATAATTTCTCAGACCAATAAAAGAACATCACAACATTATTTGCTATAGAGATAGATCGTCTAATCCTTGTGCAAGTTAAAGATTTCATTACATAACTTCATATTTTGGAAGAAGAGGAAGGAAATGATGGAGATGTATCTCCAACCTCCATAACCATAAACTTAGAGGAGATAACACAACTTCCACTAGATCAAAATTCATCTCCAAGTGTATCGAAGTCTTCAAAACCATAACCATCCTTGACACCAGTCGTAATACAATCACTTACGATATCTATAAGAAACCCTATTATGGTAGTGTAATTGGGTGCTTTTATACACCTCACTTCATATGATGTGTCTGCGAACCTTGAATAGTACTTACTTACCTCCGACATGAAATGGAAGGCAAAAACAATCACCGATGACAATATCAAGAAGTTTGAATTTATCAATGATCTGGGAGGATGAACAATGGAGTTCATCTTTCAAAAAAATATAATTAGAGCCTCCTTGGATGATGTTAAGAATTGGTTCATCATGAGTTTAAGTTTAAGAAGAGCTCAAGACAAACAATCCAGGACTTGAAGGAGATCTGGCAAGGACCTTGGGAGACTATTGGTGATTATGATCACATATTTTCCAACATCATGAATAAGGTAGAATTTGTTTTGGAAGATAAATATAAATTTTCTTGGTTTATAGAAAGTTTATGACCAAAGATCAGATTTACCATAGCTCAAACTCAGTTTGGAGTTAAAGTTGATGCTAGAGCTACTATGATTTGGGTAGAGCAAATTGAAGAGTATGGTGATGCAGCTACACCATTGTCTAAGGTAGAAAGTACCTTACAAACTATTTTGAGTAGATTGGATGAGTTTCAAGGAAGGGTTGAGAGACCCAAGTCAAATATCTAGTGCATAGAGTGTGAACAACAAGGGCATCATAGAAATGAAAACCCTCAAGTTAAGATGGAGTTTTACGAGATATGCAAAGTGGTAGGGCATGCAACCTTGTAGTGTCATCTTTTATAGTAGTACATAAAGACTTCATAGAACATGTATTGTAACTTCTTTAAGTCACCTACACATGATGACAAGTTTTATTACGCACTCCATGAATTGAAGAAGGATATAACTAAGAGTGTATTTATGATTTCTATGTAGAAATCCCTAGTTGCACCATAGGACTTTGTAAAAGGAGGAACAAAGAGTGTGGTGTAAAGGAATTTGTAAAAGGAAGAACATTGCATGAGTGTTGGTTGTTTTTGCATTGATTTTAAAAGGACTCAATTTCTTTACTGCTCATTTTGAATTTCTTTTTTGCATCATTCGTACATAATTAGATTTGAAGTCCATAATGTCACTTTTTCATTTTTAAATTGAATAATTAATTTTGAAACTGATAATTGATTTTTTCATTTTTAAGATTGAAAAGTAAGTTGATTTTTAACGCTTTGAAATCTTCTATGTGCACAAGATTTATGGTTTCTTGATAGGATTTAGGCATATAGATGAGGAATATGGATAATGTCCAATTTTTTTAACATTAAACTCTATTTTTTCAGTAAATTTTGGGATTTTATGGGTATATATATTTAAATTTGAGCACATAGGATAAACAAATGTTTATAGAACTTTTGAAACTCTCTGCATTATGTAGACACTTAAAATTGGTTACCAATGATCTCCAACTAGGCTTTTGACCAATTTCTATCAAAATGCATAATTTGACCTAAAAACACTAAAATGCATTAAATAGTTTGAATTTGTCATATACAAGTGTTGATTTTGGCAAGAGTATCACTAAATGGGGTAATACAATTTATGAGACAACTAGCAGATCATTTCAAGTCAAAATGATATTTTTGCACCTCGATGCTCTGGATTGCTCTTTTCTACTAAATTTATTACATGAGACATGTGCCTTTGTTATTTTATGTTGGAAACATCCTAAATGGGATAACAAATCCAATGTATCTAACATCACCTTCCAATTCTAATCCAATCAAATTTCAAGCCAATAACATGACATTTTGACTAATTTGATTATTATGTGCACCCACTACCAAGGTTTGCACCAAAATTAATAAATCATATTTAAGGCTAATTAGTTTGAATCATGAGCCTAATAAGGAATTCCATGACACTTGTTGAATATTTCTTTTTGGAAATTGATTATGAGTTTCTACATTATCAAGTGACATCATTTCTTGGGAAGGCATCCTTAGGCCATAAATATATAAAATATTTAGTTAAGCCCTCTCATGCCTCTTTAATGTCTCTCTATCCCAAATATATTTGAAATCATTTATTGATTTTACCTAAACCATCTTCATCTTGAGATGGATGGTTTAGGTTCATTTTGATCATTTACAAAAATATATAAATACAAGGCCTCACAACTATAATTTTAAGCTTAGATAGTGTACATTTATAATGCTAAAAATATCTATCAAGCCATTGATGTAGTGTTATCATGCCCAATTATTGAGCCAAGCTAAAGCCATCACAAAGCCATTGGTGTCAAGGAGAAGAGGAGATAGCCAAACCTCCTTTAATGAAGACTCATTGAGCACAAGCCAAGCAAGCCACTTCAAATATAAATTTGGAGCATCCAAGGAAGGTGAAAGGTCATTTGTCTTTTTCATTTAGTTTTGTTCATTATGCTCCCCCTTTGAGATAGGATTAAGGTGTTAGCTATTAGTATGTTATTTTAGATTTTGATTTCATACATTAACACTATACTAATCTCCCTTTATTGCAACCTTATGTTCATAAATGACATATTCGGTGGGACCTAGCCCAACAAATTTGATTAAATAGCATCTATAAGCAACCTACTAACCATTTGCATGCAAGATCTTGAAGTGTGGCAGAAAAAAAGAGTGAAAAAATTGAGCAAAAACACATTTTATTAGAAGTCACTATTTTGTCATTGTGGAGTGGCGATGTTGTCCTCTGAACCACAATCTCACAACTGACATAGTCACGGTTTTATCTTAGTAGTGATATTACATTCTAACTATGTTTTTGGACTAATGTTTTCTCTGTTTATAGGTCAAGTTGTGATATTGCAATACCGTTACTCGATAGTAGTGATATTGCAATCCCACAATTTTTCAAGTAAAAATATTGTAATATCGTGACTCGATAGTCACGATATTATAATACCGTGATTTTGCTAGTAGCAATATTGTCAATTTGAGTCATGGTATTGCAATTAAACAATAGTGTTTAGCATAGACCATTAGGGTTAAGTGAGAATACCGCAACTCTTTAAGTTATGAGTTTGTCTTGTTAGTCATGATATTATCTGATAGAGTAGCGATATTGTTAATTTTTATGGACTAACTTGTGAGTAGCGATAATGTGTTAACCAGTCATAGTTTTGCAAAGTTACAAGATTGGACTGTGGAGTTGTGGGATTACACTATGTAAACTCGAGAGCTTAATTTACAAAGTTATTTATTTTATTTGAAAAAGTGCTTCAAGGCTAGACAAAACTCTAACTTTTTCCTTGTAGGGCCTAGTTAAAAAGTGATCAATACAAGCTTAATGTAGTCTTTTTAACCTCTTTTTAGGTGCTTAAAAAGGATTAAGAACTTTCATTTAGTGCTTAAGAAAACACTTAGATGCTTATTTGAATATTTTCATGGTTGTTTTCCTAAAGTTTTGTAACTTAAGGCCAAAGGGCCAAAGAACACCACCAAACCTTTCATTTAGTGTTCTAAAATTGAACTCACTTCAAAAAAATTGCAAATTGTTTATCATTGTTTTCTTAGATTAGATTTATTTGAGGAAAAATAAATGTGTGCATGTATGATCTCCCCCCATCCCTTATAGGGAACTTGTGGGATCAAAAGTGCCATCTTCATTATAAATTGCCTTAGTCCAGAGATGTAAAAAAGATGTTATGAAAGCTCTCCCTAAGACCTGCATGGATCGGGTGATCTAGAAATAACCATAAAGCTCTTCGACTTAGGTTTTATTTTATTACATCTTGACTTGTGAGGCGGACTTCATTACCTCCCATAAGTTCTATAAGGAATCCTTGACCTAGGAATTCATTTCTTGACATTGTCTTCAACCCCTCTTCACAGAGAAGGGGGCATATAAATTGGGATCCCCTCACTAGGATGATGGTTTGTGTGGTATAACCATCTTTGTTAGTAGAGGCTAAGCCCAAGATATTTGAGCATGTTAAACATTACATTACATTGATCAAGTGACATATGTAGTTGTTGTAAAAAGAGCAAGACCTTTTTACAAGCCATATCATACAGACCCAAATGATGTGTGCTTCTCTTACATGTTGACGTGAAAGTCTTGTGCATCTGATACATATAGATGTTCAAAAAAATATTAATTTAGTTAACTCCACTTTACCATACTTTGTTAGTTTAGGGATTAAGATGATTAATTAGTTGATTTGTCTTTATGTTAGATTACTTAGTCTTGTTTGGAGTTAAAACTATTTGTTAACTAAAAGTCATAACTAAACACATTGTCCACCATTTTCTTGAACAAGGAGGCATTATGTTGTCCAAGTAAAAATCATCTTTTTCCTTGTTAAAAAAATTATCATAAACTTTGTGTCATATCTTTTATTTTAGCACAATTATGTTTCCCAATTGAGTCTAGACTATTTACCCAATTTTCTTAAGTCCTTCATTGATAATTTAAATTCAAAATTGCACCTTTATAAGTTCATAAGGTGTAAAATCTAATTTTATACACCTTTGTGTATTAATATGATGTGTCGTTATGTTATTATTTATTGTGTCCCCCATGAGTAATTATTTTAGATAATTACATTTACCTTCCCATTTACCTTTAACCACATAGGTTAATTAAACTTAATTACCATGGTTAAATAGTAATTAACCATATTTATACCATCCTTAACCGTAAAGAGCCCAAAAACAAATTAAAAAAAGTATACCCTACCTCCTAACAAACCTATTTCATGGTTAAAATAACCTAACAACCTTGAAAATCATTTTAACCATCATTTACCCCTGAGCCAACCCATTGGAACAACATTTGGTTCAACTTCACTCATTTTGGGTAAATCGACATCGATTCTTTAGAATCGATGCCAATCGGTTAGAATCGATGTCGATCCATAAATATAAAACAAACCTCCATTGCTCGAGAGGAACAAACATGAAAGGAAGGAAGCCATTTTTGATCATGAAATTTTATCCAAACTAGTCTCGAATCTACATATAGACATTACCAGCACCTTGCCACTTTGAAGAACACTTGATTGGTGACATTATCAGGTGATTTTTGAAGGCCATTTATCTTGTTTTGGCATCTCTTTATTTGCACATCTTCAACCATCCAAGGTCAGTATTCTTTTCATATTTAAATTTTATTTATCTTCTGCATCTCTGTGTTTTTATTTACATTCGATTTTGATCGTTTTATCAATTTTCTAAGCTATCATTATAGTCTATTTTTTAGTTAAACACTTATACATAGAATCAACATCGATTCATCTAAATCAACATCGATCCTGTAGGATTGTCATCGATCCCTATTAAAAGTTTATTTTTACATCTTCAGTATCTGTTAAATCTATATTCTGGTTTGCTAAAAATCTATATTTTCATGTAGATGACCTTGCCCAAATTAGTACATGATTATGTTAGCATCTTTGATCTTCCCATAGTCCCTCAACCTCTGTTTGCTAATCAGTGACATTGCATTTGAGTTAAGACTTTGCATTGTGGCTTTTATATATAATTTTAAATACATTAATGAACAATTGGTTGTAATCCAAGAGGATGTTGATGTAGCTACAAAGTTTTGGGATGCTTACTTTAATCTCATAAATCTTATTATTGATTAATTATCTTTGGCATTGTCTATTTATATCTTATCCATATATATCTTTATAATTTCATGTTTATTTATAAACTTGAATGTTAAATGTGGGATGACATCCATCTAAGGAAGCATATCACTTCTTAGGATTGGTTTCTTACCAGACAACGCACTTATTTTTTTATTAATATATTTTTGTGAGTTAATGTGATTTGTAGGTCATTCATGTCTAGCCAAAGAGGAGTTCCCATAAATCTTGATCAACAGTGCACAACCGACCATCCATATCTCCATGTAATCTTAAAAACCCTGCTTATATTTTATTTTTAGTAGCTAATTAGATCACATTGAAAAGCGAAAAAATACTAAAACATTCTGACACACCTAGTGGGACCTATTGGTCTCATTTTTATTTGTTAAATTCAAAATCATTAAATTTACTCTCTTTCCATTTCTTTGTGTGCATTCATCCAAATATAACATTAGGACTGCATTTTATTTCATTTTCTTAAAAAGTTAAAATAAATTGCATTCATCTTTCCTATTTAGATTCTTTCACATAGAATAATCTAGGCAGAAATCTATCATAGTCATCACTTTATCCACACACAAGCCAAATCACTATCATAAGAAACACATTTTAACACTTGAAATAAGGAAACTGATGGGGATTTCATCACCTCATGACAACCTTTCTCCAACGATCACACTTGGATATCACTACCAAGGGGAGGACCAACTCAGTTCTCTGGCTAAGTATAATCTCTAGACCATTGGCATATTTTGGCTAAGCACCTGCACTGGCTGTGGATTGTGACATGAGGGAAGAAAGCCCCAAGTATCAAGCCAAGTACTAATACCAATATATATTTCTTTGAGTGCCAAAACAAAATACCTAAAACCATCCTTATATTACTATTTCTTAGGACCTTCATTATCCTTTCTTTTTTTGTATTTCCTTTCACATCTTAAATTTAAAAGAGATTAAAAAATTTTGGAATGACTTTAGTGTGTGTGTCTTTCATCCATAATTAAAATGAGATAATTTAAAAATAATTTTTTGTTCTATTTATTTTATTTTATTTTGCTTTTATTTTCTATCTCATGGTTTTGACTAGACAACAATCAAAAAAGGAATTCGAAGAAGGTGTTACATCTTCTCCAATGGAACATACACCTAGTCCCACCTCTTCCCTTGATTCCTTTGAGAATCATGTGTTCCCACAATATTATCCTCAAGGAGATCCTTTTTTTGTAGAAATACTAGACAATAACCCCATTGATCTTAATTACTATCTTAATAGTTGAGCAATACATATTTCTCCTTCCCCCCATACCCAAGATCCTTGATATAAATATGGGATGCCTTTTAAGGAAATTGAGAAAATTGAAGAATTCACCATGGCCATGGTAACATTTTCCATCGAATCTCTTCCATCTAGTTCTAATACTCAGGTGATGCAATCTCTAGGAAACCAACCACCTATAGTATCTACTAGTTCTCCAACCCTTATTACTTAGATTCAAAATACCACTCAACCTATATCCACTATACCTCCCCAAACATTAGTGGTGCCAATTCCTACAATTCTCCCACCCATTAGAATGACTTTAGTATACGGTTCACAACAAATCCCTCACACACAATAAATCCCTTATACCCAACCTTTCCAACAGTATGTCTCCTCGGCCACCTAGTACGTGGCTTCATCACAACTAGTGATAACCACTTACTTACAGTCCTTCCCACAATAAAATATTTTGATACAAGTCCCACAATATGTAACAGCATCTCAATCTATTATGTCTACTACAATAGGATAGCTTCCCGCACAATTTATGTCTACCTCTTTACCAAGTTATCAACCCCTTCAACAAAATGTCTTAGGAAGTGTGCCTCAGAGTAATACTCAAACAAACCTCATAAACATCCTTATGAATAGGATGTCTAGTTTGGAAGCCTCCACCTCTGGACATAATAAAATGCTCACATATGAGAGAATTTGTAATGATCCAATCCATCCCTATGTCCCTATCTAAATGTATCCCTCGCAATGGGAGATTCCTAAGTTTACTAAATTCTAAAACAAAAAATATCTCCATCAACACCTTAGAGCCTTTCGACATGCATGTTATCTTATAGCACATGACAATGCCCTCCTAATTAGAACATTTCCCATATCATTAGTAGGATTTGCATTGGATTGGTATAATTCCATTCCCTAACATTCTCTCTTTTCCTTTGGGTAGTTGACCCAAATTTTCTTGGAACACTTCTCGATCAATATTGCTCAAAGTGACTATTATAGATCTTTATGCTATTAGACAGTTTGATGATGAATCCATATCAGACTTTGTGGCTCGATGGTGTAACTTAATCAACCAACTAACCTTTTCCTTGCCATAAACATAATGAATTGAATTATTTTGACATTTTTATGCAAAACATATATCATCCATGTTACAAATTCAAACTTTTAAGACTTTTGACGAAGCCTTTACTATGGCTCATAAGCTTGAAATCCATGGCATTGAAGAGGGAAAAGTTAAGTTGCATAATAAAAAAATCAAATTTGACTACTCTAAAAGCAATAGCAATAATCCTAAACCAAAAGGGGTAGAAAATTCAATTAATGTAAAAACTTCTTCCCCTCCAACATCTAACCAATCGGGGTCTTTTCCTTCTCAAATGCAAAAACCTATGGGCCTTACTCATTTTCCCCCTAAGAAATATACCCCTATAGGAGAGCCTTATACTTCGATATTAGATAAACTCCTACAATAAAATGTTATTGAACTCCCTCCAATTATAATAGTTGATGATACGTGTCCTAAACCCAATTGGTATAAACAAGATGAGTTTTGTGCTTATCACAGGGTAATAAGACATGACATAAAATGATGCCAATCCTTTAAATGATTGGTATAGAACTTCATTGACAAAGGGGATATGCAGTTGGACAATCTAAATGCTCCTAACTAATCTTTAGATATTTTTAAATAGCCATTTCCAAACCATCCATCCACATCAAACACAATCCAAGCTAGCCCTGGAGAAATAAAAAATCAAGTCATCCACATGATTAATACAATCCATGACCTATTATTACCTAAAGAAGTTCTAGAGAAACCTTCGATCTTGGATCTATTTACGGGAGATGATTTTGATATGAGTCAACTTGAGACCATTAAAACCAATCCTGAAAGCCTTGTAGAGATTCTTGATCTTATTACATAGGATCATTCATGTAAACCATCCCCTTCACCTTCTCATAGTGAACCTCTTAAAGGGGAAAATGACACTACTCCTTGAGATGTCACAGATAAACATCTTGATACTTATAGAGTTGGACATTCTACCCCTTTGATTTTTGGAAAACATCTTCATGGTAAGCATATAATGAGATCATATCCTTTTACCTAAAACCTTGACCCTTTGAAACCATCTTCTACCATAACACCTCCTTACCCCAAAAATACTAAAGGAAAGGGTAAAGCTCCAATCATCGATAGCTGGGACAATTATCTTGGTATTCCATCAAAGAAAGCCTTAGCTCATCCTCAAGTTAGAGTTGATCTTTCTCAAACATAAAATGATAAAAACCTTGGTTTAAAGACCCTCTCTTTTCTCAACACATGAAAAAATAAAGGGCTTATCTCTTTTATATCATCTCTATCATCTATTTTAAGGCCTTACCCATCTTCTAGAGTAACTGCCCCTATCATAGGTGCGTTTACTCAAACACGTGAGAAAATAAAACAATCCCCCTCCATTGTTAAGAACACCTCAATGTCAATATCCACCTTCCTCCGTTAAGGGACCATTAGATAAATCTAAAGGAAAAGAGCTTAAAGTTGTCCCTCCTATAAAGGCTAAGTGATAAAACCAAATGTGTAATACTTTGCCAAAAGAACCTATTATCAAAACGCCTATAAAACCACAATATGACCCTTTGAAAGGATCCTATGATTTAATATTGAAATAATTATTGGATACATCACTCATTATGATACCAACTATAAGATATGTTAACCTTCACCCTCAAAGCCCTGCTTGGTATAGAAATTAGGAAATATGTGCATATTATAGAGTACCCGGACATGATATAGAAAATTGCAAAGCCATTAAGGCTATAATACAATAGTTATTATAGGATGATGAACTCTTAATTAATGATTTTAATGATCAAACTCCTAAGTAAAAGGTCACTATTCCATCCATTCCACCCATCCATAATCCTGCTAGTCCCATAGTGATAAGGAGTCAGTAGCTTCTTTAGATCCACCTTTTTTACATATTGATGTCATCTATGTAACCACCCATTCTCAAAACTAAAATAATAATAAAGCTAAGGTTTCAATTATAGGAGCCTCTACACCTAATACACCTAAAACTTATAAACAAAAGCCTAAATTTTCTATTACAGGAACTACCCCAACCAAAGCCAAGGAGTTGGTATTAATGTCCATATTAAAATAACTCCGCCAAATGCCCATCAAAATGTCATTATATGAGCTTATAAAAAATTATCCACAACATCGATAGATAATGATACAAGCTCTCCAAGCTATTAAGGTTTGACCAAATGAACCTCTGCCTTGATCAGCTTTTATAGGAGCCTTTCAAATGGTTTTGACTGTTAGTTTTACTAATTTTGAGGTCGCTCCTTTATCACCCAAAGATCAATATCCACCACTTTTCATCACATCTCAAATAAATCAAGCATGAATTAAAAGAATTATGATTGTTAATGGGGCCAGTATTAATATTAAGTCTTCAAATGATTTCTAATGGTTAAAACTACCAAAAACCATTATTTCCTAATCCTCAACAATTCTTCATGCATTCAATGACATGGTAGAACCCACAATAGGAACAACAATCCTTCCCATTTACATAGGTTCTCACACTCTCCATGAGCTCTTTTATATTATAGAAGGAACATTCCAATACAACATTTTATTAGGATGTCTATGGATTCACACAATGTGATGTGTACCCTCCATAGTCCATCGATGCCTTAAATATGAACATGAAGGCTAGGTGCACATCATCCCTGTTGATCCTCATCCTTTTAAATCATGAAACTTCACCATTTATCCAAGCAATGTCATAATAGCCTCACCTAATATAATTCCATCTTCATCTTCTAATCAAGCCTTGACTAGCATGACTATCCCTGCTTCAAAATTACCTAGTCTGGAGTCCATTGACTCCCTAATTATAGAATCCTTTGATGGGGGAATACCAGTTATTAACCCTTAACACCTTACCCACTCCTAGAGAATATGGCCAACCTGAAAAGCAACCCATGTATTCACCCATCCTAGGTGAGCCCATTTCTTTTGGACCACCTTTCCTTCATACTCACTTAATATATGGTGGGATCAATCAAGATACCTCATAAATTGATGATAGCACTTGTGCTAAACCATTTACATCCAATTTATCCTTTCTTACCAATCCCTAGTTCATGAAAACCTACCTTTATCACTATGCCTGGAAAGGCTTTGGCATGGGTAGATATGAGCAAGGTCCTCATGATGTCACATTAGGAGATTTCAGAAAACCACATGAAAAGCATATCTTAGGATTTGAGAAATATTCTAAATCCACCCCCAAACCTATTCTTCTACTATCTTTGGAAGAAGAAGAACCATCTTCCTCATTTGACACCTCTTCCTCGATTAGCGCTATTTTATCCATTCCTTCTTACTTTTTTTTAGTCAATTCTATTTCCATAGATCCCCTTGTCTTTCACCATGGTGGTGAAATATGAACCATTCCTTTGATATATCCTAACTTAATATGACATGATATGCTGACTATCCCTATTTTTAGTGTAAGGATGATGAGTCAATTTTAACTTATTTGGGCACTAAAAACTCTTATCTACACAATTCTCTTCCATCTAAAATGTCTAGATTATTAAATGAAGCCACTATTGATATTAATATTGGGTCTTAGGAAACCCAAAGGATTATTAAAATTAGTAAAGCCTTAGATCCAAAAGAAAATTAGGATTTTATCACTTTTTTATCAGACCACAGTAAGGCTTTTTCCTGTTCTGACAATGATATGCCTAGTATTGATCCCTCAATTGTTATCCATAACATCGTTACCTTTCTTGATGCTAAGTCACTAAAGCAAAAACTCTACAAAATGCATCTTCATGTCACACTCCTAGTAAAAAAATAACTGCAATGCCTTTTATCATCTAACTTTATTCAACCCATTGATTATTCTCAGTGGATGTCCAACATTGTTCTAGTTTCTAAACCTACAGGGGGACTTCATATTTATACTAAGTTTTATGATTTGAATCTTTCCTATCTAAAAGATGATTTCCCTCTCCCTAACATTAACTAATTAGTGGATTTTACAGATGGTGATAAAATGTTATCCCTTATGGATGGTTTCTCTAGTTACAATCAAATACTTATTGCACTAGATGATCAACATAAAACTACATTTATTATTCCTTGGGGAACCTTTTACTACCGTGTTATGCCTTTTGGCCTAAAGAATGCAAGAGCCACCTATCAACGAGCCATGAATTATAATTTCATGACATAATCCATAAAATTTTTGAAGACTATGTAGATGACTTCCTTGGGAAGTTAAAACTCCACAAAGATCACCTATCTATACTTAAGATTATTTTTTATCATCTACTCCAGTATCATGTGTGTCTAAATCCAAAAAAGTGAATTTTTGGTATCTTGATGGGTAAACTCCTAGGTTTCATTGTTTATATTTATAGAATAGAAGTGGATCCCACTAAAATCAAGGCTATTTTAGAGATGCCTCCTCCTTCTAACCTCAAACAACTTCGTAGTTTACAAGGCAAGCTCCAGTCTATTCATCATTTTATTTCCCTACTTTTTGATTGGTGTCAACCTTTTCACCATCTATTAAAGAAGGATAGTCACTTTATATGGGATTTTCATTATCAAGAAGCCTTTAATGCACTCAAAGACTACCTTTTATTGCCTCCTACCCTCACTCCACCTAAGGAAGGGTATCCTTTCTTCCTTTATATCTTAGATATAGATCATGCTCTAGGTGCTATGCTTGCCCATCGATATGAGCATCATAAAGAGAAAGCTATTTATTAAATAAGTCATACCCTTTTAGAATATTAAACACTTTATCCACATACCAAAAAACTATGATTAGCATTGGTCATTATAACCTCTAACCCTCTTCATTACCTACTTAACCATAAGACGTATGTAACTATGAGTAATGATCCCCTTAAGTTCATGCATTCTAAACCTATCAAAATCAATGGATGGCCAAATGGATTATGCTTCTAGCTAAGTTTTATCTAGAATTTCTCCACCAAAAATATGTTAAAGGAAAAATTATTATTGATCAACTAGTTGAAGCAACTCTTAGTGATAATCAACCAATTAATTATGAATTTCCTTATGAATCTATCACTTCCACTTCTCAATTATTCCCAGAATATAAAATGAATCTATTCTTTGATGGATTTAAATGTGAGTGAGGAGGCAACACAAGAATTATATTAATCCCTCCTCAAGGTATTCCCATGCCTTTATGTTTTAAGTTAGACTTTAATTGCACCAATAATATGGTTAAGTATGAAGCATTGATTATAGGTCTCCAAACTGCCCTTGCATTAGGAGTCAGGTCCATTAATATCTATTGTGATTCTCACCTAGTGGTCAATCAAATAAATGGTCTATATCAATGCAAGAGCGATATTCTCCAGTGATATAAGACATTAGCCCATTATGTCTTATCGACCTTCAAACATTATGCCATCTAAACTACCCCTAGATCAATGAATAAGTTCGCTGACACTATGGCATCTCTTGCTTCTTTTATCCCATCCTCATCTCTAGAGTCCAAATTATTTATCCTTATCCATCAAGTTAATTAGCCTTCCTACACAAGGACCGATCTTCCATCCATCATTACTATTAAGGAAAACTTAGAGGAGCCATGGTATGAACAAATATTTAATTATTTGTCTATAGGATTATCTCCTCCTCATTTATCCAAAGGTGTCAGGTGTGTCTTCCAATAGAAAGCTGCCTGTTATATCATACTGGGGGTTGTTCTTTATAACAATGGTTTTGATGGCATTCTTCTCCATTATCTTCAAAATATGAAACTACCTTAGCTATCTAGGAAGTCCATGATGGGTCATGTGGTAGACATTTTAATGGTTACACAATCACTAAGAATATCTTATGTCTATGTTACTATTGGCCCACCCTAAATCAAGATTTTTGCGCCTATGTTAAGAGGTGCGTAAAATTTAAGAAACATGCAAATCTATCCCATGTCCCTAGTAAAGCCTTGCAGGCAGTAAGAGACTTTTGGCCATTCTCCCAATGGGGGCTCAATCTTATAGGGAAAATCAATCCTAAATCCTCTTAGCATCATGACTTTATTATCACCACTATAGAATACTTCACTAAGTGGGTGGAAGCTGTGCCACTTATCTCAACCAAGGTAGAAAATATTATGGATTTTATCCACCAGCACATTATTTGTCATTTTTGAGTTCTATATAAAATCGTAACAGATAATGAAAAATATTTTAAAAATAAAAAAGTCCAGGCATTATGTGACTCATTTAAAATCAAATTGAGTTTTTGTTCACCTTACTATCTTCAATCCAATGGTCAAGTGGAAGCATCTAATAAAACCCTAAACATAATCCTAACTAAAGTTGTTAATGAAGTTGGTAAGGATTGGTATCTTCATATCCCTTTCACTTTATGGGCATATCAAACTAGTATTCAAATCCCTACATATGCTACTCCATTTTCTTTAGTCTATAGTTTAGAATTTGTACTTATATTGGAAGTCCAAATCCCTTACCTTTGCATCTCCCTCAAAGACATCATTTTTGATGAGGATTTTTGTTGATAATGTTTATTCCAACTCAAACTCTTACATGAGCATCGTGTGGTAGCCCTTGATCACTTGCATATCTATCAAGAATGACTAAAATGTGCATATAATCAACATGTAAAATAATGATAATTTAACATTGGACATCTTATGCTAAAATAAAATCAACATGCTACTAATATGGAATGAAGTAAAATGGGTAAGTTTGATCCTAATTGGCTTGGAACATACATCATAACCCATAAATATGGATTCGGGTATATCATTTGGCCTCTCTTAATGGTAAACCAGAGCATGAACCTCTTAATACATTGCATTTATGTCCTTTCTATAGTTAATATATCTTGTCTCATCTTGGTTAGCTTATCTCAAATTACTATCATCTCCTTCTATTCTAAATACCAAATAATGATATGAGAATTATGTGGTTATTTGGTAGTCATTATAACCCCAACCTTGAATATGAATACCCCAGCTCTATTCATAGAATTTTCTCATGGATAAGTTTCACCTATTATGGGAGACACCCTAGATCATTATTTCCCTTATTCCTTAATTTTCCAAGATAACACCATCACCACATGTCTTGAATTTATGGAAAATATCATAAGGTATCTTTTTATGTCAACTCACATTACTATTTTTGGGATCCAAAATAAATTAAGCAATGAAAAGCAAGAGTATCAAAATGGGATAAATAAATAGACTGATCCTTTCAAGGACACCTATAATCAAATATATAAAGGAAAAATAACAGACTGATCTCTTGAAGGATAGCTGTGCAAAAACATAAAAAATGTAGATCACTCCCTTGAAGGATGGCTACCAAGTAGAAACTTTCCCACATTAATTAGTTTTCAAATTATGTCATTTTAAAACCCTAAAAAGCAATAAAGCAATAAAATAAATTGTCAAAAGTAGTATCCCAAGAAATCTTTCTGCATCAATCAACTTTTTAATTGTAGGCTTATCGTATTAATTAGCCTACTTATTAGCATAAAATTGATCCTTAAAAGATAAATCATGATTTTGAAATATGTTGTGGAGAATGTTATCTTTAAAATCAATACATTCCCCCCATCCCATCAACAAGCATAATAGTCCTAGTATAAAAAAACCAAGGCCAAAGCTCTAAGCTAACTAAGGTTGTGTCAATATCTCTTATCATCTAGCTAAGGATGTATATGCCATGTGTATGAAAGAGTCTCTTTCTGGTTATGGTTCAAGTCAATGTCGAGCAAATCCATAATCTGTAATGATTTAAAATCCATAAATTCACAACAATAAATCACTAAAATCCATAATCCATAATTATTATTTAGCATAATCCAAATTCATAATCCATAATAATATGAAACCATCTCATGATATATATAACATCTACATCAATCCATAGACATCCACAACATATATAAGCATTGATTAAAATAAAAAATAGAACATCTAAATCTATAATCCATCACATCCATAATCTAGAATCAATCCATAGCATACATGATAACAATAATCAAAATTAGAACACAACATCTAAATCTATAAACCATCACATCCATAAATCCATAAATAAATACACGTGATCCATCTATAAACAAAAAATATCTATATATATACATAAAAGGTTTGTACAAATGTCATAATATGAATAAAACAAGGGCTCTCAACCCATACAGTATGCTCTACTCAATGAACTCAATTCTATTGAGGTGAATGTTATCACCTCCCTCATCATCTCTTCCTTAGCTTGCTATACTCTATGAACTAGCATTATCCCTATGAGTCCTCTATGATCTATGACAACCAACCATATATGAAGCAAATTAAGGAACATTAGGTATCTAACTCTATACTATCCTCTCATAATATGACATCTCTATAATCAAATCTCTATACTACTAGAGTGGTATCATATCTGTAAGAGGTGTTGTGCTAGATCTTACAATGTTTGGGGTTGGTCTCTCTATTGAAATAGATGTCATCTACTCTAACTCTATCTTGTATATGTTTCACTCTTATATGGCTTGATCACATTTCCCCTCATGCTATCGAGATCACTCTGTAATATAAAAATATGATCTATAGTGTAACATGGGCTACCCATACCTCCTATAGCTTAGACCTCAGACTATCCTTCTTAGTAATAACTAAAGCTACATCTATATGATCATATGCTGGGGCATCCTATAAAGGTCCCTCCTCCATTTGCATATCTGGGGCATCTTATAATGTTTCCTCCTCCACATGTATTTTTGGAGCCTCTTGCTCCACCTCTCCTTTCTCCTTATCCTCCTCAGCCTCCCTCACCTCCTCAATAACCACCCCATGTCATGGTCTAACTGTTCTCTCTTATCTCTTTACCATCTCAACTACAAATCAAACTACATAATCATATGTATACTTGACATCATTTAGGTGACTCACTATAGGATCCTCCTGTGGCCCCATAAAAATAATGGTAGTATCAAGTGTCGGCCAGTCTAACTCTGTATCTTCCTACCTATACAAGAATAGGGTTAAAGGAACGTCTTATAATAACTTGAACTATCAACAGACCTTGTCAAAGTAAACTAAATTGAGGTGCTCTGGCTGTCATCCATGTACCCATATCTCCACCTATAACCCAAACCACACTAAGAAGTCTACATAAGACCTCTAAATAACATACCCTATTTGTAATCTACTGAACACCTATCTATAGTACACTAAATCCTGCACCACCTTATCTACATGTGGAACAATTAGATCTTCCTTCCATCAAAGGAAGCTTACACTATATACCATCTCCCTAAATATAGTCCATAGAGTCCCTATAGGGCAAATCACATTGATGTGCTCATACATCCAAAAATGTAATATAAATGTAATATCAAACCCTGAGTGGTACCTAGTATGCCAACTCCATGACTCCTTATATATATACCCTAATAGTGTGGGCACCCAAGAAAAAACCATCTATAACTCCATCATGTCTAATATAACACTAGTGAAACTCCATGGTAGTCATCCTCCCCTAAAATCTGGTAGTACATAACAAGTCAACGCCAACATCATCATCATTGGCACAAGTCTCTCCTCAAGATCCTAATCATATAATGGTTGGAAGGAGAACCCCCCAACACATAAATTCATATCTACTGCATCCTCTTTGTATAAACACACCAACATTATCACTCATCTAACCTCACCCATAACATATATAGGATCACCTAAAATTGGTACTTGGAGAATACAATTGATGTCCTTTGTAGTGATCATCATCTCACTTGTCGATAACCAAAATGTGTTGGTGGTATAATCCCACTACTCTAGAAATGCCACTATCATGTCAATATCTTGATGAAAATGGAAATAGTGATGAATCCCTCAAATCCAACTACCTCAAGATGTGCCTAGTCCTCATCGCTCATAAACTCCCATAACTACACCAACAATGGAGGGACCCTATCTCTCATCATCAACAACTCTTGTGCTTGTCAAAAATATCCTTTTAGTTAATCAAATGCCTAAGTTTTCTATTTTATATTGATCTTATAAGGATCGATGGCCATTTGATACTAATAAATAATGATCTTATGGATCATGGTCGATCCCTTTCTGATTGACATTGATCCTCTGGGATCGATGATGAGTTTTTCAACCCAAAAAAAATCCCCCTGGGCTATACGTTCCTAAAATAAAAAGCATATACTTATCTATCCCACCTTCTCCCCACAATTTTCCTATCAAACCAAATTTTTAATACACAACTCAAAATAAAACAAAATATCAATAAATTACTAAATTTAACCAAAAATAAAATGCCTACCTCATATTGTAGTTGTCATCATCATTGTCCACTCCCACTCACCTCCATTGTCTCTCATGTCTGCTTGCAAGGTTGACACACATCAAATTTTGCTCTTAGATTTTTGTTTGCATCGATAGCCAAATGAGCCTTATGCCACATCAGATGCCTATATATAGCCTTTCTGTTGATTGATGTCAATCACCCTAATTGATGTCAATTCACTTAATCGACATCGATCTATTTCTGATCAATGTTGATTGTCTTAGGCTATTTCACATGCTTTCAGTTTGGTTTCAAAGCCTTGTCTTATTGCCTTTACCATAGCTATCCCATTTTTATGTCCTATTACCCTTTAGATTTTAGAATTTTGACCCTTGTTAGTTCCCTAATCTCCTTAAAGGTGTACCCCTTTTTTTTGGCATCTTCCCATTGTAATATTCTGAGGGTGTATTTTGTCTTGTGAACATTTGTCTATAGGTAACACATACACCATACGCACACTAGATTCTATGGTCTACCAATCTTATCTTTTGTTCTCTTGATAGACTTTTTCATAAGCCTACCTATTTTAGCTATTGCATTTTGTTATTTGATCTGGTCTTTCAGGCATTGCTGGCTACATTACTTTTTATTCCATTAAGTGCAAACTTGGAATTCTATTGTAGCCATCCATATTATTTTTGTGTCCTTAGCTATCTTTCACTTATCCATTTCACCTTACTCACATTTTTTATCCATTCCATCTTGTTCAAACCCATCATCCATTCCATTTCACTTCCCAGTGCTCGGTTTGAGGGGGGATACCTTCTCAAAATAAACTTGGGGCATTAGACACCTTATATTTTTTATCTCGTGGCCCATTATTGCATACCACTCCATAAAAAGGGGCAAATATAGATGCTAATTTTATATGCCTTTATGTATTAATGTGATGTGTCATTACATTATTCTTTTTTGTGTCCCTCATGAGTAATTATTTTAAATAATTACATTTACCTTCCCCTTTACCTTTTACCACATAGGTTAATTAAACCTAATTACCATGGTTAAATAGTAATTAACTCTATTTCTACCATCCTTAATATTAAAGAGCCAAAAAACAAATAAAAACAAAAGTCTACCCAACCTCCTAACAAACCTATCTCATGGTTAAAACAACCTAACAACCTCAGAAATTATTTTAACCATCATTTACTCCTGAGCCAACCCATTGGAATGGCATTTGGTTTAACTTCACCCATTTTGGGTAAATTGACATTGATTCTCTAAAATCAATGTTGATCAGTTAGAATCAACGTCAATTGTCTGGAATCAACACTGATCGGTTAGAATTGACATCGATCCATAAATATATAGAAAACCTCCATTACTTGAGAGGAATGAATGTGAAAGGAAGGAATCCATTTTTTATCATGAAATTTTATCCAAACCAGTCTCAAATCTATGTATAGACATTACCAGCACCTTGACACTTTGAAGAACACTTGATTTGTGACATTATTAGGTGATTTTTGAAGGCCAACTACCATATTTTAGCATCTCTTTATTTGCACATCTTCAACCATCCAAGTTTAGTATTCTTTTCATATTTAAGTTTTATTTATCTTCTGCATCTCTATGTTTTTATTTACATTTAGTTTTGATTGTTTTATCAATTTTCTAGGCTATCGTTATAGTCTATTTTATAGTTCAACGCTTCTATATAAAATCGACATCGATTCATTTGAATCGACGTTGATCCTATAAGATCATCATCGATCCATTTTAAACTATAAAAATAGCCTTACAATAGTCTTTTTTTTGCATCTTCAGTATCTGTTAAATCTATATTCTAGTTTGCTAAAAATCTATATTTTTGTGTAGATGACCCTACTAGATTAGTACATGATTATCTTAGAATATTTGATCTTCCCATAGTCCCTCAACCTCTATTTTCCAATCAGAGTGAAATTACATTTGAGTTAGGACTTTGCATTGTGGCTTTTATACATAATTTTGAATACATCAATGAATAATTGGTTGTAATCTAAGAGGATGTTGATGTAGCTACAGAGTTTTAGGATGCTTACATTAATCGCATAAATCATGTTATTAATTATGTATCTTTGGTATTTTCTATATATGTATATATATATATATATATATATGTAGATAGTTATAATTTCTTTTTTATTTATAAACTTGAATGTTAAACATGGTATGACATCCATCTAAGGAAGCATATCACTTTTTGGGACTAGTTTCTTACCAGGCAACCTACTTATTTTTATATTAGTTCATTTTTTGTGAGTTAATGTGATTTGAAGGTCATTCTTCCCCAACCAAATAGGATTTACCACAAATCTTGATCAACAGTGCGCAACCAACCATCCATATCTCCAGGTAATCTTAAAAACCCTGCTCATATTTTGTTTTTAATAACTAATTAAATCACATTAAAAAAATCAAAAAAATACTAAACATAAGGTTGAAGTGTTAAGTGGATTTTCCATTTGCACTATACTTGAGGGAAATTTGGTTTAATTTCAAATTTGAATTGAGGGTCATTTTTAGACTCATAATCATTATTTGGTACAACTAAAGTCATCTTGCATATCGCTCATGCTTTGATTCCTAAGCAACATTTTGTATTGCCTTTCCTATTTGTCATTTGTCTTGAGTTTGCTTGATATAACACTTTTTGATTTAGAGATTTGTCAAACTTTGTGTATATGTATTATTTGAGTTTATAAGAGTAGTGTTATGCTACCAAAATCATGTTAAACCATTTTGCCTTAGAGTATTGAAGTAAATGTTTGTCACACCTTTTGAGCATTTTAACATTGTTACACTGCTCAAATATTTTTGAAACTTGTTTCATAGGCCCATTTGCATAGAGTCCAAAGCTTTTCCAAAATTTCAACCAATTCAAGTTTTCTTTGTGAGCCTTTTTCTAGTGTAGTTATGCCATTCACCTTTGTCCAGCTTTTAAGTCAAAAGAGTCTAGTTTCGTGCCATTATTTGGGAGATAATAGACTATCTCCAAGTGACTTTTGTTTCATAATTCATACCTATTGATCAATTTCATGTCCAAGAGTCAAATTCATAGTTTTTTTAGAAGTGTTTCAAATCTATTAGATTAAATATCTCATCTTTGTTTGAATTCTAGCTTTTGACACCATTTGACCAAAATTCCTAGCACGTACCTTTGTTTGAGCCTAGATTTTGACATTGTGTTTGACAAAAAGACCTAGCAACTTTTTTTTCCTAGCTTAGACTCACTTGAAATAATTTGATCATATAATCTGATATTTTGGTTTTTGATCCATCTACTGGACCTTTTTGTGTGAGACATGTAACGTTGGACATTTAACATTAACTTGTTTTATCATAAATCATTGCATTAGTATTTTTGGATATACATATCCATCCTTTTGACTAGATTAGATCAAGTTTGAACCTCTTTTTGGACATCACTTTTTCAAATTTTATAAAACTCTATTCCTTTTGGTCATGAAACATTTACTATGGATCCCAACTTGTCTTCCTACACTCATAGTGGCCTCATGTAATCTGGGATTTAGTAATGTATTTGCACAAGAAGAAATGGTTCAAGACCCCTATGTAGACAATGTTGCTTATGAGATGAATCCTTATCCATATTATAACACTCAAATAGGGGCACAAAATAAATACCCATTAGCTCATTATTTGGTTAACACACCTCCACACTCAGATCAAGATCATGAGACAATAAAGCAATACCTAGTTGTGGTACCTATAATTGAAGAACCATTTCCTCAACAACCATATTATGTTACTACACCATCAATGTATGATCCTTATCTATTTTAGCATCACTTATTGGAAAATAAAGATGAGATTTTGGTTAGAGCTATAAAATTAGGGGCTAAGTTTTCGACAGATTTCCCCTATGAGATTTTTTCAAGTCTAGTAAGAATGACTCATAAAATATTGTATAGTAAATAGGATTCTTCTATAAATACTTTAGCTCTATCTCCAATGACATATTAGAACCCTAGTATGATTGTCACAACAAATGACCCCATGGAGGATCACTTTTTATAGATGCAAATAACATACAAAACTTACTTGAACCTAGCACACAATTTCAATTAGATGATCATGTCAAATAGACCTATCATAGATTTAGTTCCTTCAATAGGAGTGTTAATAAAATTTATTAGACAAGAAAATAACGGTGTAGACCCATTCACACAAAACACTTTGGTAAATAACTTATTTCATATGCCAACCATCGAAGAAGTGTCTTCCACTTCTATGTAAAGTACCAAGCAAAACATAGTGGAAAATGTGCAAGTGATGTCCAATCCAAACCAAAGTGATGTAAGTACACAAACAACTAGTTCATAAATAAGTGTACCTTTAGTTAACAACATGAGTGGTTTTCCAAATCAAGGAGTAAGAGTCTCTACATGCCAACCTCAAATATTTAGCTACTTCTTCAAGCACTCAACCAATAGGGTTAGGTAGCTAGCCAATATCTAATATCGTGCCTCAACAACATAATGTGACTAATCCTACTCCTCCCTAATAGTTAATGAGTAGTGTTCCACAATAATAGGCATAATTAAACATACCAATGTAATAAAAACAAAACATATTACCACCTCAATAGGGGGCAACTAATGTTCTACCTGATTAGGTAATAATGAACATATCTCTTTCTTTGTAGACCAATATACCAATTAAAATCCAAATGATGTCTAATCAACATCATATGACTATTGGTTAGAAATAAATACTGAATCTCTAACATGCATCCACTTCCCAACTAGGATTCACACAAGAAAGAGGTTCCAATGTTCCTCAAGTACCAAGCAAGCAACCTTTGCCTTTTATGCATAAAGTGCCACTAGTTCAAAGATAGGGTCTTGGTTCACAAGTACCCCATCAATAACAAGGTTTGATTAGTCAGCAATAGGTCCTTATTCAACCTCAACAAACATAGTATAGTTTTATTCCTCCATCCCAACCTCAAAATCCTCCAAATTAGACCCATATAAAAAACCCCAAAAAGAATATTACACAACCACAAATGCAATTTTAACAATTGAATTCTAATCCACACATGCATATTATTGGTCCATTATCCAACCAAACTAACATATCCCAATAAATACATCCATCATAACTCGATCAAAATGCTCCACTTGTGACTACTCAACTATCTATCAGGCCAATATTCCACCTCAAACAAATGTTCCCTCTAGTTTCCTAGCCCAATAATTACAACAGATGAAGGATGCAATTATTTTCATCCAAGTTAGGAAATAAAACAAAAATTTTAAGTTAGATGACATGTGTTCTTATCTATTTAACATTGAGTACTTACAGATACCATTTCCTCTAGGATACGAACCACCAAAATTTGACAAATACAAGGGGAAAGGTGACCCCAAAGCTCATTTGACCATGCTTTTTGTTGCATGCTAGCTAGTGGCATATAATGAAATATATCTTTTTCTATTATTCCCAAGAAGTCTAGTAGGACAAGCCTTGGAGTGGTTTTTTAATTTGTCCAAGAATTTATTATCAAATTTTGAAGATCTTTTAGACAAGTTTATGTAGCATTTTTCATATAATCTCAAGCATGAGATTTCATTAGTCAACTTGATGGAAGAAAATCAGAAGGCCGGTGAAAGTTTTACAGGTTATCTATAGTGATGGAGAGCCCTTGAAATCTGATTCACACATAATTTACTAGACAAAAAATTAGCTGCTATGTTTACCAAAAAATTACATAGTGAAATATCCTATCATTTGGAGTTACAGTGTGTGCATACCTTTAAAGAGATCATTGATAAAATTTTGTTGATAGAGAGATCCATTATTAATAAAGGGATCATCAAGATTAATTCATCAAATTGGAATCAAAGTGATAATCAAGGAAATGACCAAGACCAGACCCAACATCAAGTCCAAGCACAAACATCGTAACTGACACAAGCCAATAAAAATGATAGACCAAAGCAATTTAACCACAATAAAAATGTTGTTGGAAATAGAGTAAAAAATTCAAGACATGTCCAAATGGTGCAAACACTATTTTCTTATCCTATGTAGCATATACAAATTATGCCTAACTGATAACCTTTTCAACAAATATAGTAAGTGCAACAACCTAGGCCTATAAAATAAATGCATTAGCCTTTGCGATTATAAGCCCTTCCTCCAAAGATAATAGTACCTAATCATCATGTGTTTAGTGACCTTGAATAGCCTATTGAATTTGTGTTTTACAAGCTCATCACCACAAATCTAATTAGATAGCCTATACCAAAACATTATCCTTAAGGCCTCCCTTATCCTGATTGATACCACTAAAATGAATTCTATGAATATCATTAGGTTAACATAAATAATTTGTGCCATTGTGTGCAAATAAAACATTTGATTTAGAATATGTTGGATAACAAAGAAATAATAGTGGATGGTGGTGCTTACACTTCCAATCAAACCCTTGAAATTTACCAAAACCCCTTTCCCCAACATAACAACTAACCACAACAGTAACAATAGCAACAAAAACAATAATAGTCACTACAACACCAACAACAATAGTTTCTATAACCAAGGTTGAACCAACAAAATCACCACTAGCAGAACCAACAATGTTTGAATAAATGATAGAACCAAGGTTAAAACTATAATAACCAACATACCTACTATGTAGTTGTGCATAAATACAACATATTGTAGTTGTATAAGGGTTGTAGGTCATATTGCAAGAGGCTATGTTAACACCATATCCATCAATCCAAGGCCAAATACCAATTAATCAAGACCTTTGCTAAACAATGCCAATCTACCAACTTGTAATGATAATATTTCCTTCATACCAGCAAGTAGAGATGACTAATTTTGGACCCTATACTAATAACTCATCATTGCCTCATGACCATGCACAAGTGCACCATCAACCAAAACTTATCCTATTTGGTCTCCTACCATCACCATCATTTATTAGCAATCATGGTCTTATATTTAATATCGATTATGCAATCATAACTCAGAGGTTGAAGATTACCATCCCATACCCACAACCATCCGCCACTTCACCCATCTAGGCTATTATACTTCAAAATAAACCATTTAACACTGACAAAAAAAAGAAGTTTGATATTGTGGAACAATTATAAAATATTACAACATAGATCTCCATTTTATATTTTTTATGTATGTCAACAATCCACAAGAACATCCTAAATGATTTTCTTACCCAATCCACTATTTCAAGTGACATATCCCCTGATAAATTCTAAGCTTTGGTTGGACACCTAGATCCAACCTAACAAGTCACTTTCAACTAAAGTGATATATCATCTCTTGGCCTGCTGCATAATAATTCATTGTCCATTGAAATCTGCATAAAGTAGCACAAAGTGAAATGTATCCTTAGAGATAATGGATTAGGTTTAAACATAGTGTCTCTAAATCTCATCAAGATTCTTAGGTACATGATGGTAGATCTTCAAGCAAAAATGATAACTATCAAACCCTATGACAATGAAGAATGAGAATCATAAGGCACCATCTATTTCACAGCTATCCTTGGGCCCTTGATCCATGATACACTTTTACATGTACTAGATCTAGATTTCTCATACTATATGCTTTTGGATAGACCTTGGTTACATGAATTTTTTTCACCCCATTGACATTGTACCAATGTATCAAGTTCTCCCATTAAGGGAAGGAAGTTTGTATATTTGGAGATTTATATCCCTATAAGCATTGCAAATACCTAAAGGCCGAGTTCAAGATCTATAAATATCATTTCTGCATGAATCTAGTGGCCAAGTAGGATAAAGGAAAGGCATTACTTGATTTGCCAGAGGATAACTGCATCAATCCTAATACCCTTGATTCCCTTTCCCACATAATGCCTTCTGAGATATCCAATTATTATACCATCTCACCTAATGGCCTAAGAGAGTATGTGACCCATGATATCTTTCACATTAAAAACCTTCCATAGAACCCAAAGTTCTTTGGAAGACCTAAAGTCAAGATACTTCATCTAAAATGGCAATAAAAGGGTAAAGGTAAAACGTATAGTCCAGGACATGTCACATTTAGACCAACATCTAGACTAGAATAGGATCCTCTCAAAGGGTATGAATCATGGTTATATAATGACAAGCATGATAAATATTATGAGAATGCAAAGTATCCTATTACCAATAGGATCATGAAGAATCAAGACTACAAAGGAGGAGGCCTCAGACCAAATCAACAAGGAACACTTGAGTCAATTTTCATGACCATATATAAAGGACCCTATGGACTTAAATTTAAACTACCTAGGGGTGACCCCATGTACCTTAATCATGTTCCATCACCATTGACTAGTGATGATGATGTCGATAGTGAATCAGAGTCTGAACATAACCTTTTTGATGACCTAGTCAAGACCAACCTATTTAACCCTCATTTTATTTGTATCCTTAGACTAGTCATTCATTATAACACACTGCCATTTTATTATCTCCAATTGATAGATTGGGACCAACAATAATCCAATGCACCAATTGATGAGTTTCAAAATGATGAGGCTTTTTATGATTATTTGGGCCTTAGAGACAATGTTTCATTGGGGAACCATAAATCAAGGTTCTCAATCAAGTTTGATCCTGAAGCTTATTTTGGAGAGCAGATGAATACCCTTAGCCAAAATCAAATAATTAAAACATTGAGTTCCCAAAGTGAAAACCTTTTTGAGGTGCTTTATGACTAGGGAAAAATTAAATAAATAGGCTAGTATAGTGGTGAAAACCTATTTCAAGTGCCATTAGATAGGGATGTTTAACCTTCTTCAAGTATATCTCAGGGAACCACCAACGATGAACTTGCCTATGAGTCTTAAGTTTAGTTTTGAAGAACAACAAGCCTTTGATCAAATAATTTAGGAGTTTCCAATAGTATTTGTTACATGGCCAAACCTCCCATTGAGGGACTTTGATTCATCATGCTTAGGGGAACTCAAAGAACCAGTCCTAATAGAGGACTTTAATGTTACTAATTAGTTTAAATCATTGCCCACTATTCTTAAAGATGGTTTGACCCTTCTAATGAAAGATATAACAGAGGTGAATATCAGGTCCCCAAATGACCCAAATTGGATCAAGCTAGGCACATATCTTACTAAGAAGGAACATGAAGTCCTTACAACTCTTTTGATGTAAATTATTAACATATTTGCATGGGAATATTCTTAGATGCTAGGTTTGGACCCTGCCTTAGTTCTGCACCACAATGTGGTCAATTCTGACACCAAACCAGTAAAACAAAAGTTGTGCAAGATGCATCCTTGCATTACTACATTAGTGAAAAAAGAGTTGTAAAACCTCTTAGAAGTAAGATGTATTGGGCCGATCGAATATTCAGAGCGGATCTCCAATGTTGTGCTAGTTAGCAAAAAGCTAGAAGGAATCATAATCTATACTAATTTCTATGATATAAACAAATCTTACCCCAAAGTTTGTTTTATATTACCAAAAATTGACATGATCATCGAATCCACAGTGGGTTATGAAATGCTTTCATTAATGGATGGATTTTTACGTTACAACCAGATCAAAATAGCACTAGAAGACCAATATAAAACAATGTTCACCACTCCATGGGGAACATTCTATTATCAGGTTATGTCATTTTGTATTAAGAATGTAGGGGCCACATATCAAAGAGCCATGACCATCATATTTCATGATATGATGCATGACATTTTTGAAGACTATGTCGATGACATTATTAGCAAATCAAAGACCAAGGCCAATCATCTAGCAGTGCTACATAGAATATCTAAAATATTATGTAAGTAAAAAGTCAGACTTAATTCTAAGAAGTGTGTCTTTAGAGTGACATCAAGAAAATTACTAGGATTCATTGTGTCTTATTGAAGCATTGAAGTCGATCCATCCAAATCCTAAGTCATAAAAGAGATGCCATCACTGACTAATTTGAAGTAGCTCTATAGTTTTTAGGGTAAGATCTAGTCTATCCGACGCTTCATATCACAATTGGCTAACAAATTCCATATTTTGATGCATCTTTTGAAGAAGGGAGTCACATTTCACTGGGATGATCACTACCAGAAATTTTTTCAACATCTAAAGAATTGTCTAGCAAATCCACCTATTTTGTTGCCTCCCATGCAGGGAAAGCCATTTTTTTGTATCTATCCACTACTGATAATGCCTTGGGGGTAATTTTGTCTCAACGTGATGATAATGGCAAAGAGCATACCACATACTACTTAAGCTATACATTGGTCACATATGAACATAATTATATACCCATAGAAAAAAGTTGATTTAGCCATGGTCTTCACAAGTCAAAAATTGCATCATTACATGTTAAATAATAAAACCATGGTTATTTCAAAAGTATATTCACTCAAGTCTCTATTATCTAAAATAGCTTTACAAGACCACATGGCCAAGTGGATCATGCTTCTTAGTGAATTTGAAATTGAATACATCAACCAAAAATCCATTAAGGGGAACATTCTTGTAGATCAGCTTATTGAAGCACCCCTTGCTGATATAGAGCCAATCACATTCCAATTTAGTGATAAATCTATAATGACTATCACTGACACACCTCTTGAGGAGTAAAACTGGAAGTTGTATTTTGATGGATCATTCACAACACATGGATTAGGACCATGTCTTTTATTTATAACACCATAGAGGGATCTAATCCCTAAATCATTCAAGATCAACTTCCTTGTACCAAAAACATGGTTGAATATGAAGCACTTGTTGTAAGATTTAGACAAGTGGTATAATGGAACATATCTCATCTTAAGGTTTATGGTGATTCTTAGTTAATAATAAATTAGGTTACATACCACTTTCAGACCAAAGATGACAAGTTGGTGCCATATAAGGCCATGGTCAACACTCTTAAATGACATATTACTAATGTCAAATTTGAATATATACCAAGGGAAAATAACATAACCATAGATGTTATGGCTACTATTAGATCTCTGATTCAACAAATAGACATGGTTAAAGAGTATCAGTTCCTTGTTGAGAATTTTATAACACCAACTCATGACCTTTCAACTGTCACTATGATTTGCGATATCATTGGTCTTAGCTCTATTTGGTACTCAAACCTTTACAACTACCTTGACAACCAAATTATACCACCCAACCTATCCTGAAAGTAATCTAAAGCCTTCATCCATTGAACCACTCATTATACCTTACTCAAATCAACCCTTAATCATTTTAATTTTGATGGAACCCTACTTCATTATTTAACTTTGATAGAATCTACACTAGCATTATGAGATGTTCATAAAGGAGTATGTGGAGCCCACACTAATAGGTATGTCCTATCCTAAAAGTTCTTGTGTGCTGGTTATTATTGGCCCATGATGGATGCAAATGGAACTACATATATGAAGAAGTGTGACAAGTGTCAATAGCATACCAATATGATTCATGCCCTAGCTAAGACTCTAAAACTAATGTTGACACCATGGAAATTTGATATATGGGGCATTCACCTCATTGGGAAGACTAATCCCACCTCATATAATAGCCATAAACATATCCTTATTGCCATTAGATATTTCATTAAGTGGGTTAAAGCTATACCCCTCATTTCCGTGACTAGAAAGCAAATTTCCAAGTTCATTTTTAACCACCTCATTGTTGCTATGGTATCCCTTTTGATATTATATCTGATAATAAAGGATCATTTAAGAATAAGGATGCCAAAAACCTATGTAAATAATACATCACAAAACACTTTTCTATGGCATATTACCCTCAAGGTAATGACCAGGTTGAATTATCAAACAAAACCATTGTTAACATTCTCAAAAATATTTTCAATGATGCCGGTTGTGACTAGTACCTTCAAATATTTTATTCCCTTTTTGCATACTCTACCAATAACTATACACCCACAGGAGCCACTCCATATTCCTTTATTGATGGTATTGAATCCATTCTTCCCATTGAGGTCAAGTTACCTTCTCTATGCATCTCTTTTTTTCATGTCTTGGACAATAATGACTATTGAGTAGTTAGTCTACAAGAGCTATAGTTACTTAATGAGAAGCAAATGGATGTGATAAAAAATATCCAAGCCTATCAAAATTAACATTGAGGCCACTACAACTAGTGTATGAAATATAGAAAATTTGAACTTGGTGACCTGGTCCTTAAAGAGAACCAAAAGAATACCATGAACGAAAAGAAGCATAAAGGCAAGTTCAAACCCAACTAGGTTGGTCCTTTCATCATTACTACAAACTATGGAACAGGGGCATATAGGCTTTTCACACCAAAGATAAACAACTTGATGAGATGATGAACATTATCCACCTAAAATGATACTATGCTTGAGCGACTTGGTGTATTTTTTATAAGGACCATTTTAAGTTGTATCATTTTATCAATCTTCTTCTTTGTACTATACCATTTTCCCATCCTATCATCCTACCAACCTATCAATTTTTCCTATTACATATATGTTCCACCATACCTTTCTCATCAACTAATTTGTTTTTTCCCCCCTACCTAGACCTATGTCATTGGTTCCATTCCATTTGGTTCCATTCATGTTTTCAGCAAAAAGATTCAAATTCAGTTTTAGTAGTTCTTTCAAGCATTCTAGACAGAGGTAGTAGTTTGGAGTAGTAAGACAATAGTTTGACAATTGCATCCTTCATTTCTTATTCTATTGTCTATTTCTAAGTGTGCTTGATTATAACTACCTATAGGTAAATTACTACCAATGACCTATGCCATTGTATCCTAGTTATAACTGCCTATGGGCAAACTAGGGGCAACATTCATTTATTGTGCCTTGACATACCAACTAGCCATTTCCTATGTCGTACTATGCTATCATACCAACTGTGCCTATTTTATTTGAATTAGTTACTACCCTAGTCATATTCCTCCACTATAAGGCATAACTATAGTAATTTGAGGTCCCATCTTGGGACTCTGTAGGCAATGCTCGATAATTGTTGAATTTAGCTTAGTCAACCTAAGCCACACTCTTGGAATTTTGCGAGCACTTTAAGCCATGCTCTTGCCATTTTATGAGAAACTTAAGAAATGCTCTTATTTTTTTGTGATCTTGGACCCCTTTAATATCTCATAATTCTCGATTGAGTTGAGATACTCAAAAATTCCAAAAACATTTGTAAAATCATTTAGAAAAACCAAAAATATTAACCACTTCTTTGCCATAATAAGTCTAGGTACCCTCACTAAATCACATGAAAATCACTTGTTCCTTGGTTTGCCCTTCCTTTTTTGGCCTTTTATCCCACACACTTGGCATTTTTAAGACCATTCCTATTCTTATATCACATCCATCATGTTTTTTTTCATCAGTTATCATTTTCTTCCCATTTCTTGGGAGAACTGTATTTGGCCTAAAGTTTTTCTTGGATATTACATCCATGTAACTATGTAGGAAACATTCACTTGCCTAGTGCATATGAAGATAGCTTAGCCACCCCATTTATTTTCTTCTTCCCCCTTGTCTTATTTATTTGTTAAGTTGTCACCTATTTTATAGGAGCAATGTTCATCGTGTTGTTTATACTAGCATTAGGACTAAATGTTATTTGTTTTTTTATTTATTTCTTTGCTTGTTTGTTTATTTGTTTATGCCTATTTGTTTGCTTTCAACATTGTTACCTTGATTCAGTCTAAATCCATTCATTGGATGATTCCTTATGCATTTATACTTGAATTCATCCATATTCATATGTCTACATTGCCATCATGTTTTTTTATCATTGGTGCATTATTTTCCCTTGAATATTAGATTACGAGAGTCAGTCTTTATGAATATTTTGGCCTAGTCCTCTTGGTGTTATATCATGATGCCTACCATATAGTGATACAACAAAACTTAGCTTCAAGAAGTCTAATTAGTAATGGCAGCATCAACATCTCTTTGACACTGGAATTAACAACATCCCAATCATATCCCAAGTAGAGTAATTAACCACATAATAATTTTTACCTTTGTTATTTTAGATGAACATCTCTATACTAGTAGGTTATTCTAATTCATCGTTACCCTCTATGTCAAGATACATCATCATCAACCAATCAATCTTGTTTAGCATAATCGAGGTCCAATGATTATAACCACCTATGGGCAAATCGTTGTACACCGTCCCACCTGCATTTCTCATTGATTATACTACCTTTGGGAAAATCATTGTGTTCTCATAAAATTTATGTTCTTTTTACCCAAATAGGGGTATGCTATTATCTTGTTTGTTTGTCCTAACTGGGGTAGCTTCATCTTCTCAATGATTATAACTACCTTTGGGCAAATCATTGTGTTATCATACCACATTGCCACTATTAGGGTACAATGCTTAGAACCACCTTTGGGCAAACCATTATACACCATCCCATTTGTATTCTCAGTGATTTTGAATGTTTTTTTTTAAATCATTGTGTTCTCACCCCATCATCTTCATATATTTGGTTCCCTCATTTCACTTCTTTCTTTCGAGGAACCATTTATTGACTTACTTATGCCAACGGTTCCCTCAAAGGGGCATCATATAGTTCATCCATTATCATTGAAATTGTATGCATACATGACATTTTAATTCTTTGAAAAGATGTTACTATGCCTACAGCGTGCAATACCTTCCTAAATAGGGGCAAACTATAGACACCTAAAACTAGCCACCAATGACCTCTAACTAGCCTTTTGACCAATTTCCATCAAAATGCACAATTCAGCCTAAAAACACTAAATCACATAAAATGGTTCAATTTTTTCATATACAAGTATCAATTTTGGCTAGAGTATCACTAAATGGGGCAATAAAATTTATGAGACAACTAACTTTGATCATATCATTTCAAGTCAAAATAACATTTTCGCATCTAGGTCTTTGGATTGCTCTTTTCTACTAAATTTCTTGCACGATATACATGCCTTTGTTATTGTGTGTTGGAAACATCCTAAATGGGATAATGGATCCAATGCATCTAACATTGCCTTCCAATTCCAATCCTATCAAAATTTGAGCCAATAATATGACATTTTGACCAATTTGATTAATTTGTACACCCATTGCCAAGATTTGCACCAAAATTGATAAATCATGTTTAAGACTAATTAATTTGAATCATGAGCCTAATTAAGAATTCCATGGAACTTGTTGAATATTTCTTTTTTGAAATTGATTTTGAGTTTCTACATCATTAAGTGACATCATTTCTTGGGAAGGCATCCCTAAGCCATAAATGCATAAAATATATGGTTAAGCTCTCCCATGCCTCTTTAATGCTTCTCTATCTCAAATATATATGAAGGCATTTATTGATTTTAGCCTCTAAAATTGAATGTATTATTATCCACACATCTTCATCTTGATATGGATGGTTCAGTTTCATTCTAATCATTTACAAGAATATACAAATATAAGGCCTCACAACCATAATTTTAATCTTGGATAGTGTAAAGTTATAATGATAAAAATCTCTCTCAAGCCATTGATGTAGTGTTATCATTCCCAATTGTTGAACCAAGACAAAGCCATCACAAATCCATTGGTGTCAAGGAGAAGAGGAGATAGCCAAGCATCCTTTGATGAAGACTCATTATGTACAAGCTGAACAAGCCACTTCAATAAGCCATTTGGAGCATCCAATGAAGGTGAAAGTTCATTTGTATTTTGAATTCTAGTTGCATTTTCTATTTAGTTTTGTTCACTATGCTCCCCCCTTGAGATAGGCTTAAGGTGTTAGCTCTTAGTGTGTTATTTTAGATTTTGATTTCATACATTAACACTATACTAATATCCCCTTATTGCAATCCTATGTTCACACGTCATAGCCCACTGGAAGCACGTATGCCACCAAAAGTGTAGTCTTAAATTAATATAAGTGTTTAATAGAAATGGTAAAATGTGGGAGCATGCATAGGGCATGCTAACGGTTTGATAAAATTATCCTTATTTATTTTATTTTCCTCTAAAATTCCCAACTTATTTTAAAGGATAACACTTTCTTTATTTTTGGTGGGTGATAATACTCTACCCTTTGATTTGCCCTCACCACAAGAGATTAACCTTTATATTAATACAATTTTATTATATGAAGTTAATTATATAAAAAAAATTGAAAATTCATACATCTAGGAGTTATATAGGTTAATGTGGAGAAGCATCTAAAAAATTAGTTTATAAAATATTTCAACATCAAATAAATAAGAACTAACTTAAGTAAGAGGGACAATGGCAAGTAGGGGAAGAGGAGGTGGTAGATCATTTGGCTTATTGCCCTAGTTTATTTCAATAGGGAGTTCACTACAACTAATAAGGGTTCCCAACCATCATTATCATTATCTTTATATTTATCATCAATCTCCCTAGGGGAGAAATAGTAAGAGCAAGCTGAGGAAATTTTTCCTATGAGGGTGTTGACCACCTAGAACCACCACTAGCAATAGGAGGGCTCACTAGTGGCAGAGGAAAGAACCATCAAGGAGAGCCACTCTATCATCTCTGTTGGGAGTTAGATCTTCCTCTTTGCGTGAAGCCTCAGTCTTGTGGGGGCAATTGATGGTGAGGAGAGTCAAGTGGGACTTGATTAACAACACATATTTCATTCTCCCAATGATCCAATAAAATTTGGAGGTCCTCAACTTCCAAAAACACATTCTCTACTCACCCATGAATGCAAAACATAAAATTAAATAACATATTAATCTTGTTAAAAATAGGAAAATAATCTTATGGAGTAATATGAGAAAAGATACATTTTTTATGTTATTCCATAATTGAAAAAAAAACTAAGCTCAAAAAATATACCAAACCTTTGTAGAATCATGACCAACTCCCCTAGCACTACCATCTTTCAAGAAAACATTTTTGGACACCAAACCAAACTAACTAGACATGTTTACAAAACCAAAACAAATCTTTTGAGGTCTCTAGGTGATTACAAACTAAACAAAGAGAGTAAACTATCCTTATATGCATACGAATGGCAATAAGAAGTCCATGGTAAATAATTCACCATAAGAGGTGTACCTACTTAAACTTCATAATAGTTGCCATCAAATTTCATTAGTGATTCTCTATGAAGATTAAAGTTTAGAAGGTACATGATGTGTCTTATGGAACATAGTTATAATATCAAATTATTTATTTTTTCAAATTTAAAATTTATATTAAGTAGAGTATAGAGTAAAGGTCAAAATTCTCTAATTGAAATGTAGACATTCACTTGGCAATGTACAAAAACTGGATTGTACCAATGGATGCCAAAATTTCAATGTACCTTATTGATGTTAACATTTTGATGTCAAATCCAACATTAAAATTTTAATTAAAGTTTTATACATACTTTTCTACACTTTTTAATTTCTAAAACCCTTGTTTCTTATATTTAGAGGTCAAAAATTTAATCAAAATGTTATAACATAATTATGTAGCAAAACTAGCTCACTAATTACTTTTTATGTATTACTTAAAAAGAGAGATTTAAAAAGAAAAAAAACAAATATAAAATATGAACACTCTCTCCATATATGGGGTAATCATAAATAAAATTGATTATATATATATATATATATATATATATAGAGAGAGAGAGAGAGAGAGAGAGAGAGAAATATAAAATATGAACACCCTTTCCATATATGGGGTAATCATAACTAAAATTGAGAATATATATATATATATATTTTCTCAATTTTAGTTATGATTACCCCATATATGGAAAGGGTGTTCATATTTTATATTTCTCTCTCTCTCTCTCTCTCTATATATATATATATATATATATATATATTAGTTATGATTACCCCATATATGGAGAGGGTGTTCATATTTTATATTTCTTTTTTCTTTTTTCTCTCTCTCTCTCTATATATATATATAGAGAGAGGGGGGGGTATATATATATATATATATATATATATATATATATATATATATATTCTCAATTTTAGTTATGATTACCCCATATATGGAGAGGGTGTTCATATTTTATATTTCTCTCTCTCTCTCTCTCTCTCTCTATATATATATATATATATATATATATATATAGAGAGAGAGAGAGAGAGAGAGAGAGAGAGGGGGGGGGGGGGGGGGGGGGGAGGGGGGACAATGTTAATAAGTGATAACAAGCATGGTGACAATGATGATGAAAACTTTTATTATTTTTAAAATCAAATGAGTAAAAATATATGATTTGAATATACGTTCTATTTATATATTAGTAATATTATATTTAATACAATTTTAGTCATTTATTATAAATTTTATTATTATTTAAATTATAAAATTTCATTTTATTAGTTTTGAAGGAATTTTAATAGTTTTCAATTATATTTAAATTTTTTGTTGAATATATTAAAATAATTATATAGTGAATAGTAATATTAGTAATTGTTGTAAAATAATAGATATAAAAGGATAATTTACAAAGTAAAAGTTATTATAGTTTCATCTTGACATTTATTTGTTCTTTTTTAATTTGTTAAATTTGTTTTCCAACTTTTGCCAGTGGTAAAGTTAGTTCGGTGACATTCTGAAGAACCCTAGAAAGAATATAAAACTATAAACAATAGTTATAGTAAAACTTTTGACTAAGAGCAACAAACAAAATACAAGAATTATTGAAAATAACAATGCATCTATTTTTCTAGAGGTGGCTAATAATCAACTCCCTAAAAGATTCGACAATCACATTATGTGAAATATTCAACCATAGAAGAACTTGTTTCTAAGAAAACAATTGTCTAAAAATATTAGTGAAGTCATTGCAAACAACATTCCATATTATTTTAGCAACCTGCATCTCCAAAAAATATGAATGACAGATTCCCAAAGATCACAAAAAGAGCACTTGAGAGGGTTGATATCAAAAAATGGATGTTGTCACCCATAGGCATTTTGAAGTGAAGCAACTTCCAAGCAATGATTTAAGTCATGGCATCTGAGTTAAAGGAAGACACTCCATTATTAACTGGCGAGTGAGAACATTGTTTGGTATTCTATAGGAAGTCTCCTTGCAATTTGATCTTATCAAAAAGGTTGCAGCCCCTAGATATAGTCACTGATTTCTTTCCTTTTTTTAACTACCTGCCACCCTTGCTCCATAAAAACATCTTTATATGGAGAGGCTAACCGAGTAGGTTCTCTATGATTAAAAGGAACAATGACTAGTTGATGAGGTTGATTGTATGAAGAGCGGTAGTTAAGAAGAGGGACTTGGATAGTAAGAATATCGCCAGCCCTGAGAGCATAATCTATCATTAAAGGAAATTTAACTATAGAATTTGATTGAGTAACCTTAATCATTGTAGCTAGAGAATTAGCCTCCATGGGTTTTTTTAATTTTTTAGACTCCTCATGTATATTGGACTGATTCAACTTACTTTTACGAAAAGGACAATCTCAAATGAGATGGCTTTCTTTACAACAGTGAAAATAACAATTGGGTTTGTTTAAGAAAACCATTGGTAGAGAGACTTCAAAACCAAGTCCAAGTAGCTTGATAGAATGACGAAGGTGTTAAATAAGGTCCATCTCAATGCATGCATGAGGTTGAACTCTTAGACTAGCAAATTTATCATTATTTTTTTTACACCATATCACTCTACCCAAATGGCTAGCGATTTCCTTTAAGGAGGGCTTAATAGCGAGTTTGAGGAAAGGGAATTCAACCCACATGGGGTACCTAGATCTTAAAGACCCTTCTAGATGGAAATCAAAATTCCATGCTTGTAAATAACAAATTTGTCCACAAATAACCCAAGTGCCATATTGTAAAACATCTTGTGCATTTTCAAAAGTCACAAACATATATGAAATGTACCCTTTACCCAGTCCCCTCATTGATTCTAACATCCATCCCTTGTTTTCCCAATTCAGCTTAGCCCATTTATAAAAGTCTTGTTCATATGGTACACTCTGAAGGAAGAAAAGAAGAACAGTTCGTTGCATACAATTTTTGATAACATCTAGTATTTCATCTGGGAGTTTAAGTTCAAAAGTTTTACCTCTATCAACATCATGGGGTCTGTCATGGAACTCTATGTTTGACTATAGTCTAGGTGAATCGATGCCTTGGTCCACCACTACAGAAACCCCCTTCTGAGAAGTACAATCAGCGATGTTAAACCCTAACTTCAACGAGGTCATTCGTTGCACGGTTCAAAAAATGACTGCGACCCAATAGTAGTTGCCAATGATGGCAGCCACTATCAAACCCAGTGCCCTAAACCCCAAACCCCATATTCATTGTTCAAATCAAACCCACGAGCTTCCACTTTTACTCGTGTGTTATTCTTCCTTAAATACAAACTTCAACTTCTTTAAATTTTATGAATTTAATTTAATTTAATCAATCAAATTTAAAATATATATATATTCATAAAATTTACAATTTAAAAAAATCAATTATAATTAAAATGTTTTATTAAAATTATTATCAATAAAACAAAAATTTACAAAAACTTACAAGATTAAAATAATTGGTTGATTACATTATAAATATTCCTACACTAACATCAGAAATGATTGAAATCTGTAATAATTAGAAAATATTAATATTTAATTATTTGAAATCTTACATTATAAAATAATTTAATTATTTAAAATTAGACATTACAAAATAAAAAATAAAATAAGAAACTTAAAAAGACAAACATATAAATACTAATCAAATCAACCCAAAAATTGAAAATACATTTGGTCGTGATCGTTATTATATTATATTTGAACCTGCATTGAATACGTTTGGTTGATATGTGAAAATACCATGTCAATTGAATTATTTTTAAATAAACCAATCGCCGTTAGAAAATCTATAAATAAATGATCCCCAAAATTTAAAATATTATTTTATAAAGATGCCATATTGGCTATGGATCTTCATATTATATTACTTTTAAAAAATTCACTTTCAAAATTTTAACTTTATTCAGGAATAATATTATAAATTATTATTTACAGTTTATAGTAATAATAAATATATATTAAAATATATATTTATATTTGAATACAATAAAATATATTACATATATAAATAATTAAATATAAATATTATAATAGTTATAATATTAATTATATAAATTGTGAACTATAAATTTGGAAGAAAAATAATTAAAATCATTAAGTTAAAATAAATTTTAATTCTAATTTTTTTTTATTTTATTAAAAAAAAATGTTTAATACATATATTGAGAGTGGCATGTCTTAAATAAATTTATATAAAATAACATACAAAATTTTAAATTTATATAATTTAGTCATATGTCAAACATGTTATTCCATAATTTATACATTTTGAATCATATTTTCTAAAGAACCATGACTTATAAGATCGAAATTATAATTTAAATTTTTTATAATATAAGTATTTATGAGATTATATATATTTTGGTACATAGGTTTGAAACACATTAGCTCATATGTAAGTATAATAAATTGAATGTTTAGATGGAGAACATTTTTAAGGAATAATATCCTTCACTTTATTCTTTATTTGTAAATAATACTCATAAGTCTAGTACTATTCCTATATCCTCCATTTTATTCTTTATTTATAAATAATATTCTTTATTTTATTTTTTATTTATGAATAATATTCATAATTTAATATTATTTATTAAATTATTTTTTATAGTCAAATATATATATAAATATAATTAAAAAAATTATGATAATTTAAAGATTGATAGAATAGATATTATTTTTTAAAATTTTGAAGTCACTTTTAATTTACATAAAATTTATTATATTTTTATTAAATTATTTAATAAAAGTTATTATAATTCTTTAAGAATTATTTATAATTCAATACAAATTCAATGATGTAATCACTATTATATTACAATTCATTAAATATTTCTTATAATTTGATAAAGATTCAATAATTCAATCATTATTATAAATTTTCAAATGATTTAACATTTAAAAATGATACATTTAAAAAATCAACTTAAATCCAACTCTTTTAATTTCATTTTCATCAAGTTTAGTGATATTATAACTTTATTTATAGATGTCAAATTTCATCATACATGCATGGACTTCAATTCAATGATAAACTATCTTAATGATGACACTATTTTTAATTTAAATATTTTTAATCTTGAAATTAAATATTAAACATAGATTTATTTTATAAAATATCACAAAATTTTAGATATAAATATTTTACAGTATAAAAAAGACCTTCCTTTTTAATAACTGATAGGTTTGATAAATTACAAAAGTGATCTATTTTATGAAAGAAATATAAAATATTAGTCAAATAATAATAATTTTTAGTTTATTATAATACGATAAAAAAATTAATCTTAATATTCATGAAAAGTCAAAATTAATTCATAAAATTGAAAAAGTACAATATTAATTAAGAAATAATAAATACAAAAACAACTCATATAAAAACAAATCATATATTTTCTTTTACTAATCTTACCATATCTACAATCCTATTTTTATTTTATTATATATGAAATGATATAATATACTAATCTGAACATAAGACGACTATCTTAAATTTGTTTTATTTTCTCAAATGGCATTGGAATGCAATACCATTCACCTATTGAAAAGTCATCCAATCCATATTGCTTTATAATTAATATATTTCTGGTGTCTATTCTTTAAAGAAACAACATGAAAAGCTTGACCAGTAGTGGTAAAATACAAAGTCTTGAAAATTCTAGTCTTTATAAAAATTTAATGTATTTTCACTCTATAAAATGTCAGGATCTAGAACACACAGCTCTGATACCACTTGTCAGGATCTAGAACACACAGCTTTGATACCAGCTGTCAGGAATCTAGAACACACAGCTCTGATACTAGCTGTCAGGAATCTAGAACACACAGCTCTGATACCACTTGTTAGGATCCACTCCTAAGAGCACACTTGATTACTTGTGTATAAGCAGCTAAACACGGAATTAAACCAGAAGTAATAAGTAACTAGAATTCAGAAACAACACAAAATATGAGAGACAATACAATCTTGTATTAACACTCTTCCAGAAGAAAATACAATAAAAAAATCACACTTTTCCCACACCTCTTGGGTGTACAGTAATTCTCCCTCAAGAGCTCTCTCTCTCAATCAATTACAACCACAACTCAACACTGAGTTGTTCCCTCCACCAATAAGTGACAATCAACTCAACTATTGTTGCCTACTTCCAGTCCACCAAGTACTCCAAGTACTGCAAGTAGATCTCCTTGATCTTGCACACCTGCAGATCCAACTGATCTTACTTACCATGTAGATCTCCTTGATCTTGCACAACCTGCAGATCAACTGATCTTACACACCTTGAGACAACCAACCCAATTCTTGTTCTTGCCTTCAAGTTGAGGATCTAATCCTTGTCCTTAGTCCCTCATCTTGTGTTGCAGATCTTCTTGATCTTGCTACCCCGCAGATCAACTGAGCTTGCACACACACACCCACAGATCTCCTTGATCTTGCACACCCTGCAGATCAATTGACCTTGCTTACACTTGGAAGGATCTTGTCCTTGCCTTTGCAAGTCCTTCTATCCTCCACTTTACAATACAACCCCATGGGTCTATTAAATAGATCCCAAACTAAACAATAATTAGAAACGCAGACTCAAGACTAAAATTAGTCTTTACATGCAAACTGACTGTTCGTCTAACTAACAGTTTTGGAACACACAGACGACTAATGTCAGTCTTTGTCTGTCTGGAGATGACCGACGTCGGCTAATACCTGACTGATGTCGGTAGCTTTCGGTCTACTCCTGACCGACGTCGATTGGCCTGACCGATGTCAGTTACTGTGACACTCAGCAACCTCCACCATTTGCATAATAGTGAAGCTTTTAGCTCCACAACCTAATAATCTCCCATTTGGAGATAAACAGTTGCACCTATACCTGTACTTGTACATCTTCTAATTCTATTTCCTGGCTTGTATCCTTCTTCAAGTTCAATCTTGAAGACCAACAAAAGTTGAATGAAGATTCAACTTCTCCTTTGTTCCCGACTTTGTTAACATTTCTATAGGGTTCTTATCCTTGCTAGCCACCATGACTGCAACAACCTTCTGCATCTCTGAAATCTAGCTAACCATCGTACCACCAATAGTGAACACATACCCTGTGGTGCTTCTCCTGTCATCCAAGTAACCTTCCATATCCGAATCTACATACCCATGTAGAGAAGTGCTTGACCCTGCATAGCATAAGTACTTGCTGATGGTCCCTCTCAGATATTTGAGAATTCACTGAACTGCTTTTCAGTGCTCCTTCCCTGGATTGGCCATAAACTTGCTAACAACTCCCACTGCTTGGGTAATATCAGGTTCAGTACTCATGTACTCAACCTCATTATGTGATTTAGGACACTATTCTGTGAACTGTCCAACCATAGGTGTGCTAATCGGTTCTGCATCTTACATATTGAACCTCTCCACTACCTTATTCACATAATCCTCTGGAGACAAAATCAACCTGTGACTTTCCCTGTCTCTAGAAATACTCAGGCCAAGGATTTTTGCTCCTCCTAAATCCTTCCTGGCACATGTCTGAGCTAATTTTACCTTTACCTCAACAAATCTATGCATGTGTGACCCTGCAACAAGCATATACACTACATACAATAACATGATAATGTAGCTAATATTATCCAACCTGGTAAAATAAACACAATGGTCACATTGACATTGACTAAATCCATGCTTTGTCATACACCTGTCAAACCTATACCACTGTCCTGGAGCTTGCTCAAGACCATATAACCTAGCCTTCTGTCTCACCTGTCCATTCTCTCCTTTCTTTAACCTGTGAATCCATTCGTATTTCAGTGCTTTCATTTCGGCTGGCAACTCTACCAAATCTCTCATTTGGTTCTCTTCCAAGGAATCAATTTTCTTATTCATGCCATGCTCCCACTGTTTCTTGGATTCTACCTGCATTGCCTCTTTAAAACTTCTTGGTTTTCCACCATCAGTGAGCAATAAGTAGTATAAAGAAGGGAAATAATGAATTTGAGGCTTACTTACCCTTTTAGACCTCCTCATGGGCCTTTGAGACTCCTTGACAGCTTGCTGTCTACCCAAAATTCATTCTATCAGTGATTGATCTCGATCACCTCTGGCCAACCTCGGTCTGCACCCGATCGATGTCATTTCCACCTGATCACCGACGTTGATTTCTCGACTGACGTCAGTGTCCACCTTCCTGACATCACCGACTTTGGTCTGCACATGACCGATGTCGGTTCCTACCTAATCGACGTCGGTTCTCACTTGATCGACGTCGATAACTGTGTTTTCCTATGAGTGATGATTTTTACCCGTGAGCTCATTTTGGATCATAAACTTATCCAAATCAACACTATCCTGCTCAAAATTATTCATCCTCTTGAGCTGATCTCTGTTCATCATCTTCTCCTTGAAAACCAAGGCTTTCCAATTCTTAACTTTGTCAAAAACATCAGATTTCCTCTTTATGCAATAGACCCAATCCTTTCTTGTAGCATAACACTGTGATCCTCCAATAGAAGCTCCCTTCTTTGTTTACCCAGTTTCAAGAAACCTCACTTTCTTCTGTTGCTTATAGAAATCTCGATCTATGCTTTTCAAATCTAAAAGCTTACCATTTGACTTAAGAACATCCATTCCCTTCTCACTCATGTGACCAAGCCTACAGAGCCACATCTTTGCATCTACATCTGAAGTAGATAAAATAGAAGGAGAGTCAGTAATACAAGTAGATAGATAAAAAGTACCTACTTTCTTACCACATGCTAATACAAGTGCACCCTTAAAAACTTTCCAAGATTCTACTGTGAGAGTTACTGTGCAACCATCATCGCCCAACTTTCCTACATAAATCAAATTCCACTTCAGGACTGGGACATGCATGACATCCTTCAACTCTCATGTGTTGCTAGTCTGCAATTTCAGCTACACTTCCCCTTTGCCAACAATTTGACAAGGCTCACCAACCCCTAAATAAATCTTTCCAAAGTCTCCATGGACATAATCATGGAAAAATACTCTATTTGGGGTTGCATGGAAAGAGGCAACATAATCTAAAACCCAATATTCTACTTTATTCAAGGAACATATAAGAGCATCCCATGCAACAATACCTGCATGATTTGCTTCTTTATTTCCTTCATGCTGATCTTCTACCAACCAAAAATCTTTTTTTACATGCCCTTTCTTTCCACAATTCCATAATTGATAATTCTTGCCATTGAATTTCTCCATTCTTAGTGTACTTTCTTCTGCCATTGCTTTACTCCCACTCAAACAAAAACCCCTATGAGTGACCTGTAATCAACAAACACTAACATGCTCCGAACCAGGCTTTGATAAACCTTCAACCAGGCTCTGATACCACTTGTCCTGATCTAGAACACACAACTCTGATACCACTTGTCAGGATCTAGAACACACAACTCTGATACCAACTATCAAAAATCTAGAACACACAACTCTGATACCACTTGTTAGGATCCACTCCGAAGAGCACACTTGATTACCTTTGTATAAGCAACTAAACACAGAATTAAACTAGAAGTAATAAGTAACTAGAATTCAGAAACAACACAGAATATGAGAGACAATACAATCTTGTATTAACACTCTTCCAGAAGGAAATACAATGAATAAATCACACTCTTCCCACACCTCTTGGGCGTACATTAATTCTCCCTCAAGAGCTCTCTCTCTCTCTCTCTCAATCAATTACAACCACAACTCAACATTGAGTTGTTCCCTCCACTAGTAAGTGACAATCAACTCAACCATTGTTGCCTACATCCAGTCCACCAAGTACTCCAAGTACTCCAAGTAGATCTCCTTGATCTTGCACACCTGCAGATCTAACTGATCTTACTTACCATGTAGATCTCCTTGATCTTGCACAACCTGCAGATCAACTGATCTTACACACCTTGAGACAACCAACCCAATTGTTGTTCTTGCCTTCAAGTTGAGGATCTAATCCTTATCCTTAGTCCCTCATCTTGTGTTGCAAATCTTCTTGATCTTGCTACCCGTAGATCAACTGAGCTTGCACACACACACCCACAGATCTCCTTGATCTTGCACACCCTGTAGATCAACTAACCTTGCTTACACTTGGAAGGATCTTGTCCTTGCCTTTGCAAGTCCTTCTATCCTCCACCTTACAATACAACCCCATGGGTCTATTAAATAGATCCCAAACTAAATAATAATTAGAAACACAGACTCAAGACTAAAATTAGTCTTTACATGCAAACTGACTGTTCATCAAACTAACTGTTCATCTAACTAACAGTTCTGGAATGCATAGACGACTGACGTCGGTCTCTGTCTGTCTGGAGATGACCGACATTGGCTGATTCCTGACCGATGTCGGTAGCTTTCGGTCTACTCCTGATCGACGTCGGTTACTGTGACACTCAGCAACCTCCACCATTTGCATAACAGTGAAGCTTTTAGCTCCACAACCTAACATAAAAGAACAAAACAAACCACACGTCATTGATTTCTATTTGTTGACGACGAATCTATCATCGATAGGAATTGATGGCTGTCATTTCTTGATAGATACACCACCCCATGAGCAAAATTGATTGGGCATTTTTTGAAATGAATATTCTAGTCTTTAGAAAAATTTAATGTATTTTCACTCTGTAAAAGAACAAAAGAAACCACGTGTCATTGATTTCCATTGGTTGATGATGAATTTGTCATCAGCGGGAATTGATGGCTGTCATTTCTTGATAGATACACCACCCCATGAGCAAAATTGATTGGGCATTTTTTGAAATGAATATTCTAGTCTTGAAAATTCTAGTCTTTAGAAAAATTTAATGTATTTTCACTTTGTAAAAGAACAAAACAAACTACGCGTCATTGATTTCCTTTGATTGAGGACAAATCTATCGTCGATAGGAATTGATGGCTATCATTTTTTGATAGATACACCACCCCATAAGCAAAATTGATTGGGCATTATTTGAAATGAATATTCTAGTCTTGAAAATTCTAGTCTTTAGAAAAATTTAATGTATTTTCACTCTGTAAAAGAACAAAACAAACCATGCGTCATTGATTTCCATTGGTTGACGATGAATCTATCATCGACAGGAATTGATCGCTATCATTTCTTGATAGATACACCACCCCATGAGCAAAATTGATTAGGCATTTTTGGGGTTTCTCCCTGCTGCACATTTCTACGTCAATTGATCAAACACCCACTGTTTCTAATAACGAGCTTTCCAGCCACGCTAAAATAATAATTGTTCGACGTCCTACCGTACAAGATGTTAATATTAAAAAAAAGATTTATGCTTCTGAAAAAGTAAAATGTAAAGAAAGAAATACAGACTTGTCAGATTTATAATATGAAAGAGAATAAACAATTAAAAAAAAACATCCCTTCAATTAAGGAAAGAAAAACAAAATTTATACTTCATGTATAACAAATATCATCACATTTTGTAAATTTCCATCTATTATATATATTAAGTTTTATGATGGATTCCCTACTCTTCTTTTTATTATGTTTTCTTTACATGATACTTTATGGTAAATGCTTGTCAAATGAAAGGGCATTAGAGTTTTGCACTTACCAAATAAAAAATATATTATTAATTAGAGGGTTGAGGGCTCCCTCGTTCATTCTATTGAAATCATATAAAGTAAAAATTTAAAAACAAGGAAACAAAATCTTAAATTAAATAGTGAATAATCTAAACCTTATCTATAAGATGGAAAAAAACACACACAAACCAAGTAAAAAGAAAATAAATAAATGTTAAAAAACACCAAGATTTGCTACAACATACTTCTAAAATTATATAACTAATACATAGATTAGGAAAATAGGGCAAAGGCTCTTTTTCTTTCTCTTAGGAACATTTTCTTCAAAAACATTTGTGAGCCATCTCTAATGACTTTTAAAGCCTCCATCTATAGCCATTCTAACATCGTTCTCCTTTCCTCATAATTGGTTTAAAATTCATCTTTAATAAGAGCTTCAATGTCTCATCAAAACATTTCTATTTCTACTTTGACAAAATGCTTACATTTATAACCAAAAAAATAACTTTAGAAAAATAGATTGATCAAACTTACATAAGGGAGGGATGGATTCCTCTCCCAACGTACAAACAAATAGATGAAATTCTTCATTTAATTTAAAATTGAATTAAAATCCTCAATATAGAATTGCATGTATTATTATTTTTTTAATGGTAAAAAGATAATAAAATTTGTAAAATAGTGTATTAGAAATAAATAGATTACACTTAGATGCATCATAAATAATCTATTTTCATAAATAATTTATTTAATTTCAATTAATTATAATATTATTAAAAATAAAAATAATATCGAATTGATACTTTTTATATCTGGAACGATGGCATTCACATAGAGTTTAGAGGTGCATTTATTTTATACTGTAATATGTTAACAATTGTTTGATTTTAAATGTTGGATTGCATGCCAAGAAGTTAAAATGATCTCACCAAAAAATTCAAAAGTGATCACAAAAGTGCATAAAGCATTGTGAGTGTTTCAAATAGGTTAAAAACACCAATGGCATTTTAGACAACATAAAAATGGGCTTAAAACTAAATTAATGATTTTGTTTATTATGTCAAGATCTTAAATTTATTCACTTCAATATTTACATTACGACACTTTTAACTTGAAAAATAAACTTTCTTCTCCTTGCCTTTTATTGACAACAACATCTAAAACTTAAGGAAGACAATGAATGTTTAGGGGTCTGTGTTGTAGATTAGTTGGTATTTTAAGCATTGTATGATTATCATTTCCCTGAAAAATGTATAATATGTTGAAAATAATAAATTGTATAATTGAAGATAATTACAATGACATACTAAACCCTAGGTCATACATCAAAAGTGTTTCATTAGAAATGTTTACTTCAGAGAATGATAAATGTTGTAATTATTATTTGACCTATTTGAAATTCTTGTAAGTTATCAATAGATTCTCTATGAAAAATACACACACACACACACACACACACACACACACACACACACACACACACACACACACACACACACACACACACACACACACACACACATTCCAAAAATAAACTACAATGATTATGTATTTATAGATGATAAAATCTAAATTAAGACTTTGTTGGAAACAAAATGGCATTAAAATGACTAAAAAGAGAAAAATAAGAAACAAAAGGAACATGTGCAACTTGACCTAACAAAGACTAAAAGGAACTACTTGAGGGCCCAAGAGAATTGTTGACACTCTAGACAAACCTAAGAGAATTGAGTGTGCATAAGAAAATGTTCCTAGCAACCCAAATAAAGAAAGGGGAAAAAGAAGGGGAAAAAAAGAAAGAGGGGGACAAGAAGAAACACAAAAATGTGCTAGTAATGCTTAAATTAGAACAATTGATGACAAATAAACAAGCACACTAAAATCATGCACTTTAATAACTAATAATTTCTATGAGGCCATTATTAGGTATCTACATTTTCTCCTACTTTGAAAAGTGTGTGCATATATATCAAAGTAGAAAAATAACATAGACGTGGATACAAAATCTTGCATGACTAGATCTTTGGAATAGAAGCCAATACACCTAGGAACCTTAAAAAAACCTTCTTTTTCTACCAATGCATGTATTAATACCAAATAGTAAGTGCTGAGTTTTGAAGTGCTAAAACTAAATTACCTCATTATGCTAACAAAGATATAAACATTATAGAGTTGATTGCCTCTAAATATGTGTAAAGTACTAGATAAAATTATGAGTAAAATCTTGATTAACATTTCTGAATAAAAGCTAGATAACATTCTGAGTATTATCTTAAATAGATTTGAATACAATCCTAAGTATTGTTTAACCCTAGATTGAGATGGATTAATATAGTGTAGAGTTAAGAATATATAAATGAATAAGCATAAGGGTGATAAATAGATATATGGTAGGCCAATATATTACAAAATTAGATAATTAATATTTTGAATTTAAATATTATGATATGCTAAAAATAGAAAGTACAAATTATTAATTAATATTATGATAAATTATAAATAAGAGTACTTAGTTATTTACTATGTGTATACAAATCCAATATGGAACAGGTTGGAAGTGCATTGGATCCATATTTTGGATCAATCGATAGATTCTAGAAATTTACACTCTTTGGCCTCAAATGCTTGCATTAGATTTAGACGATTACATCTATGCACCTGCTTAACCTAGATGTAGATGTATAATACAAAATATTGACTAGATCTAGATGTGACCACATGAAACCTTATGTATTTTTATCACTTTTGTGAGCTGGTGTGTTTAGATATCACACATATGTTGTTTCTCCTTGTTAAATAATCAAACCCTAATTTTTCATCTTCATAGTGACTATGAAAAAAATGGGTTAGTGGGCTCATGCTATCTAGCTAACCCCAAAGACCCATCTGTCAATGGGTGTTGCCTACATAGCCACTATTTTAAAGAGGGCCTTAGATGTAATTCTTCCCTAATGTGTTGGATTATGTGTGCACAAGGGTACAATATGTGGAAAACAAGTACATATAATGATCTAGCTTGTAACTTAGAAAATAAAACTCATGAGATGCTCCTTGAATAATTCAGACATGCATATGGGTTGTCCCTATGACTAGTATTGAAATAGGAAGGAACATAGAAGCATTATTTGAACTTAAATGCTTAATTGAATTCTTTTTGATAAGTTTCCTTGTGAGAGGTGTGAATTTTCTAGGTGAGTTATGAATGCATATATAACAATAATTTTAGGAAATATATCGATTAAATCACTTAGGTTGACTATAAGGACACACACTATAATTACAAATGTGATGACTTTAGGGCATTGGACACTTTGTGTCGATGTAGGAGTTTGGTTGGAACATAAGTGTCTAAGAAGTTAGAAAATGAGTGCATGTCCAAAACTTGTAGATGATTATAATAAGTAGGTTTATAGAATTTTTAGTAGCATAGAAGGCCTAGTCATCAGAATAACATATGATCAAACTAAGAGATAAGAAATAGTCACAAGAGATAGTGGATGCAAGCCTTTCAATAGTGGGAAGGTCTAGGAACTGAAGGCTACAACCATGATAAGAACATGTCAAGTATACAATAAAGAGGTGTTATATAATTTAGATTTAGTATCTTCATTGTCCCCCCTTTAAAGGAAAACAAATGTATTCTTGGTGTGTATAACACAACTAGCCTTTACGTGAGTCCAACTTGAGTGCTTTGTTGCTAATTAACTTGAAACCAAGAGCATGTTACAATATATAATCAATGCATATAGTTTGAAATCAAAAGCATTTTAAATTTTGAAAGTAAAGAGAGCAAGGTTAGGAGTAAACCTGTGTAATGATGCAACTGCCTTGCCTTTTTGGAAATTTGATTTGAAAAGATGTTTCATTATAAAGCTTTGAAATTGAGATTAGGATAAATGCAAAACCTACAAGTGAGTATACCTTGGATAAAATATGAGTTTACACCCAAAATTTGAGGTTAACTCAACTGTGAAATATAATCATACTTATAATATGGTGAGTGTGAATGATCCAAGTCAATTCACAATATAAATATAGTGAGGGTGGATGATTTAATCACTCTATCTTATAAGCTTGGTAAGATTGAGTGATTTAGTCACCTCAACCTTACCAAAAGTGAAACAACTACTATAGTAGATTGACTCCATAATAGTCCATAAAATTCCATCTTGCTGTATGCTAAATTTCATAGAAGTATTTAAAATTTGGAACTAATTTTGATTTTTAATTTAATGTTTTCTTTGCATGTTATATGCACCTCATATATGTCTCAAGCTAAAATCTGGATATAACAATGGTACAGTGTATATATTGTTGCCACAAATGTGTATTTGAATCATATAACTATGAAATTTGATTAATTATAAATTTTTACAAGTGTGGAAGATATGTTCCCATGACATGCCCCCACTCAATCTATAAAATCTAAAAATTGGTGCAAGTGTGGAGAGCATGTTTCCATAACATGCCCCCATTATAATATGAAAATATTGAGTATTAAATAAGTGTGAAAGTTATGACTTTTTTGTATGCCCCCATAGAAATATGAAACTATGAAAGTGTGAAAGCCATGCCTCTATGGCATGCCCCCATTGATATGCCCCCACCTTTTGAGATGAGGGGAAGTAGAAACTGTTAGAGTGGGCCACACTTGAGGATCAATTGGATATGATCAAATGCACCAAGAGAACCTATATAGAGTAGTGAAACCAAAAGAACAATCCAAAGAAAGAAGTTTGTATTCACAATGAAAAATTTGTATTAATAATAATTATCCAAAAAAGTATATATGAAGGTTCATTATAAGTGGAAGATAGACATTTCAAAATATCCTCATGCATATGGGATTATCTTCCCTAATGACCTTTATTAAACCTAAGCAAGTTGACTAGAACGTGTAGATAAAACCACATAGTAGGAAAAAGCTTACATTAATACCCCCATTAGCATAGCTTAGGTGGGTAGAATAATTGAGTTTTGACACAAACGCATGATGAGGTTCCAAGTACATAGAGATGACCCCCTAGATGAGGAAGGAGTTAGAGCAACCCAAACCCTAAGAAGAGCCCACATATGAAGATACTTGCTCTCAATGAAGGGTTTGGTGAATATATACATAATTTACTTTGTTATTTAAATGTATCAAAAATGAATGATTTTGTTTTAGATGAGCTCTATAATGAAATGCATATGAATTTCAATATGCTTGGTTCATTGATGGATAACTGAATTCTTGAAAATATGGATTATGCTTTGGTTACCATAAAATATGATGGCTGGTCATCAAAATTGGATGTCAAACTCAGTGAGAATCCCCTGAAGCCAAATAACCTTAGTGGAAACATTAACAACTCTGTATTCTACCTCAATAGAAGATAAATCAATAACATTCTATTTCTTACTTGACCAACTAATTTGACCTAAACCAAGGGAGAAACTGTAATTTGAAGTATACTTGTGACTTTGAATGTCACTAACCCAATCTTAATTTGTATAACCAATCAAGTTGATGTGCATGTCTACTCCATAGTGAATCTTGAAACTATGAGTATCTTGAATGTAACAACTCTACTAGGTTTGACTTAGTACAATGTGATAATTTTTTTAAAATTTAATCAACTTATTTCTTCATTATAATTCACCACAAGAATCTAATTAGTGATCCAAATATAACACTCTAAGTATATTAATTATAATTAAACATGTGCCATCTAAAAGTCACTAATCACTATCAATATATGAAACACATCATAACCAAATATAGAAAGTACTTATAAATACCCAGCCACAACTGGTATAATGATACAACCATTGTTGCCAAAGTTCAAATAAGTAAATAATTACATCTCATCAGATTAATGTCTCAATAATAATAAATATAATACAATGTACAAGATACAAGATACAAAACTCCACAGAGCATGAGTTCCCAAACTCCAGTATCTCTGGCAATCTCAAGTGTCATCTCCAAATAAGTAATACTATGGGGAGGGAAAACATCATCTGAGCACTTTTCCACACCAACCATAGTGAAGAAATCTAGAGAGATAAGTTAGTACTCATGTGTTATACAATTTCTAAAAAACCCTTGTGGTGTACCATAAAGAAATTCATTCTAACATAATATTACACAAATATGTAAATCATACACATGAAATGACAATGTCTCACTAAAATTAATTTGACCAAAGTTTTTCAATAGTTATTGATATTTATAATCAGTCAATTTCATACACACCACTTTATCAAATTACCTTCATCTAGCATTTTGATGCTAGTAGGCTAGTGAAGTCCATATCACTACTTACTCAGTATCAACAATGCAAGATTTGGTTTATAACACATGAATAATAAAATACATTATTTTTTCTATCAAATATATGAATGAATTTCCATAATATCATTTATTACATAATTAATAAGCAATCAAGTGTAGATTATTCCAACTGGGTATAATATATATACTAGGTTGTATATTTTAATTTTTATAAGTAGACACAATAAAGTACTTTCTATTAGCTATCCTGAAACATGATAAACATAGAAATAACTAAAATACATACATTTAGTCTGTCAAATGTATGAATAGATCTAGACATATCAATTATAGTTTGTACCATCCAGGTATAACATACATTTAGACTATAGTTTTCAAATATAATACACTCTATGACATCCCATTATATCATAGTTCATTATTCATGAGCATAAATAGTCACTTAAAAATAACCAAACTTACAATTCAAGAATCAAATGTTTTATAATCCTAAATAATAAGAAAGCAAGTACAACTTATACCAACCATGTATATCCGATATTTAAACTACATACTAATATAACTTATATTCACATATTACGATGCACTATTATAGGTTACATATGTATTAGCACCTGCACATATTAATATACTCAAAATATGTTCTTCTCATAGGTTTTCATTATTGTATGTATATATACCGATAGTCATTGATAATTCTATTCAAGGTCTTTATAAGATTTCAACAAATGTTATAACTTTCTTGTTCACAAAATATATTGATGATCTTTAAAAGATAAGGGACTTAATAATGTAATTCTTCTTCAAAATTTTTATCCCTGACTAAATATATTTTCATCTAGATATATTATAAATGTATATAACTCTGTACTCAAGTTCTCAAGTCAACATAGTATTTCATATATAGCTCGCATCTAAGTATCGACAATATATAAATTACTCTAAAGTTTTATCAAATATATAAATATAATAATCACTAAGGTTGGGAAAATATACCAGTCAGAATCTATGCTTATAATCATGCATCCCCAATGTTTATATATAAACTAAATCTATATACACCCACTATATATAATATGATAGCTATAAAATATATAACATGAGTACATAGATATAAAATACTATAAGTCACTATGACATAGTTTTATAGCAACATGAAATATATGATTCTGTAACACTTAAACAATGATCAATAATTAAATGGTTATATTGTGTCACTATCATATTACTATATTAGTCCCAAAATTTCACTATCAACTAGTAGCCTTTTATAGCCAAACCAAATAGCTATCAACTATTAACCAAATATTCAAGCATCTTACAATAGATATCTAGCTAGCTATCAAATGGTTCCTCATTATTTCTATCTACCAATTGATGGCTCTATAAAATTTCAACTATCAATGAATCGATAGCTATGTTTAACTGAGTCCATTACCAGTTATAAAACTATAATAACATGAGTCCTAAAATCTCACTGTGAAATCCACTATTTTATTACGAGTTGCTATCTCTATATGTATAATTAGTTGTTTAAGTTCAAATACACTATTCATAATCTCTATATTATCTAGTCCAATCACAAATTACCATTTATGGTTACAAGTATGTTTATGTCAATGTAAATCACTATAAAATATCCCTATTAGAGATAATATAGATACTAGATATTTAGAACTTCCAACTTAAACCAATGTGGACCTATTATTTTAATACAATTTTATTATTTTATCTTGCTCATATGAAGATTCTAACATGATCTATAGCGAGCTGTTAAACATATTTTATAATATGTCAAGTTTTTTCATTATGTATATATAAATGGTTATAACAAATTATTGTTTTCTATGTTCACCATTGTGTATATTACATGAGTTTTTGTTGTTTTATTCATCACTTACATGAATCATTGTTATTTATAAATATGTATACATAGTGATATCATTATATGTCATTGTTTATTATATTAAAAACCAAATTCCCCTATTTATTCTTATAACCATATTGCAATGGGAGATAGGAATTTCTCATGAAGATGTAGTGTGTAAGCTCGTTATTATGTGAATAGGAATGTTTCTCCACTTAGATCAACATCTCCCTTCAATTAGAGCTCTCGTAATGTTATATATATTCACTATTGGAACTAACATGATACACTAATTATACATGCATATATGTATTATGCCAATAGTGAATAGAATTAGTATAAATAAGGCTATATCTATTTGCTAGCTTCTTTAAATAAGTTCATGTATTTTAAGCTCAAATATAAATTCCTAATAGTGCATACACATGTTTACCAAATTTACTAGCTTAGGTGAGTGTCAAAGGTTCTCATTGTGTCCCAAAGGAACCATAATTTCATAGTATATGCATTTAATGAATGACTTAATTGACATCGATAAAGATGTATCTTTACTTAAGAAATCTTATGTCATTGAAAACTTCCTCAGAACTGATGAACATGCAACTACCAATTCAACAAACTAAGCTAGAAAACCACTTCTAGTGATCACATTGGTCAATTTAAGGTAGTTTAGAGATAGGCCAAAGAACATTATGATAGCCAATTAAAGGTGTGGATAAGTGATTTCAAGGAAGAACATTTCTTAAATCCATGGCATGTTGTATTTCTTCTAGTGGGAATATGTATACATATACATTGTTCTAGATAACTACTAGATATTTATTCCTAAATTGCTTGGTAATTCATGATATGTATATAGTTAACTGGTATTGTATAGTGATTTATAAATAATTCCTTATAATTTTACTGCATATACACTATTTTTTTAACCTATAGATTTCTCAAAACCATTTTCCATTAATTGTAATAAGACAATCACCAAACATGAAAATACATAGAAATCAATTGCATTGCCTACCTGACAATATACTTGATTGTCCCTTTTTGCTTCCTTGTCTTTTCTCTCCTATGTTCTATGTTGCGCCCTCCTCTCCATTCTTTTTCTAGTTCCTCTTCTTTTTCTTTGATATGTTGCACTCTTCTTTTCCCTCCTTAAAGCTCTCTAACATTCTTTTTATGAATATCTTTTTCCCTTAAAAATTGCCCCTTTTTCATGAATGTGGTGTTTTTCCTTTAAAAGCTGATTTCTTTCTTCTTCTTTTTATTTTTATTTCATGATCTTTCTAATTTGTTTTATTTATTTTAATTCCTTGATTTTTTTCTTTTTTCTTTATTTATATAAAAACTTTCCTTGTTTTATTTGTTTTTATTTCCTATTTTTATATTTCCTAATTTAACTTAATAATAAATAATTATTAAGTACAAATAGTTAGTCATAATGACTTAATAAAAATACTACTAACATAAGTCATGGAATGATATTTTTGATATCATAGGGATAACCGGCTAATGTCCTCAACCATTGTTAAGATAAATTGGTTAGTCCACATATAGTAGTACCAACATAATTCATGCAAATTTATGATTTTAAAAATATTAGAAATACATACCATAAACACATAAGATTAATTACACATCATCATTAACTAAGATAACACACAATTAGTATGCACAAACATTTATCTAAATGCAAAAAACATTCTAAAACATACTACATTAACCATTCAAATAATGCATATAATATATCTTGTCTAATGTGGTGTGTGTAGCATTTTAACTGTTCCTTTATCATCCTCTAACAAATCCATCTATGTCAACCTCTCCAATGATGCTCTCCTTCCATCATGTTTTGAAGGATGCATCCAAATCACGACAAGTAGGTAGTTAGTCCATAACATCACGATATGTATATCATAAAATAATGTTGAAATAATAAATTAACATGATCACAATGTAAATAATATATATTATAACTAATTTATAGCAATGAAATCATGAAATCTAAGTAACATACAACAACCCCATAATAACATATGACTTATAGTTTGTCTAGTAGTAATCAAATCAAGTTATTAATGATAAAAAATCCATGGATAATCAAATAAGTTTGCTTAGCGAAGAATCAAGATGTAATATCCTTCCCCCCTAAATCTAGTCATCATTCTGATGACACTTATTTAAACATAAGTTCTAAATTAAAAACATTGCTTAATAGATAAATAAAATAGTATAAAACATCAATTTAATCAAATAAATATGGAAATTTCCTGTAAATCTCATCACAATCCTCCCAAGTAGTTCTATCTTCAAAGTATTGGTCTCATAAAACCTTGCACTATCGCATCTCTCTATTACACAAACAAAGTTTATGAGTATCAATTACTTTGATTGATTCTATCATGACCACCCCAGGGTCTTGAACTAACAAAGCATTACAATCTAACACAAATGGAGGATTAACTATACACTTTTAATATAAGCAACATGGAAGACATTTATGAAATAAAGATAGAGTTGGCAACAATGCATGCCTATATGCTACAGGATTTACCACTCCTAACACTTTGAAGGGTACCACATATCTTTGTTATAATTTTTATTGTCTTCCCAAATTTAATCTTCATCCATAAGAACACAAAATTATCAAAAAATCCCAAAAAAACAAATGGCCAGGGAGAGTTCCATAAAACCTCCTGACCCCTCTTCACTTCTCTCTAACCTAGAGTGTGTCTTTCTCATTCTTGAGAAAAGTGTTTAGAGAACCTGGCAAGAATGATGTGTATAAGTCAATACCATCATTACTTTGTATAGCTCTTGATAAGTATGACATGAATAGGAACAAAAAATAATACATTTCCAATCTGTACTAAATTAAGGAGTAAACATTCCTCTATATACATGCGTATAACCACATGATTGAATTTGACAAGTCTCACTTGCCAAATCTTAGATTCAATAATCTCCCATTATTGGATCCAAACTCAGTAACTACTGAGTCAATGTGAGACTAATTAGGATCCACTCCCATTTCTTATTACTAACATTCCTAATTCACCCCTCATCCCTTAGGTCTTCATGACCTAATGATATCCCAAAATGTGATGGTTCAATGAATCATCAATCCATACAAACAAATCCAAGATTACAATGATATATAATAAATAATTCAAGATGTATCAATATCCATCATAAGGAAAATTATGTAATCATTCCATAATGACACTATATTTCCATTAGCCAAGCACAACTAATATCAAATTTCACAATTTAGCCCATCTTTGTTATGTTCATAGTTAAGAGGAATGAATATTAAAATTATCATAACAAAAAAAATTCAAGGATCACCCCATCCTTAAAACCTTATAAAGGGAACAAGTGAGACAATGCCTCTCGATTTCTTAGCTAGTTACACAATAAGGTAAAGGCTTATCTCAACTCATTAGACTAACACGATTTTTTGCACATCTTACTCATTATAGGTGAAAGGTACATATATGACTCAACAAAACAACATGTTTTAAGCAAGATGAGAATAATACCAATCAAATCAAGGGTGAATCATAAGATAATTATTATAATCAAATTATATATCTCAAAAACAAAACTCTTAAATACCTTCACGTAATATGAAGAAAACATCACAACCCAAGTTGCCATGATCACCACACATTTACCAAACTTGTAAGTGTAGTATCACAAACTACAATTGGTAAGAAAATTATTAACCACATAAATGCATCAATCCATTATATTCCTAAAATTTTTCTATTCAATAAGAATTAGAAGACACTATTCCCATAAACTCTAGGGAATATTATCAAAATAACATTTCATAAACAAGTTTCCGATTAAGGGAACACTAATTCAACATCATGAAAATATGAATCCACTCATTGGATTATAATGATGTCAAAGGAGGGTGAGAGAGAGTAGAAACTCACCTCCATGCTAGTTATGAGGGATGACATCTCTTCTCAATCCACATAAACATATGGGGTGTCAATCCATAAGCAAACTTCTAACTCATAGGAATCCTCAACAAAGATAACTACACTCCACTACAAAGAGAATTTTCTCTGTACTAAGTGGTGCCAATACTTAAGCAGTATTATAAGATTCCCACTCCTAGGATTAATGTACTTAAGACACAAAACTCTATCTAAAATTCACATTTCTATGTGAGAAGCATCTCATGCCTTTTTGAACACTCACAATACAAAACACAAGTGGCAAAGGTGACTTGATTACCAAGTAAGGATGTAATCATTATCGATTTGTTTGATCTAAGTGATCAAAAATATTATATGAATCTCTTGTTCATGACTTAGGAAAATTTTTGTGCACTCACCTACCCAAACATCAAATACAACCATCATCATAGAGATATTTGATAACCAACATTTTAACAACTTAAAAAAGGTATGAGTACTCCTAAGGGTACACACTCAATATACCACACACATTTCATCCACATAGATGACATAATCCCAATAATCTTGGATGTATATTACCTAAAATAGTCACCAAGCCATACATGATAATGTATCAAATCTCTCAACTCTAACCATGGTGTAACATGATTCTACACTAAGGCACTTCAAGTTTAAAATACACTTCACTTAACTACTATAATACTACATGTGCTCTCACATCCTGAGGTTTTCCTACTCAGTGAGATGACTTTTATGTACATCCTAGTGTACTTCCTCTTCATGGCTATGAACTTCCTATTCTAGGTCTGAAATTCGGTCCCTAGTTTCATTCATGGCTAAGACAATCTGATCTAACTTTGATACTTGCATAGAAGCAAATCCATTAGAATCAAATAGAGGTTTAATGTCATTGACATTTGAATAACCCTCTCTAGATAATCTATCTTTCACCATTCTCCTTTATGGAAACTAGAAGGATATAAAAAATCTAGTGGACTCATTAGGTCATAGAGTTCGAGTTACAACTTTGATACCACATGTAACAACCCTACTAGGTTTGAATTAGAAAAATGTGATTTAAAAAAAAAAATTAATCAATGTATTCCTTCATTAGAATTCACTACAAGAATCTAATTAATGATCTAGATATAGCACTCTTAGTATATTAACTATAAGTAAACATGTGACATTTAATAGTCACTGATCACTATCAACATATGAAATACATCATAACCAACTATGGAAAATAATTACAAATAACCAGTCACAATTGGTACAATAATATAGCCATTGTTACCAAAGTATAAATAAGTAAATAATTTCATATCATAAAATCAATGTCTCAATAATAAAAAATATAATACAATGTGTAAGATACAAGATACAAAGTTCTACAAAGCATGAGTTTTCAAACTCGAGTATCTCTAGCAATCTCAAGTGTTATCTCCAAATAGTACTACTATGGGGAGGAAGAGCATAATCTTAGCACTTTTCCACACCAATTAAAAACCATTGATCCCATTCAAAATTACCCATCAAGGAATGGCCATCCCTTCATGGATGAGCAGATAATGATGGTATGTGAATCCAGAGAGGCAAACTAGTACATATGTGTTGTATGATTTCTAAAAAAAACATGTGGTGTACCATAAATAAATCCATTCTAACATGATTTCAAAAAACATGTAAATCATACACATGAAATGATAATGTCTCACTAACATTACATTGGTCAAAGTTTTTCAATAGTTATAGATCTCTATGATCAATTAATTTCATACACACTACTTGATCATATTACCTTCATCTGGTATTGTGATGTTATTAAGCTAGTGAAGTCCATCTCAATACTTATTCAGTATCATCAATATGAGATTTGATTAACATATATATAATCAATAGATTCATATAGATTAGTTCTTACTAGATATCACAAAACATGCTAAGCATAGAAATAATCAAATGTATACATTTAGTCCATCAAACATATGAATGAATCTCCATAATATCATTTATTACATAATTAATAAGCAAGCAAGTGCAGCTTATACCAATCGAGTATAATATATATATATATATATATATATATATATATATATATATATATATATACTAGGTTACATATTCTAATTTTCATAAGCATACATGATAAAATACTTTCTACTAATTATACTAAAACATGCTAAACATATAAATAATAAAAAAAATACATTTAGTCCATCAAACATATGAGTGGATCTAGACATAACAATTACAGTTTATACCACTTGGGTATACCATACATTTAAACTATAGTTATCAAATATAATACACTCTATGAAATCTCATATCTAGTTCATTGTTCATGATCACAACTACTCACTTATGAATAACCAAACTTACAATTCAAGAATCAAATGTCCCATAATTCTAAATAATAAGCAAGCAAGTATAATTTATACCAACTAGGTATATCTTATGTTTAAATTGCATACTACTCTAACTTATAGCCACACATTACAATGCACTATTATAGGTTACATATGTGTTAACACTTGTACATATTAATATACTCATTATATGTTCTACTCATAGGTTATCATTACTGTATGTATATATACCAACAATCATTTATAATCTAGTCACTATTTTTATAATATTTCAACAACTATTATAACTTTCCTATTCACAAAATATATTGAAAATGTTTAAAAGATAAGGGACTCAACAATGTAATTCTCCTTCAAAGTTTTTATCCTTAACTAAATAGATTTTCATTCAGATATATTCTAAATGCATGTAACTCCATACCCAAGTTTTGAAGACAACATAGTAATTCATATATGGCTCACATATAAGTATTCGAAAATATAAAAATTTCTCTACAATTTCATCAAATATATAAACATACCAATCACTAAGGTTGGGACAATAGAGTAGTCATAATCTATTCTTATAATCATGCATCCCCAATGTTTATATATAAGCTATATCTATATACGCCCATTATATATAATATGATAAATATATAATATATAACATGAGTCCATGGATATAAAATAATATGGGTCACTATGATAAAGTTTTATAACAATAGTACTTATATGAATTTATAATACTTAAACAATGATAAATAATTGAATGGTTATACTGTGTCACTATCATATTGGCATATTAGTCCTAAAATCTCACTATCAACTTGTAATCTTTTATAGCCCAACCAAATAGGTATCAACTATTAACCAAATATTTAATTATCTTACTATAGATATCCATTTAGGTATCAAATGATTCCTTTCTATTTATGTGTACCAACTAATGGTGTTATATAATTTCAACTATCAACATATCGATAGCTATTTTTAATTGAGGCCATTCTTGGTTATAATACTATAATAATACGAGTCTTAGAATCTCACTGTGACATCTGCTATTTTATTATAAGTCACTATCTCTATATGTATAATCAGTTGTTTAAGTTCAAATACACTATTCATAATCTATTTATTATCTAGTCCAATCATAGCTTAACATTTATGGTTAGAGGTATACTTATGTCAATGTAAATCACTATAAATTATCCCTATTAGAGATAATATATATCAAAGATTTAGAACTTCCAACTTACAACAATGTGGACCTATTATTGTAATACAATTTTATTATCTGATCTTGCTCATAGGAAGATTATAACATGATTTGTAGTGAATGGTTAAACATATTTTATAATATGTCAAGCTTTTTCATTAAGTATGCATATATAAGTGGTTATAATAGATCAGTGTTTTCTGTGTTCACCATTGTGTATACTATATGAGTCGTTGTTTTTGTATTCATCTCTTACATAAATCACAATTATTTGTAATTACATATACATAGTGATATCACTATATGTCATTATCTATTAAATTAAAAATCAAATTCCTCTATTTATTCTCATAACCATACTGCAATGGGAGTCAAGAATATCTCATAAAGATGTAGCATGTAAGCTCACTATTATGTTGAATGGGGATGCTTGTCCACTTAATTCAGCTTCTTCCTTTAATTAGAGCTATCATAATGTTATATCTATTCACTATTGGCACTAACATGATACATTAATTATACATGTTACATATATCTATTATATCAATTGCAAACAAAATTAGTATAAATAAGGTTATATCTATTCACTAGCTCCTTCAAATAAGTTCATATATTATAAGATTGAATTCAACTTCCTAATAACATAGAAACATGCTTGCAAAATTTATTGGCTTATGATGAGTGTCAAATGTACTCATTGTGTCCCAAAGGAACCATATTTTCAAAATATATGCATTTAATGAATGACTTAACTGACATCGATAAATATTTTTATTTACTTAGAAAATATGATGTCATTGAAAACTTCCTTAGAACTGATGAAGATACAACTACCAATTCAATAAACTAAGATGGAAAATCACTTTTGGTGATCATGTTGTTAGATTTAAGGTAGTTCAGAGATAGACCAGAGAACATTATGATAACCAATTAAAGGTGTGGATAAGTAATTTTAAGGAAGAACATTTCTCAAAGTTGTGGCATGTTGTCTTGCTTCTAGTGAGCATATCTATGCATATACATTGTTCTAGATATCTACTAGATATTTATTCCCAAACTACTAGGTAGTTCATGATATGTATATAGTTAAATAATTTCACAGTTGAAGGGTTTTAAACCAACACAGTTTGTAGATCCTATGACACATCAACAACATACAAATGAAACCATTCTCTTGGCTGAAGCATCTATGCAGGAAGCGAGAAATATTAAAAAGATTTTGGTGATGTATGAACATGCCTATAATTAGGAAATAAATTTTGACAAAATATTAATATATTTATTAAATATGATAGTGGCTAGATAAGCTAGGATAACTCTTCTCCTAGGTTTACAAATCAAGGAACTTCCTTCTTCATATCCCTATCTTTAGCAACTAGCTTTAGGTGACAGTTTGGAAACCTTGTGATTTAGAGGTTTCAAAAAAATATTATAGCTTGGAAAGGTAAGCTTTTATCTCAGGCTATCAAGGTTTTACTGATTAAAATTTTACTTTAGAGTCTCTTGGTATATATTCTTTCACTTTTTAGTTTGCCTAAATGAGTGGAGGATAAATTAAATACAATTCAACACAACTTTCTTTGGGTTGGAATGAAAGAAAGAAACAAATGTCATCTTGTTTCTTGGAATAAGGTCTGCTCCAAGAAAAGATATGGCAATCTTGGTTTAAAGAATTTTAAATTGATGAATGAAGCTCTCATTTCCAAGTTTGTATGGAGATTCATTATGTTGAACATGATCTAGGGTAAAATCCTCTCTTCCAAGTATTTAGAAGGTAGGGAACTAATTTACATTTTTGTAGATGACCATTTTATTTGGGGTTTACATGTCTGGAACTTATTGATCTCAAATAAGGAGTTGATAATTTTAGGTTCTAAATGGTAGATTGGTAATGGTCACATGGTCAATTTTTTCAAAGGTACTTGGGTATTAGAGCATCCTTTTTCTTAGAGTGACATAGGGCCTCAATTACAAGAAAGCATTAAAAATAAATATGGGTTCAAAATGAATGAATATTGGTAGGAGATAGAAGGAGTTAAATGCTGGAAGAGGTTGAGTTTGGATAAATTAAACCATGAAGACACTCTAAGGCTATCTAACTTGAATAATCTATTTATAAATGTGCATATACTGGGCACTAATAGAGAAGATCAAATCATCTATAAGGACTCTATAATGGACACTACAAAGTTAAATTGTGATATGAATTGGTAGTGCAAGAACCTAGGCTTAATGGTAATTTGGAGTTTTTATGGGACAAATGGATGATTCCAAAAATAAATTTCTTTCTTTGGGTTGTGTTTTAGAATAAAATACTTACTATTGACAATTTAAGAAAAGAGGATGCATCTTAATAAATAAATGCATCCTTTATGAAGAAGACAATGAATCCATTTTTTATTTACTTATCAACTATTCCTTTTATCAAAAGATTTGGATTTATTTTTTTGAAAAATTCAATATCTCATGGGTGTAAGCAGGTTATCTAATGGAAGCATGCCCCCCCTGGGGTGCCCATTTTAAAACTTCCTACTCAAGAAACTCTGAAAAATTATTTTGCCATATATCATTTAGGGTATTTGGGGAGAGCACAATAATAGAATCTTCAAGGGAAAGAGGTGTAACATAAAATTTATTTCTAAGAGAATATTTGATCACATTAAGGAGAATCACAACACTGTTCCTATTAAGAAAGGAAAAAAGTTTCCTTTAGTTTAAACAAATTTCAGCTCAAAACTGGCAAACTGATACATTTGAGTTGGGTAAGTTAGATCATAAAGAATAAATTTGGAAAAGAATGAAATGGAAACCCCATCTTTTGAGCTGGATGAAGCTCAATTTTTATGGATCTTTGAAAGAGAATTCAGGACCATCTAGAGGAGGTGGAATAATAAGAGATCATCAAGGTAATTTGGTTGCAGCCTTGGCCAGAGACATGGGTGTTAAGTCTAACCACTGGGCTAAAGCTTTGGTATCAATATGGGGGATCAAATTGAAAAAATAATTGAGATTTCAAAAACTCATAATTGAGGGAGACTCTATAAATATTATGAACTACTTGTCAGGGAAAAATGTCATCATCTGGTCCATTAGACAAGTTATAGAGGAAGCTATAGGTATTACAGAATCTTTGAAACAAGTTATTATTCAACATACTTATAGGGAAGGAAACTTTATTGTGGATTGGTTTGTCAATAAAGGGGTGACCATTATGGGTCAAATGGCATGGATGGATTATGAAGAACTTCCTAGGGATCTTTTTCTAAGGATAAAGATGAAGGAAATTTAAATGAATAAAACCTTAGGCATATTGGGGAAGCCTCTAATTCATAGAGGAAAGAGATATTGGACTCATTTGAATCAGGGCCTTTTATTGTTTTGTTTAATTATTTTGGGGTCTATTGAAAAGTTTCTAGAAGTCCCAAAACATCTAATAGACTGCCCAAATACAAAAAGCAAGAACATTTCCTCTTGGATCTATTCTATGAAACCTAAATTTTGGAATAAAGAAAGCCTTTTTCATTTATATATTTGTCATATAGGAATCAATACGGGCTTACCTAACATAATAGAACCAAAAATTCCATAAGAAGTGAGGGAAAATGAAATAATTTGGGTAGCCCTGTAAGTGGGAGGTTTTGTTGGTTTCATGTAGAAGATAGAAAGTCATGATAGGAACATTTCAATCATGTTTGTGAAAGCTTGGGAAGATAGAACTATCACTATTAATGGAGTTACTCTTGATAAGATAGAGGAACTCAGTACCCACATTATTGGGCTGGCTATTGAGGAAACTAAGATTTACAACTTGGTGAGTGAATTCAAAAGGGACAAAGAGACATTCATGAAGGAGGGAGAATAATTGGAATTAATTCATAATGATTTTGATTGGGAATCCTTGACCAAGACATATGAGGAGGTTTCCTACCATCTGATGTGGTATGTAGTCTTAGAAGGTAGGTTTAATGTAGTTAGATAGTCTTTATTTAAGATGTTGAACTATTTTAGACATGGTATTCCATTCAGTCTTCCTTTCTTCATTCTGAAATCCATGGAGATTTCGATCATGAAGTTCAAGCATGGAAATTATTTGACCCCAAGACATGAAGGGGTGATTTACCTCATACATTAATACTCTAAGGGTATGAACCAAATTAGCCTAGATCTTCATCAACCCCAAAATAAAGTTACGAAGGATGCCCTTGTTGACATTACAAAAATAAAAAAAGTTTTGATAAAATACCTTAGGAGCTCAAGTAGTCTACATAGATCAATAATTCTATTAATCTTGTGGAGAATAATATCAAGGATTCTAAAAGGAAGGATCTGATATCACAGGGGAATATCAAAAAATGCCTTAAGAGTGCTTCAAAGCCTATAGGTGTCTGCCAGGAGAAATAAGGCATGCAAATTAAAATAAGTGGTTTGACAGGGGATTTCATTAATGTAGATGATGTTAGAAAGATTTTTGGGGAGGGTCATAAAGATTAAGAGTAGGGAAATAAGTCAGTTCACAAAGTTATTCCTAAGGCTGAGAAAGGAGTGACTAAAGATGCCCCCATAAATAAAGGGAATAGTACTATGAATAAGTAACCAAAAGACTAGAATGAGGATTTCAATAACCTAGTGATTTATCTTAAGGGAAAAGACAATTAAGATAAGATAGTATAAAAGTTAGATCTCCAAAAATCTATAATGCACTGATTTATGAGAGAGATCATGGAGCTTAAAGGTAAGGTGAATTTCCTACAACAGGAAAACATCAAGTTAAACCAAATATCTTTAGACAAGGAGGATGATCAACAACTTCAGAATCTCTTATTTAGGGAGGAGTTTTTGGAATAGAAGAATGATACACTTTTAAATAATATCATTTTTTTAGTGAATTGTGGCAAGGATTCTATGTATGAGGGTATTCAAAATGTTTAGAATCTTCATGCTCACCTCAAGGAGTTATTTAAGCCCAAGATGATTGGCAAAGGGAAAGGTAAGTAGAGCCAATTCAATGGATCTTGAAATGTCATGGATAAAGATAAATTGTTGTTTCATATTGATGCAAACCTTAAAAAAATGAAAACATGTTGGGGGAATGTCTCTGGTAGTTTAGACTTAGACTAGGCCCTGGTTTCTTTCATTTCACTTTGTTTGTTTTTGGGATATATTTTGGATGTCTTTAGGCCTATTTAGTCTTTATTATGATTTGTTATTTGGTAAACCTTTGTCTCTCTTCTAATTCTACTTCTCCTAGGGTCTAAGGACTCTATTTCAAAAAAATCCCCCCTTTAACCTTAATAAAAAAATTGGTACTGTATAGTGATTTATAAATAATTATTTATAATTCACTACCTGTACACTATTTTTGTAACCTATAGATTTATCAAAACCATTTTCCATTATTTGTGACAAGATAATAAGAAAATATGAAAATACAAAAAAATTAATTGCATTGCCTACCTACCAATATACTCGACTATCCCTTTTTGCTTCCTTGTCTTCTCTTTCTTCTCTTATGTGTTGCGCTCTCCTCTCCATTCTTTTCCTAGCTCCTCTTCTTTTTATTTTATATGTTGCGCTCCTTTTTTTACCCTTAAATATCTCTAACATTCTTTTTATGAATATCTTTTCTCCTTTAAAACTTACCCCTTTTTCATGAATATGACACTTTTCCTTTAAACACTGATTTCTTTCTTCTTTTTTTAATTTTTATTTCATGATCTTTCTAATTTATTTTAATTCTCTATTTTTTATTTTATTTTTTTATTTATTTAAAACACTTCCCTTATTTTATTTGTTTTTATTTCATATTTTTATATTTCCTAATTTAATTTAATAATAAATAATTATTAAGTATAAATAATTAGTCATAATGACTTAATAAAAATACTACTAACATAAGTCACATAATGATATTTTTGATATCATAAGGATAACCAACTAATGTCCTCAACCATTGCTCAAAAAAACTGGTTAGTCCACATACGGTAGTACCAACAACATTCATGCAAATTTACATTTTTGAAAACATTAGCAATACATAACATAAACACACAAGATTAATTACACATCATCATTAACTAAGATAACACATAATTAGTATGCATAAACATTTATAAAAATGCAAAAAGCATCCAAAAAAATGCTACGCTAACTAATCAAACAATGCATATAAATTATACTATCTAATGTTGTGTGTGCAGGGTTCTAGTGGTTCCTCTGTCATCCCCCAACAACTCCACCTATGCCACCCTCTTTGATGATGCTCTCCCTCTATCATTTTTTGAGAGATGAATATCTCCTACATCCAACTCAAGACAAGTAGGTAGTTAGTCCATAACATCATGATATGTATATCATAAAATAATGCTGATATAATAAATTAACATGACCAAAATGTAAAGAATATACATTACAAATAACTCATAGTAATGAAATCATGAAAAACTAACCAGCATACAACTACCCCATAATATAATATGACTTATATCTTAGCTAGGAATAATCAAATCAAGTTATCAACTATATAAAATCAATGGATAATCAAGTAAGTTTGCTTAGCAAAAAATTGAGATGGAACATATTCTGAATGTCACCAACCCAATCTAAATTTGTATAACCAATCAAGTCGATGTTGATGCATATTCCATAGTGAATCCTAAAACTATGAGTACCTTGAATAGAGAGAATAATCTTTGTAGCTAATTTATAGTGTATATCATGTGGTTCTTATATGAATTTGGAGACCATGTCCACTGCATATAAAATATTAGGTCTAGTGTATGCAAGGTATTATTAGACTGACAACAAGTTGTTGATATGAGGTAACATCAACCAAAGGAGATAGATAATAAACCTCAAGATTTACACTAGATTGAAAAGGATTTGGAGATGACTTATAGTAAACCATGTTAAACTATGTAAGCAAATCAAGAGCATACTTAGATTTTGCAATAGTGATCCCAGAGTCAAATTGAGAAATTTTGATCCCAAGGAAGTGATGCAACAAGTCCAAGTCAGCTATTGAGAACCTATAAAAAAAAAACATTCACTACTAAAATGGTGGATGAATAATTCCTTGTGATCAATAGGTCATCCAGTTATAAAACCATAATTAATAGTGAATAATCCTATCATAAAATGTATACTTTCAAATCAAAATGGCATCAAGTGAACCCAATAGAAAGAACAAAAGATTACATCTTGGTGTACCAAAATCAAGGAGCTTGTTTGAGCCATAGATAGATTTTCGAAGTTTACAAACTAAGGATGAATCTTCGAAAATCCTTTTGGTTTCTCCATGTATATATTCTCTTTGAGATCACTATGAAAAAAGACACTCTTCACATACATTTTATGAACATCCCAATGATGTGTTGTGACAATAACAAGATTGAGTTGGATTGATTTCATTTTGGAAACTGGGGTGAACATCTTGGTATAATCAATGCTAGGTACCCAAAAAAACCCTTTTCTACCAAACATGTTTTGAACTTGTCTACAGACCCTTCTACTACAATTTTTGTTCACTAAATCCACCTACATCAAACAAGTTTTCTTCTCTTAGGAATTGACTCTAAATCCCAAGAGTTATTCCTCTATAAGGAACTATATTCCTCTTCCATAATAGTATCCCACTAAGGAATGCCTGATGCCTCATGAAATGATTTAGGATTGGAAACATATGTAACAAAAACATGTGGGGCATCCTAGAATTGTGAATAGGTTCAATTATTGTTTGATGAATCTTGAACCCACTGACCAAAACTTTATAGTGTCTATCTCACCCAAAGATTACTCATGTTCAGATAGTTAGGAGGGGATTAATCATCCTCTAAAGGTATTCTAGGAGAGGGAGGAGGGGAATCCTCATCACTACTCTCATCATCATAATTAGAAGAGAATCTAGATCACCAGGAAGATACTCAAGCAAAATTGAATCATTAGAACTATCATCAAATCTCAGTGTATCTAAGGAAGAGGGAGAGGTGTTGAGTGTGGAGTTTGAAGGACCCTCTTGAAAATGAACATTTATTTCAACTAAAAACTCATGAGGGGTGAGATGGATAAGCTTGTATCCCTTAACACCCTCAAGATATCTAATGAAGATGTAATGCTACCTCTGAAGTTCTAATGCCTTATGTTTCTTCTTCAAAATGTAGGCCATAATAAGAGATACAAGCAATCATAAGTGATTCACTATGGGTTTTCAACCATTCCAAGCTTCAAAACATGTGAATCCCTTAAATTCTTTATGAAGAAATTAATTCTAGATATAACAAGCACACTTGATGGCCTCATTTTAATACTGAGGTGTAAGAGACTTGGAGTGTAGTATACAATTGGTAATTTCCTTCAAGGACCTATTATTTTACTCTAAAACATCATTATGATAAGGACTATTTAGAAATGTACGTTGTATTTAAATCCCCTTTGATGTAAATAATTGCTCGAAATAATTACTAACATACTCACCACATAAAATCTTGATGGATTTACTTGATTATTTTTCTACAAGTGCCTTGAAGTCCTGAAAATGATCAAAGACCTCATGCTTCTACTTAAGAAAATACACCCAAGTATACCTTGAAAAGTCATCGATTAAATTAAGCATGTATTTTGTCTTATTGAATGAAGGTTTTGGAAATAGACCAGTAATGTCACTATGAACTAGCTCCAATATTTATTCAACTCTCTATGATTCATCCTTGTCATACTTCTCCTTAGGATGTTTACCAAGAATGCAACCTTGGAAACCTCCATCTACAAACATGACTCGTGGAAACCCTAAAACCATGTCATGATGACTGAATTGATCTAAGTAGTGATAGTTAAGATGGTTGAATATCTCATTCCATAATTTACTCCCTATTTGCTTCCCTAATAACCATGAAACTAGGTGTAAAATCAACTCTCTTACCTATGCTAATGTATGTGATCTAATAAATAAATAAGAATTGGTGGATAAAGAGGGAACACATAGAACATCATGAAATGTCCCATCATTCACTTTAATATATCCACTCCCACTGACTTCTATGGAAGTAATATCACCCAAAAAGATGGCAGGCATATAACAAGGCTCTAAGGATGAGAACATGTCATACTAAATGCATATTTATATTTTTTTAGGATAATCCAAACCCTTGTTTGAATCACTTTAAGACCACAAGAAATTGGTATTGTTATGTTTCCCAAGGAGTCTTTCCAACCTCCTTTATGTTGTAATTATTTTATATCAAAGCCAAGTTTTTGCAACCATCTTACATTGCAAATGGTTTTTTTGTGTGTAGGATCAACATGGTTATTCCAAAAGTAAACACCACCCATGAATAATGTGTTTGTTAAATATTATTAGTATTGGTGCTCTTTGATTTGTTCAATTTGAAATGGGTTTTTTGGATGTGTTTCTTGTATTGGTCCCATGTCTAGTAATAATTGTAAATATCCCATATAAATTTAAGTAACATCGTATATTTTCTCATAGTGTTCATTTGGTAACGTATCTTCCTCATTGAAATATGGAATAAAACTTTTGTATCTTAAAAGAGATATATTAAGATTGTTTGAATGCATGAGTATGAAAGAAACATATCTATGAACATCTGAGTATAATTAGGTGAATGATTCATAATTTTTATGTAATTATATTTATTTTAATGGGGAAAGAATACATATACTAAAAATTAATTACAATTCAAAATATGAGGGTTTAAAAGATAAGGCATATGAGGTATTTTAACTCAAATTACATAATATTGAAGAGATTTATCAGTATGTTGTATGAAATTGTGCAAATATTCTAATGTAAGTCTAATTACTTTGTGTATGATGAAAGCAAAAAATAAGACATCCTATAATTATGAAAAACTAGTTAATGAACCTTTAGGTAAGCTATAAAACCAATTGTGAGCTTCGTTGGTGATACTCATATGAAATGATTTTAGCAGTAGTTTCACATATTTATCCCATTGATAAAAATAATGTACATATTTAATCATGTGATCAATGTTTTATGATGATAAAAAAGTGGTAATTATTTTAATTTAAAACCTTGTAGATAAGGATAATCAAGTACACATTTTGCAATCGATTGGTTATAGAATAAGGTAAGATCTGCATTAGCATTATGGTAGGCATTTGCATTTGAAGTATATAAACTTGTCCTTGAATCTCTCCAATATCACTCATCATGGACATGGTATCATCACTAGGCATGGTGGTGTTTGACAAAGATGTTATCATTAGTTCTAATCCACCACCTTTTTTGAATTTTGGCATATTAGTATTATTATCCTCATGAATACCAAGTGAAAGTTCAACATAATTGAGTTTATATATGCTGGTAATGTTATTAGAACTTGAAAATTTTGAATTTTTTTCCTATCCTTTGATTATTCATCACCTTTGGTAACGATATAACAATTGGAATCTTAGGTGTCTTTGGTAAATGTGCTTGTTTTGGAACATTGGGATTTTTTACCACTTTAGGTTTGTATTTCAACCTTATTCATAGTGGTTTAATGTTATTGGGCAAAGAATCCATGATATTTATAGTTACCTTTTGAATTTTTTTGATATCAAATGAAGGAAAAAGAGAATTATCCCCCTCAATGAGGGGGATATTATTTGGAAATTTTGGAATGGAAGGAGTTTGAATCAATGTGATTTAAATAAAATCTCCATTATGACTAGTTTATAAATCAGCCATGATATCCTTATGGATTTGGAAAAATTTAGCACACTCGGATGAAGGAACATTTTCCTCATGTGTAACTAATTTGGTTGTAGACGGTAAAGGTGCATGAAGAACATTATTCGATGGCCTACTTGGTTGGTAGATAATAACATGGATTGAAGTATCCTATATAAGTCATGGGTGACTAATGGGTTTGAGATGGTAGCTATTAAGGGCACCTTGAACATGCTTTACAAGTCAAAGCATCAAAATATGCCCATTTGTGTTCATTTGGGATGGTTTGATACTTTTTGTTTTCAATGATTATAACTTGATGGATGGATTTTACTTCTTGATCAAGGGAGTCCTTTTATTGGGTGAATTTTTCCACAAGGAAATCCTTTATTTTATATTTTTAAAAATAAGGGAAGAAATAAATTAGAAATATAATAAGAAACCCTATGAAACTACAACATCATAGGAAAATTTGAATTTACAAAGATTGGATTCACCAAATATTTGACCCTAAATTGAGATGGATCAATATAGTATAGGGTTAGTAATATATAAATGAATAAGCACAAGGGTGATAAATAGATATATCATAGGCCAATTAATTAAAATCTCAAATAAATAATATTATGAAATTAAATGTCAAGATATGCTAAAAATATAAAGTACAACTCATTAATTCATATTATAATAAATTAGAAATAAGAGTGCTTAGTTGGTTTATTGTGTCCATGTGGATATGATATGGAACATGTTGGAATTAGATTAGATCTCAATTCTATGTCGATTGTCATATTCTATAAATTTACACTCTATGGCCTTAGACACTTATGTCAAGTCTAGATGATTGCATAGATTCACTTTTCTAACCTAGATTCAAGTTTCCAATACTAGATATTGATTAGATATAAATGTGACCACTTGAAACCTTTTGGTTTTCTATTTCTTCTATTTTGGTGTGTTTAGATCTCATGCATAGGCTATCACTCCTTCACAAATGATCAAACACGAGTTCTTCATCTTCATAGTGACTATGGGAAAAATGAGTTAGTAGGATCATAGTGACAAGCTAACCCCAAAGACCCCTATGTCAATGGGTGTTTCCTTCATAGACACTACTCCAAAGAGGGCCTTAGATTGATGTAGTTCTCCTCTAATATTTTGGCTTGTGTGTGCATAAGGGTGCAATATGTGGAAAGCATGTTCATATAGGGACCTATCTTGTAAATTGGCAAATAAAACTCATCAAATGCTCTTATAATAATTCAAACTTGTCGATGGGCTATCTCTATGATTGATATTGAAATATGAAAGAACAAGGAAGTTTTTCCCACTTGATTGATTTTGGTAAGTTACTTTATGAGATGTTGAATTTTATAGGAGAGTTATTAGTGAGGATTGATCATGCACATACACCAATCCTTTCAAGAAATATCTCACATTAAATCTCTTATTTCAACCATAAGGACATGTTATAATTGAAAATTTTATGAATTTATGGCACTAAAAACTTAGTTTGACACAAGACACTTATATTGACATAGGTGCTTGGTTGGGACATAAGTGTCAAGAAATCTAGAAAATAGGTATAGGAATACAACTTGTAGAGGATGATAATAAACATGTTTATAGAATTTTTAGTGATAAAAAAGATCTGGTCATTAGAATAACATATGGTCAAAGTAAGAGATAATCATTCGTTACAAGAGATAGAAAATGTGAGCCTTTCAACATTGGGAAGGTATAAGAACTGAAGTGTACAAACATGAGAAGTACTTGCCAAGTATACAAGATTGAGGTGTTATATAATTCAGATTTAGTATCTACAAGTGCAATCCTAAATTAATTTGATGTAATATCTTGAGTATCAATATAAATGAAATTAAAGTAATATTAATGTGAAGTGAATTTATAACCCTTATCAAATATGTTAAGGTGTGGAGCTAAAAGCTTCACCAAATGAGCGAGTTTGCAAAGTTACAGGTGTTACACAGTCACCAACGTCGGTCAGGAGCGATCGACATCAGTCAGGAGCAGACTAGGAGATGCTGACGTCAGTCATGGATCGGCTGACGTCGATTACAGGCAAATAGGCAGGAACCAATGTCAATTACCTGTGCGTCCAGAAAGCTATTTCTATGGACAGAACAAAATGTTTGCATGTTAGGATTAAGTGATAGTCTTAAGTCTGCATCTCTATTATTAGTAAGACTGTTTAGAGCCCTTGATTAGGAGGTGCATCTGATGGCTATAGTTGTATGCTCATGATCCCTAATTCTATATAATAGGGATAATTCTTCATAGCTTATTGGTGTGTTGAACAGTACATAATTGTATATGTGTATCAATCTAGGTTGTTGGAGTTGATTGTAATTGAGAGAGAGAGCTCTTGAGATAAAGAGATCTAGAGAGAGATCTGTACATCTGAGAGAGGTGTGGAAGAAAAGAAGTTTCTTCAATTGTATTCCTTCTGTAAAGAGTTTAATACAAGTTTTTAGGGTGGTTTTTTGTATCTCTTATTGTTTGCTATTATCTGATTCTAGTTACTTATCTTTTTGGTTTAATTCCACATTTAATTGCTTTCATATTGTAATCAACATTGTTGGTTGATCCCCAACAAGTGATATCAGAGCTCAGGTTGACTAACAGGTGTTTCAGATCTGGTTAGTGTGTATTGATTACAGGTTACTCACAGGGATTTCTGTTTGAGTGGGAGAAGCAATGGTAGAAGAAAGTAAACTGAGAATGGAGAAGTTTAATGGAAAAAATTATCAACATTGGAGAATATAGATAGAGGATTATCTATATCAGAAAGATCTATACTTACCATTAGGTGGGGTTTTAAAGAAGCCCAAAGACATGGATGATGAAGAATGGGAAGTTCTTGATAGAAAGGCTCTTAGATCTATAAGATTGAGTTTGGCATCTACTGTGATATCTAATTTATCACAGGCAAAGACAATGATAGAGTTGATAACTACTTTAGCAAATTTATATGAAAAACCCTCAGCTTCAAATAAGGTATATCTTATGAAGCAGTTATTTAATTTGCAAATGCAGGAAGGTGGATCTGTATCTAATCATCTTAATGATTTCCATGGAATTGTAAATCAATTAAATTCAGTCAAAATAGTGTTTGATGATGAAATTAAGGCTCTTTTAATATTATGTTCTTTTCCTAAAAGCTGGCATAGCTTGGTAATGGCAGTTAGTAATACTGCATCTGCTTTAAATATTTTAAAAGTAGAGGATGTTGTTAGTGTAATCTTGAATGAAGAAATTCACAGGAAAAGCACAGAGGAAACATCAGGGAATGCTTTAAGTTTTGAGAGTAGGGGAAGGCAAAAAGAGAAGGGCAAGAAAGGGAGATCAAGGTCTAAGTCAAAAGTGAGAGGTAGATCCAAATCCAGAAATGGCAGGAAGCCACAATGCTGGAATTGTGGAAAGATAGGGCAAATAAGCAAAGATTGCTGGTTAAAGCCTAAAGAAGACAATCAGCATGAAGGTAAGGAAGATGCAAAAGTTGCAGGTATTGCACAAGATGCTCTTATATTCTCTTTGCATAATAATATAGAATCTTGGGTTTTAGATTCTGGTGCCTCTTTTCATGCTACCCCTAATAGAGAATATTTTAGTGACTATGTCCATGGAGATTTTGGAATAGTGTATTTAGGGGATGATGAGCCTTGTAAAATTGTTGGCAAAGGAAAAGTGCAGCTGAAAATGCAGAATGGCAACACATGGGTGTTGAGAGATGTCATGCATGTTACCAGCTTGAAGAGGAATTTGATTTCTACAAGAAAGTTAGGGGATGAGGGTTGTACAGTAACTCTCACAGCTGAATCTTGGAAGGTGACCAAGGGTGCACTTGTATTGGCTAGAGGTAAGAGAGTAGGTAATCTCTATTTATGTAATTGTGCTACTAATAATTCTCCTTCTGTATTATCTACTTCAGATGTGGATGCAAAGTTGTGGCACTCTAGGCTCGGCCACATGAGTGAGAAGGGAATGTTTATTCTTAAGTCAAAAGGTAAGCTTTCAGATTTGAAAAGCATAGATCTGGATTATTGTGAGCATTATGTTTTTGGGAAACAGAAGAGAGTGAGTTTTCTCAAGACTGGGTCAATAAAGAAGAAGCATAAGTTGCAACTTGTTCACACAGACGTGTGGGGACCGGCTCAGGTTGCTTCTATTGGAGGATCACAGTACTATGTTTCATTCATAGATGATGCTACAAGAAAGATATGGGTCTATTGTATTAAGAAGAAATCTAATTTATTTGAGACTTTTAAGATTTGGAAAGCTATGGTTGAGAATGAAATAGGCAGAAGATTGAAGTGGCTGAGATCTGACAATGGTGGTGAGTTCTGTAGTCGCAAGTTCAACTGGTATTGTTATATACATGGAATCCATAGGCAAAGGATGTTCCAAGGACACCTCAGTAAAATGGAGTTGCTAAAAGGATGAACAGAATAGTAATGGAGCATGTAAGGTGTATGAGATTGCATGCTAGTTTGCCCTTAGAGTTTTGGGCAGAAGCTGTTGATACTGCTGTGTACCTGATTAATAGAGGACCCTCTATAGCTCTAGATGGTGGAATTCTAGAAGAGGCATGGACAGGTAAAAAGGTAGATCTCTCATTTCTCAAGGTTTTTGGTTATGAAGCCTTTGTGCACGTTGATAAGGAAAATAGAAAGAAGCTGGATGCTAACTCTATGAGGTGCACATTTATTGGCTATGGCTCTGATGATTTTGGATTCAGGTTTTGGAATCTAAGAACTAACAAAATAATTAGGAGCCATGATGTTGTTTTCAATGAAAAAGTGATGTATAGTGATCAGCTCAAGAAGCTAAATCAATCTAGGTAGAGCAATGGAGAATTGGATGAGGTGATGGTCCAAAATGAGCTCACAGAAAAAATTAATCACAGACAGGAAAACATAGAGACTGACGTCGATCAGGCAGGAACCGATGTCAGCAATACAAGAACTGATGTCGATCAAAAAGTGATCGACGTCGGCCAGGAAGGAACCGACATCGGTCAGGGAGAATCGACGTTGGCCAGTTACAGGCTTGGAAGTGACCGAGGTCAGTCATTGTCAGAGAATTTGGGCAGACAACTTGTTGTGAATGAGTCTCAGATGCCCATCAGGAGGTTAAAAAGGGTAAGTAAACCTCCAATTTTATTTTCCTCTTCATTATTCTATTTATTGCTTACTGATGGTGGAGAACCAAAGAGTTTTGAAGAAGCAATACAGGTGGAATCCAAGAATCAGTGGGAGCTAGGCATGAATGAGGAGATTGATTCCTTGAAAGAGAACCAAACATGGGATTTGGTTGAGTTGCCAGTGGGAAAGAAGACACTAAAGAACAGATGGATCTATAGGTTAAAGGAAAGTGAGAATGGACAGATGAGATATAAGGCCAAGTTGGTAGTGAAAGGATTTGCACAAAAACTAGGTATTGATTTTGGTGAGATTTTTTCTCCTGTTGTTAAAATGACTTCTATACAGACTGTATTGTCTTTAGTTGCTATTGAAGATTTGCATCTTGAGCAGCTTGATGTTAAGACAACATTTCTTCATGGAGATTTGGATGAAGAAATATATATGGATCAGATGGAAGGATTTGAGGTCAAAGGTAAGGAGGAGCTAGTGTGCAGATTGAAGAAAAGCTTGTATGGCCTCAAGCAAGCTCCTAGACAGTGGTATTTAAGATTTGACAGGTTTATGACTAAGCATGGCTATAGTAGGTGTCAATCTGACCATTTTGTGTATTTTAAGAGATTGGATAATGGTAGATATATTATTCTATTATTGTATGTAGATGATATGCTAGTTGCAGGATCACACATGCAGGATATCTCTGAGCTTAAGGTGAAATTAGCTCACACATTTGCCATGAAGGATTTGGGAGCAGCAAAGAAAATCCTTGGCATGAGCATTAAGAGAGACAGGAAAAATCACAGGTTGATTTTATCTCAAGAGGATTATGTGAACAAGGTGTTGAAACAGTTCAATATGCAGGATGCAAAATCGGTAAACACACCTTTGGCTGGACATTTTAAGTTGAGTAAAGAACAATGTCTTAATTCACATGATGAGGTAGATTACATGAGTAAAGTTCCATATGCTTCCGTAGTAGGGATCTTAATGTATGCAATGATTTGTACTAGACTAGATATTGCCCAAGCAGTGGGAGTTGTAAGTAAGTATATGGCCAATCCAGGAAAGGAACACTGGAAAGCAGTTCAGTGGATCCTTAGATATCTGAGAGGAACCAGCAGTAGGTATTTGTGCTATGGAGGTTTAGATACTTCTTTACATGGTTATGTAGATTCAGATATGGCAGGTGATTTGGATGGCAGAAGGAGCACCACAGAATATGTTTTCACTATTGGTGGAACAACGGTTAGCTGGATATCAAAGTTGTAAAAGGTTGTTGCCTTGTCAACTATAGAAGCAGAATATATTGTAGTCACAGAGGCTAGCAAAGAGATGATATGGATGACATGGTTCATGGAAGAGCTAGGAAAGGAGCAAGAGAGTTGTAGATTATATAGTGATAGTCAGAGTGCAATTCATTTGGCTAAGAATTCAGCCTTTCATTTAAGAACAAAGCATATACAACTTAGGTACCACTTCATAAGATAGGTATTGGAGGATGGTGAGTTGAAGCTGGAGAAGATCCATATAGATAAGAACCCTACGGATATGTTAACCAAGTCGATAACAAAGGAGAAGTTGAATCTTCATTCAACTTTTGTAGGTCTTCATGATTGAGTTGAAGATGGAGGAGCTAGAAGATGTTGTTGTACAAGTACTGGTGCAGCTGTTTATCTCCAAGTGGAAGATTGTTAAGGTGTGGAGCTAAAAGCTTCACCAAATGAGTGAGTTTGCAAAGTTACAAGTGTTACACAGTCACCGGCGTCGATCAGGAGCAACTGACATTGGTTAGGAGCAGATCAGGAGATGCCAGCGTCGGTCATGGATCAGCCGACGTCGGTCACATGCAAATAGGCAGGAACCAATGTCGATTACCTGTGCATCCAGAAAGCTATTTCCATGGATAGAACAGAATGTTTGCATGTTAGGATTAAGTGATAGTCTTAAGTCCGCATCTCTATTATTAGTAAGACTATTTAGAGCCCTTGATTAGGAGGTGCATTTGATGGCTGTAGTTGTATGCTCATGATCCCTAATTCTATATAATAGGGATAATTCTTTATAGCTTATTGGTGTGTTGAACAGCACAGAATTGTATATGTGTATCAATCCAGGTTGTTGGAGTTAATTGTAATTGAGAGAGAGAGAGCTCTTGAGGGAAAGAGATCTAGAGAGAGATCTGTACATCTGAGAGAGGTGTGGAAGAAAAGAAGTTTCTTTAATTATATTCCTTCTGTAAAGAGTTTAATACAAGTTTTCAGAGTGGTTTCTTGTATCTCTTATTGTTTGCTATTATCTGATTCTAGTTACTTATCTTTCTAGTTTAATTCTACATTTAATTGCTTTCATATTGTAATCAACATTGTTGGTTGATCCCCAACAAAATATGGGCCTCCATGTCTGAATAAAATCTAAATCATTAGAAGTTGGAGTCACTAACTTAGAATTGCATCATGTTGAATATGATAATGCTTATAATCTAGATTAATGTTTTTTAATATGATGAGTAAGATATATTCACCATTTTTAGATGTGGGGTAAACATGTGAGACTCATATCTTAAAAAAAATATATTAAATGTAACATATATAAAGTAACATGTAAGAATCACACACACACACACACACACACACACACACACACACACACACACACACACACACACACACACACACACACACACACACACACACACACACACACACACACACACACCTCTCTCTCTCTCTCTATGTGTGTGTGTGTGTGTGTGTGTGTGTGTGTGTGTGGGTGCGTGCGTGTGTGTGTGTAAGATAATTCATTCTAAATAAGTTTCCCATATGGACCCATGATATAAGCAAGGCAGAATCAATAAAAATATAGTCATTTTGGGATCAATATATAAATTCTTGGGTGGTTATGATAACCATGGAAAACACCTAGATCTGCTCTACATAAAACTAAACATGTACAACATACAAGAAAATAAATAAACAAGAGAAAAACCCTATATTAAATAATAAAAAACACACTAAAATATCATCTATGAGAGACTATAATGTGATGCGAGCCCTCTAGCTCAACCAAAAGACTCTTCTCTTTTAGAATGACTAAAAAAATCTTGACTTCTCTCATGAAAAAAATACATATATGTGAGGAGAAATGAGATATTTATAACAAAACTAAGGTTGCACACTTTTTATGTGAAGTAGGAGTATTTGGGTATATTAAAAATCCTACATCAACCAAAAATATGTTAGATTAGGAAAATTAGCCAAGTTTAATTTTGCGTAAGTTTATGATTATGTGTAAGTCTTTGTTAGTATATTTTATGCAAGATTGTTAATGCATGTAAAGGTTCACTTAGTTTGAATAATATTTTTAAGCTTTGCAAAAGAGGGTTTCTTGGGTATTTTGATTGAGCGTAGTAGTGTAGATATTTGTGAGGAATTTCTAAAGGTTATTGGTATCTTGTGGAACATCATAGAGTTTAATAGATTCATCAAATAGTGTAGTTATTTTATTTAAAAGCATAAGAGTTGACATGTTACAAAATTTCTTGGAGGAGTTGCATCTTCACCAAACAAGGACTATGATAAATTATAGTATGTTTAGAGCATTATTTTAGCATCAAGACTTGGTCTAGCATCAATACACTTAATTTAGATATTTTAACTATGGTATAACATTACTACACATTCTACATCTATTTGGGAACCTTGTGATAATGCATGGTAAGATTCATGACAAAGATAAGGTATGTAGTAAGATATCATGCTTATTTAGGGTTCTTATACCAATGAGTTAAACCACATTGTGTATAGAGATGTTTAATGGTCAAGGTGATCTAACAGGTGGAAAATGGTCTAATTCTAAATTATCTAACCATATAATGTTGGGTATGTAACTTTGAAATAGCTAAAGAGGATAACACATTACCTATGATGTGTTATATTGCATTGAGTTGTGTTACTATATAATATTCTCTATTGTGATGTATTATCATCTGTATTGTGTTAAACATTTGTTTTTTTTTTAAGTAGGTTACTAAGCACTTAATGCAAGTGAATGGGTATTGAACCTATACAAGAATTCCCCTACACTTGTGCTAAAGGGGGAATTTCAAAGAAAGAGGTCATTAGGATCAAATGATGATAAATCATATAAGTTTTAGTTAGGTGAGGTAGGAAGATTTACTTTCAAAGACCATGAATTAACAAACAAATATCTATAAATCTAGTGTTGTATTTCATCTTGTTTGTTGAAATTATTGTAGGTGTGCTTATACATTAAAATTATTGAAATTGAATCAATAAATATATGGGTTTTTGTTGAATTTATTTATATATTCTATTGTGTATTCTGAGGATTATGTAATTTAAGTCATCTTTTAATTGATTCCCTTAACTTAGATTACATCATTTGGTATTAGAACAAGGTTTTAGTCCTTGTAGGTTAGTGTTACTAAAAGTGTGGGTAGAAAGTAGCTATAGTCATATTTAAATGAGATTATTGGATACAAGGTGTATAATATATTTGATTTCTAAGGAAATGGAATAAAAAGGAGGTTTAGGTGGTTTGAATGAAAGAATTATATGTGAGTGAAAATTTATCAAGATTGATGAGAGATATGCAAGCCCAATTAGAGACAATGGAGATAACTCAATGCTAAGGTGTTGTGGTAATGGATTATGAAAATAATACTAAAGTCATAGAAGCACCTAAGAAATAGGTCACAAAATAAGTGGTTGATGAATATAAATATTGATGCATACAAGATTTTGCAAGAATGACTAGTAAACTAAAGTGGAACCTTTCAAAGTTATTCCATAAGTTTGACTCCTAAACATATCATTAACTAGATCATTGAGTTGGATAATACTTTTGAGTTTGGAATATCCCAAGTGAGTTAAGCTAATCAGCACATATTTGAAAGGTCATTCATCCTTGCGGTGGGAGCATGTTCAAGACAAAATTATGTAAGGCAATGATAAGATTAAGACCTAAAATGAATTCATTGTGTGGGGGCCCATTTTTCATAGTGATTTCTTTTGGAATTTTGTTATTGTACACACGTCCTAATATGATATGCTCTATATGTATTGAGACATGGGAGGTTATTATTACCTTATGTTTGAGACATTATATTTTATGTGTGTGGTGATTTAGTTTACTTACGATATTTTAGTTGTCCATTATGGTGCTTATTATATATTTGTAGTAGTAGAACTACTATTTATTAAGCATATGATTGATTATACAGATGTTTAGATGATTGATAAATACATATTACCATAGATATCTTATGTCTTGGATATGTTTGTATTCATTTTGTATGGATTAAGATTACTTGTGTTGTTTACATTCTACAACTTTGGATATCTAGGGTAGTGCATTTTATGTGCGAATTGATATACAAGTGGTAGGGGAGGCCAATGAGGGAAATGAGAGTATGTTGAAAATGATTTCATCATTGGTATAGTGGCGTAATGAGTAATTAACTTCCCAAAATCCAAACCCAATTCTAGTGCCATATGTGGACCTAGTCGTAAGTTGTGAACCTCCTTACCCCTCCTAACACTATTCATCCCTTTGACACTATTCATACTTTTTGTTGTAAACCTTAGGAGTTAATTTAACATTAATATCAATCAATAAATTAAATTTTTAAGCCACTCAAGTGGTATCATTTGACCAAAAATTCGGATTGGAACTTTTAACCAAGTTTGTAAATGGCTATAAAGTGATTTAGAGGTAGAATTTTTTTTATTTAAGACTCCTATTGACTATAGGTTGGAGTAGGAGTTGTTTAAAGTATGGATCAAGATATAATAAAACCAATGTGCACATTTATGGCATGGGATAGTGGGAGAATTGAAGAGACATGGACTTACCTTACTTGACCACATGGGCTTGTAAGAAGAGTTAATGCTTGTGTGGACTTTTCAACCAAGAACTAAGGAATCCGAAGGGACACATGTCACCTTACCATTGGTTAATGGATGTGAGTGATTTGCATATATGAGTAAGGAAAGCCTTCCTAGGAAGGAATTTTGGCCATTTTCAATTTGTGAAGTGGGAGGAGAGCTAGAGGAGAGAAGGATAAGTTAAGGGAATAAGGAAGAGACATTATCTTATGAGGAGGTGAACCAAACCAACCAAATGCAGATGAATTCTATTGTGTTGAACCAAGTAAAGAACATGAGGTAGGATTTCATATTATTTTTTATTTTTTATTTATGTTATTACTTTGAAATAAAAGCTTCTCCCTTTTGTTTTCTTGTTTTCAATAGGTATATGGACACTTGGCCTACCCTTTTTTCACCTTTGGTTTCCATGGTTGTGCCTATGACCACTGTGTGGATTTATTTTACCAAATAGGATTTGGATATGCATCATACATCCTATTTTGATTGGATATTTAAAAAAAACCATTTCTTGATTCATTTTTACATCATAAGGTTTTCCATTTTGGCTTAAATTACTTTTCTTATTTTTTATTTTTCTATGTAATGGTAATGGCTAGTGGAATCAGGTTCACATGCCCTCCTAGATGGTTCTTCATTATGTAGTGGTATTGGCTATTGGAACCAAGATCACATGCCATACTATGTGGTTCTTATTTGGATAGTGGTAGTGGCTAGTGGAACCGAGTTCACATGCCCTCCTACATGGTTCTTCTTTGTGTAGTGGTAAGATAAGAGGGAGGCATCCCCACATTCTCCTTGTCCCTTGATGAAATTATTATAATATTGAAATGTTATTGTGGCTTCCTTTGATATTATTTGTTTTTAAATGGTGTATTTTAATGTTTTTATTTGGGTTGTGGAAGTTTATAATGGAACATGTGCTAGTTGCCTTCTAGTTGAGTAACCTAGTAGAATGTTCTAGCCACCAACCAAATATCATCTTAATAACCTTGACCTATTTTATACCCTTGATGGTCACTCTATTAAAAGATGGTATTCCTAAGCTTAGGAGTGTTTATGGAAGTCACCTTTGATGGAAAATGAATGGGAGGCTAGCCCCTTTATCGGTCGGCCGTGAAGGTTATATGTGGAGTATACTTGAATACTTTTTATTTCAATGATTTTGTAATGATTTCCAAAAATATTATTGATTGTTTTGAAAGTCATTATAATTTATTATTTATTTCTAATTATTTTGAAAAGATATGGAAGGAAATCTAATGTAAAATTTATGATTTTTCATGTTTATTACCTCATAGTAGTTCTCATTGAAAGAGAAAAAAGAAAGAACGATATATTTTGAATGGCATTGTAATGCTTAAATCTTGATAGAATTGAATTCTCATGAAACATTTTTTCTATTTTATATATTCAGTTTTGCAAATAAATGAGAAAAGTTAGATTTGCATGATTTCATTAGCTTAATCCTAGATATGTCCTAAAGAGGCTATTCTAGTTTTATAATTTTAATGAATAATTAATGTAAACTAAACCTCCAAAAAATAATTTATTCATAAATTAGACACTACCAAGAATTTGTATCAATTTGCAGATTAATTTTTGGAGTCACAAAAATAAAAATACTAAATTTCCAAGTTAAAAATCCTAATTCTACCTCGATCCCTTATGAAAATTAACCAAATTTGAGTAAATTTTGGGCACACAAAATGAGGTTAATTTGAGCCTAAAATAATGTTATGAAAAATTTGACAATTCTCTTAACCCAACACAACTTGTTTTGTAATTTTTGGGTCTCTATTTTGGTGGTGGTATTTTAAAATTTTGCACTCTACATGTAATAATTTATTTTAGACAGGTCTTTTCAAGGGCATAAGTCTTATTTTGTAGGTATCTAGCATTTTAGCCAAAGGTCATTCATGTGACCATGTGACATGGGTTAAACTACCTATGGGCTTGCACATTTAGCAAGTTGATTACACACATTAACTTTACGGTTAAGGAGGCTATGTGGATTAAGGCTATCTCATGTTTCCTTCACATTAAATATGGTGGTGTTGTCATGGTTTTTGAAAATGGGTTAAAACTGGTGGACATTCAACTTTTGTTAAATGGCTAAATTTTTTTGAACTGAGGCTGAAACTGTCAAAATTTTAAAAAAATCAAAAAATTTATTTAATTAATTAAAAATGCATTTGAGACTCCCATGCAAAAATCCATTATCATTTCCCATAATTTGTAAAAACCGTTTGGCTTTCCATAAGTTATACAAACACAAGTTGCTTTTTCAAAATTTGTGCAAATTACGAAATTAATTTTGTTTTCCATACAAATTGTAAATTGTTTTTTGGTATCCATGTAATTTGCAAAAACTTTTTCAGTTCCCATGAAAAAAAATTTAGTTCCTATGTAATTTGTAATAACTTTTTTAACTTTTGTGCAATCTACAAAAATGTTTTCAACTTTCATGCAATTTGCAAAATATTTTTCATCTTCCGTGTAATTTGCAAAATAGTTTTTTGCTTCCATGTAATTTAAGATTTTTTTGAATTTTTGTGCAAATTACAAATTTATTTAGGGTTTTCATGAAAATTACAAATTTGTTTTGGGTTTTCAAGAAAACTGTAAATTTATTTTGGGTTTTTGTGTAAATTACACAATTAATTTAAAACTTCATGTAAATTTCAAAATATTTTTGAGTTTTCCCTTTCCGTGCAATTCCAAAATTTATTTTCACAAGTGATGCAAATGCAAATCATGCTTCCCCAAATCATGCAAATGCAAATTACATTTCCAAAAGCCATGCAAATAAGCTTTCCACCTTCGTGATCGAGCAATTTACAATTTTCTCTCTCCATTTCCATGCAACTACTGTGATTATTTCCTCAAGTGATGCAAGCGAGACTTATTCTTCCCTGAGGTTTCATGTTCAAAACTAGATTATTAACATGTATATCAGGTGTGGTGGTTTCATAGATGATCATGAAGCATTTAATGAAATGACATAATAAGATAACTTCTCATGGAATGTGATGATTGCAGATTACAGAAGACATGGTTGACCTCACCAGGTTTTGGCACTGTTTCATCAAATGTAATGAACAGGTGTCCAACCTGATCAATTCAAATTTCCCATCATACTCCCATCCTATGCTAAAATAAGAGATTTTGAATATACTATGGACATCCATGTAAATATAGGCTCCAAAAAAGGCTTCTGATAATTTCATGTAAATGTTAAATCTTGTTTTGCAATTTCTAGTTACAAAATTTTTAAAGCTCAAACTCATAAATGTAATTTGTGAAAATGCACAATGTCACTTTGTAAATATAAAATTATATAATTTATATTTACACATCTCAAATGGTGTAAAATCACCAAAATATTTTTTCACCATTCAAGTGGTGCAATTTTATAATCTTATTTTTGCATGCAATGCAATTGCACCATCACATATTTACACCACTTAAGTGGTGCATTTTTGTAAACTCATCTTTACAGCTTCTAAAATGTTTAAAATTTGTTTATGCACTGTAACCACCTCCCCACACTATAAATATGAGTGTAAGTCTCATTGTAAAGGGACTTTTTGGTAGCAAAACTATGCATAGATTTTGTCTGAAGAGCTGAGCTTTGTTATCAACTCAATAAAGATTGAAACTGGAAAATTTTGCAAGCTTTGTATTCAAAATTTCTTCATGAGTTATATAATTGTATGTGATTCACCTGTTTCTATATCTATACTTTCAATTCATCTTCATAATCACTATCAAATTATCAGATAATGGTAATTTCACATTAAGCATTTCTTTTATAATCTTCTTATGTTATTTCTATGAATGTGAAATCTTGGTGGGGTTTAAGAAATATTTTGATTATATTTTATGAGTAAATATGGGATGGTTGTCTTTGGTCTGCTATCAATATTAAAAAATTATACCAGTCTATGTTTTACACTCCTAATGGTGTAATTATGTATTTACCACCCATTAAATGAAAGATATTTCCATGCACACAATGTTTTCCCCTTCTTGGACTATTTTGGTAAGTTTTTGCATTTAGCTACCCAAAGTTGTCTTTCATTTTTCCTAGGGTTATCATAATAGCTTATGTGTTTAACAAAATATAATAACCTTGTTCTCCCTTATTCCTTTCCTGTCTCTATTATTCCCTTCTTTCCATGATTCCCTTATTTTACCTCATTTCTTTTCTATCTCCTTTATGTAATTTTAGGTTAAAAGTATGAAACCCCCAATATAAAATAATTTTGATGTAAATAGGTGTGAATTTTTTTCCCCTAATTTTACCTTTTTATATTTTAATTAAGTTAGCTTCACCTACTAATAAGAGAGGGACTTTATCTTGTGTTGCTGACTAACACAAGGACTCAGTTCGCACACTACTGACTCAAAGTCACCAATTTGTCCCCATGACAAATTTTTGATCCAACAATTTTTGACAACTCTACTAGGGATTGAGGTGTTTTATGCACATTATTTTTATATATTTCAAGGAACATCCCCTATAATGGAGGTTGGAATTTTTTTGAGAAAAAGTACCTAGTGCCTACACCTTCTTGATTGTAGAAATGGTGTTGGTTCACCCCAACCCCAATGTTCCCTCTATTCAATGGGGAGAACATTTAGGGATTTTGGATTTGGCCTAATACAATGAGTTTTCATTAGGCTCAAAGAGAAGATTCCCAAAGTTCTCTAGATTAAATGGTTAAGACGTAGATAAACATATCCTAGCCTTCACAATGTCCTTTAGTATTTTGGGAGTTATGTATGAGGATGTTGCTAGGAGACTTTTCATTGAAACTTTAATTAGACCTAAAGCTAAGTAGTTTTGACACTTAGAAGATGGATGTGTTATAGATCAATACTCTTTAAAGAATAGGTTCATGGATAAATTCAAATCAACTATGAACACATGTGCACTTTTGTCAGACTTCTTCCAAATTCAAAAGTGAGATGATGAGCAAAAGAGAGTTTTCGTATCATGTTTTAACAAATTGTTGAGACTGATTCCTTAGTTAAATTAGACAAGTCTTAATAATCAATTCTATATTTTCATTGGTTCTCTTCACCCAGAGATCAAGTTCATCTTGATGAGGAACAAGGTAAATGACTTAGTAGATGCATGAGATGCCATCAAGATTGAAGATGATTTGATCATGTATGGAATATTGAATAAAGAGGTTTCAAAAGGTAATACAACTATTGCAAATGATGATGAATAAATAGTGAAACTTGATATAATCAAGAGTCTGTAATATTTAGAAAAGAGAGTTCAAGGGCAAGTTCTCGATCAAACATTTCATAACTCTAATAGAGAAAAAGAGAAAATTATACTTGTCATATATAATTGTTTTAGTTTCACAATCATGGAAGAAGGTGAAATGTTGGAATAAATAATGATTGATTAGAGAAGAGATGAAGAATTTAGCTTCCCCCTTGGGGAAAAGGAAAAATATTTACCTATTTCACCAGATTACTTAAACCTCATGGTCCTAGGAGAAAATGGGTTACTAAAAAACAATGGATAAAACCATAAATAGAAAGGAGTAATAATGCAGAGTGTGTGATGTTATACTTTTTGAAAGAGAAGATATTGTGGAACTAGTTTTTAGCAAAGTAGACTATCCCTTCTCTATATGAATGAATGACTCAATAGTCAAAAATGAAGATTCCTAAGGTATTTCATTTTTGGGGTTTACCGTAGAATAATTATCTATAGGATCTAAATCCAAAGTAATTAATCCTAAAAAAAATAAAAAATCATAATCATGCCAAGGTTGAGGTCAAAGAAGATATCAATGCGAAACAAAATGAATGGTGCCCAATAATTATTAAAAGTGAAATAGAAACTGTAAAGACAAAGGAAATTGGTGAAGATGATGATGCTGACTCATTCAGTGATGAATTCATTTCTATCATGAGAAGTGATTTAAAAAATAATATCAACACCTCATTCATTCAACAAGATAATCATATTGTGGTTCCAATTCAAAATTAGCTATACAACACACTTTTATTCAATTTAGATATTGTATTTGTTATAGATGTATTTGAAGTAATCCAAGAAGACATTGAAAAAGTTTAGTATTGCTAAGAAGTTCTCACAAAAAATTAGAGAATTCATAATATTTTTATTTCAAAATAGGAAAACATTGTTGATTTGTTCATTTGAGATCATACTTGTGTGAATGATAACTTTAAGTTCATCTTCCTACCTATTTGGTTACTGCTACTAAATGTGTTCAGAGTTCATAAGTCCAATCCATTATTTCAAAATGGTAGGTAATTCTCCCATCTTGTAAATGGTTTTGTATAATCTTCTCATTTTTATCGATTCCCTGTAAATATTTCTATTTTCTCAATTTTGGTTTATTTCCTTTTACCATTTCTATTTTGGGGTGTGTGTGTGGTTCTTTAACAAATACAACAGTCTATCTATTACTCATTCATGTTTTAGTCTTTCTACCTTCACATAATTGTAACAATGATCCCTACTTGGGAAATATCATAGGCAATCACATGATTTACTAAGATGACATAATGGATAATTTTTTTATGAATCTCTTCAGTAAATAGGTGGTCAATGTATAAATTTTTAGAACATGTGATCTGGCCTGATAATGTGTGTTCATTTCTCATATGATTGAGATGGGTGAATTGGCTAATAGTTGGTTAAATCAGAATATGAAAATGTGAGATATAGAAGTTTTCAGAATAGGAATGATAATTTTTTGGTAGAATAGAACATCAAATCCATATCCCAATGGACAAGGCTCGAGTCATATATGAGCTCTGCTTATTTTCAAAACTTCAAAATGTTGACATTGCAAAGTCAGGGAATAGTTTTTTTTAGTGGCAAAAAAGAAGTTTATTAACTTTTGTAAGGAAAGCCACAAGGTTCATCACTTTTGAGTATATGAAAGACACTCTCTTCACATTTTAGTTTGTGTAAAAACACATAACTGAAATACCCTCACATATACTATCCTTTTTAGATATTTGAAAGCACCTATTAGGCTGAGTATCTAACCCTCACATACACTATCTTTTGACATGTGATAGATCTTCGATGGCTTGGGGACCCATCTATTTTTATTGAAGATCAGAGATTTTTTTTAAATCTAGGAAAGTTTTTGCTGAAGACTCCATTGCCCAATAGATAAAATATTAGCCTGTAAAACCAAAGAATCTATGTTATTTTTGTTTCTTGTAATTCAAAATCCTAGTCAGAGCCAGTTGTTTTCTTGTTTTTTGAAAATGGATAAAACATGTGGAAATTCAATTTTTGCTGAATGGCTAATTTTTTTGAACTGATCCTAAAACCACCAAAATTTTGAAAAAATAATTTTTTTAATTAATTACTTAAAAATTGATTAATTAAAAATTTCTAGCCGAGTTGTTTTTTAATCTCAAATTGTTAAAAAATGCATTTGAGCCTCTCGTATAAAAAGTTGTTATCATTTCCCATAATTTACAAAAACCATTTAGTTTTTCATAACTTGTACAAACACATGTTGATTTTTCAAAATTTATACAAATTACGAAATCGATTTTGTTTTCCATGCAAACTGTAAATTTGTTTTTGGTCTTTGTGAAATTTGCAAAAACTTTTTTAGTTTCCATGCAAAAACTTTCTCAATTCCCAGGCAATTTGAAAAAACTTTTTTAGCTTCTGTGCAATTTGTAAAAACATTTTAAGATTTTGTGCAATTTTAAAAATATTTTTTAGCTTTCATGCAATTTTTTTTTCTTTCGTGTAATTTACAAATTTATTTTGGGTTTCTATGTAAATTAAAAAATAAATTTAAAACTTCATGTAAATTTCAACATCTATTTGAGTTTTCCCTTTTTATGCAATTCAAAATTCTATTTTCACAAGTCATGCAAATGCAAATCATGCTTCCCCAAGTCATGAAAATGCAAATTACATTTCCAAAAGTTGTGAAAATAATCTTTCCACTTTCCCTGATTGAGTAATTTACAATTTTATCTCTCCACTCCCGTGTAGCTACTATGATTATTTCCTCAAGTTGTACAAGTGAGACTTATTATTCCCTAAAACTTCATGTTCAAAACAAGATTATCAATGTATATATCAAGTGTGGTTGTTTTGTTGATAATTGTGAAGTGTTTAATAAAATGACACAGTAAGAAAACTTCTCATGAAATGTTATGATTGCAGATTGCAAAAGACATGGGTGACCTCGCTAGGTTTTGACATTGTTTCATCAATATCAATGAATAAGTATCCCACACAAACACTTTAGCTTTGTTAGTGTACTCCCATCTTATGCTAAAAAGGATCTTTGGAACATAATATGGACATCCATGTAAATAGAGCCTCCAACAAATGCTTCTAAACTTTTCATGCAAATGTTAAATCTTGTTTTACAATTTCTAGTTGCAAAATTTTGTAAGCTTAAACTCACAAATGCAACTTGTGCAAATATACAATGTAACTTTGTATATCTTAAATTATGTAATTTTAATTTACATATTTCAAATGGTGTAAAATCAACAAAGCATTTTTCAATTTATAATCTTATTTTTGCATGCCGTGTAATTGTACCAATGCACATTTACACCAATTAAGTGGTGCATTTTTGTAAACTCATTTTTGTAGCTTTTAAAATGCATAAAAGGTGGTTATGTACTATAACCACCTCACCACACTATAAATATGAGTGTAAGGCTCATTGTAAAGGCACTTTTTGGCAGTGAAACTATGTAGAAATTTTGTTTGAAGAGATGAGCTTTGTTCTCAACACAATAAAGATTAAAAATGGGAGATTTTTCAAGATTTGTATTCAAAATTTCTTCATGATTTATATCTTTGTATGTGATTCACTAGTTTATATATATTTACTTTCAATCCATCTTTGTAATCATTACAAAAATTTCAAATAATGGGAATTTCATGTTAAGTATTTCTTTAATAATGTTCTTGTGTTACTTCTATGAATGTGAAATCTTGGTGGGGTTTAAGAAATATTTTGATTGTGTTTTATGGGTAAATATGAGATGGTTGTCTTTGGTTTATTATTAGTAATATAAAATTGTCCTAGTGTATGTTTTTCACTCTTAATGGTGTAATTATGTCTTTACCACCCATTGAATGAGAGAGATTTCCATGCACATGGTGTTTTCCCCTTCTTAGACTATTCTATATTTAGCTATCTAGAGTTGTCTTTAATTTTTCCCAGGGTTATCATAGTAGCTTATGTGTTTAATAGAATATAATAACCTTGTTCTCCCTTATCCCCTTCCTTTCTCTATTCGTTCCTTCTTTCCATTATTCCCTTCTTTTCCCTCATTTTCTTTTTATCTCCTTTATGTATTTTCAGGTTAAAAGTATGAAACCCCCAAAAGAAAATATTTTTGCTATAAATAGTTGTGAATTCTTTTCCCCTAATTTTCCCTTTTTGGATTTCAATAAAAGTTCCCACACTGCTAACTCAAAGTCACCAATTTGTCACCCTGACAAATTTTTGAGCCAATAGATGGCTATGCTATAAACCACCAATTTATATTAAAATAATATTTTTTTAATTATTTAAAATTTTTATTAAAATTTGCCTTTCTAAAGTCTTTGCCTAAACATTGATTTAAAAAAAATAGAACTATTGATATTAGAACTAACTTTTTTTGGGATGTTGATTACAACTGCTTGAAGACTTGAAGGTGGGGGAACCTGAAAGGAGAACCCCCTCAATTTTTTTATGCTTAATTTTTAAATTATGGAATGACATATTTTTGTAGATATGACATTTTTCTCAAACATAAGTACTTTATGACATTGTTGGCTAGTGTGGGTTCCTAGAAGCCCCAAAATGGGTTGACCCCAAAAGGGACCCCATTAAATTTTTGTCCTCTATCATATGAAACAATATTTATAACCTCAAACTTATTTTGTAAATATTTTTACCTTAAATATATCTTGGAAACCATTAATGTCCATAGAGGATATTGAATCTCTAAAATCACTATTTTTATAATTATGAGAGTTTGAGACCACCTAGAGACTTTCCATCAAAATGGGTACCTATAAAACAAGCCACATGCCTTTGTATCTTATCATAATTTTGAAAATGTAATAAGTCTAATTGTGTTGAAATCTTTGAGACCTCATTAATGGTAGTAGTCTAGGGGTGAGGAAGGTAGAGAGGGATGACTATGGACAAGTCATTCTCCAAAACTTCCTCCCCTTTTGTAAAATCTAAGATTAAAGTTGAAATGAGGGGTTAACAACCTTTATGGGATCCATAAGGACTCCTAGGGTTTTACACCATGTCCTAATTTGAAAGTTGAGACTGATCAAATTCGATGGTGGAGATGGGTTACTCCATCCTCATTGGGCTTAACTAAGATGTTTTAGGCCCCTCTAGAGGTCATATAGTGATTATATGATTTTTGGTTGAGTAATTTACATGACTTTGAATTAAGTTAAAATGGATTTTAATGATGAATTTAGTGTAAACCAATTTATATGATTCATTATAATTACCCGAAGACATTTTTGAGTACCACAAATAGTTAGATAGAGTCATTTGAACTAGTGGTTGATTGAACCCACCTCACCTTAATCAAGCTTCTTGTTTGGACCTTGGGCCTATGGGGCTCACTATGTTAGCATAGAGAGTGTTATGATTGTTGAGATCCTATTGGCTAATTTGAGATAGTGGGGTTAGCATGGTTGTGTAAGCTACCATGCAGATTCATACACATTGGAATCAATACCATTTAGGCATGTGTGATTATTTAATCACATTGTGTGTCTTTTGCCACATAGTTGGCCAATTGTTGGAAATTTAGGTGAGTCTCATGTGCTTTGGATATTCTCAAAACAAAATTTGGCATGTTTTTATGTATTTCAGTCATGAATATTTTGGGCATGACATTTTGGTATAAAAGTATGGTTAAAACACCAAGATTTAGGGATTATTTTTAGGTATCGATTATCCATAACAAACTGATGCATGTCTTTTTTTGGTGATATACCTCACTGAGGAGATAGGCATAATACACATAAAGAGATCCTTGGAACATGGAATAGTCAATTGAGTATCAGATGCTTAAATTCTTGATTTGGTCTATGTGCTTGTGATACCATGACATAACTTTTTGGACATCCACCCATCTATTTGAATGGATGAGTTTTGATAAAAACTTGAAACAAAGGTCACAACAAGGTGTAAGAAGTCAAATGGTCATGAGGATGAAGTGGCCATTAGGTCGTAAGTGAGTTATTGTGTGCTAGACAAATTGGACTTTCCCATGACCTTAGTCATACACATCTTACCTTTGAGTACTTCATAAATAAGTTCTTGGGATATATTGATCTTGGTTCTTAAGACCATAAGGTTTGATCTTATCTAGATAATAGAGTGTCTTGTATGCCTATAGTCAAGATGGGCCTTTCTAGGTTTAGAGACCCCTTTTTATGTATATATTGTCTTGCCACTCAAGTGGAGTGTGATAGAGGGTTTTTTTGATGTTTCTCTCACCTTGAGTGATGATATTGGAAATAATCAAGATTCATTATGGTAAGCCATCTCATTTTCCTTAGTTGTCAACTCTTGTCTTGAGAGTAGTTCTAGGAAGAGGTTGGGCTTAGTCCCTCCTTAGGATAAAAGGCTTATCTTGGTGGAACAAGAGGGTTACAGAGACCTTATAAACATAATTGTTCTATGTAAGGGACTGTGAGCCTTATGGTGTTGCACATGGGTTTTATTATTAAAACCCATCTGCGTACATACAAGTGTTATTAGATTTTGTCTTCACTTTGTGTGATGGGTTGGTGATACCATGTGGAGGGCTTGTTAGGGAGCCCCATATGGGTCACTTTATTTTCACCTATTCTTATGGTGAATGACATTTGTATCTTTTTAGTAGTGATATATGCCTTGTTTTTAGCCACATTATGGAGTGATTTTTTATTGGAGTTGAATGTCATTGATGGTTGGAGAGGAACATGTGGGCCTTTGTGGCATCTTGGCACCAAGTAGGTGCAATCATCAACTTAATAAAAGTGATGACTATGTTAGAGTGGTATTATAGTCTAAGTTTGAACACTTAATTGATACCCAAGGTTTATAAATCTAGTTTGGATGTTGATATCCAAATGTTGTGGTCAATAGCCTCTTTGAGGTTATGATCCTATTTCCTTGAATATCTATATAGAGAAGGCCCTTATGTTGAACCAATGGTGGTTTAAAGGTGACCTTGTGATAAGGATCCTTGAGATGTACATGATTTATTTTTACTCATCACTATAAGGTTATATTTGTGCCTTCCTACTTGTAGAGAATCTTGAGTTAATTGATATATCCATGATAGTTTATATCCTTGATGCTAGTGAGATAATTTATTCATGGAGAAGTTTTGTTTCCCATGGTGGTGGAATATAGATGAGTGGGTTTATTATGGGTTTCCTATGAGCATTGAAAACATTATCTTGGATAAGTTTATTTTAGAGTTAGAGATAGAATTAACTCTAAGTGAGTGTACCTTTTTTTTAATCATACTCATGATACAATTATGCATTTACTTTTGTAGCTTGCATGCTAGTTTCCTAGAACATGTGGTTTATCTTGGATTGTGATATCCAAAATTTTATGGGTGTAAAATTTTGGAGGTAACCTTTATCTCTTTGTGTTGACCATTACATCCTTTGATAATATTCTTTGTAAAAACACATGCAGATTCTAGTAACATACAATACTATATTGGATACTTGTGTTGGTCCTTAGGGCTTACAATGCCTCATTTTCATAACCATGACACACCCTTATTTGGATTGTAAGTTTTGGGGACATATTTGTATATGGTTTGATGAGGAGTGAATGTATTTCACATCCATTATTCTTGATAAATTATTTTTCCTTAGAATATGCATTCTACAATGGAGTTATTTTTATAATCATCTAGGAATGCCACTAGTTCCTTGACTCATTGTATGATATATTTTTACCAATTTTTGAAAGGTTTTCATTGATCGTTATACAATTTTCCTAGAATGTCATGAGTATATGAATTCAAATTGGACTTAAATGGGTTGAGTTTTAGGGAACCGTAATGGATATGACACATGAGTTTAGAATATGGGAAGTTGTTTTGAGGACCTTTTTTGAAATGGGACTTTTTTATGAGCATGTGTTCGAAGGGGACATTTATACATTTCTTAGTTTTAGTATTAATTCCTTTGATTGATATTTTTGAGTTTTGGATGTGTACCATGTTGAGTAGGTGAGTATATAGCATAATTAATGGGTTTCATGAACAAGGGTTCCTAGAACCTTCTTAATCACCTTAGATCAAACATCTTTGGTATTGGTTAGATATTTTTGATTTACAATAAAAATCATTAAGGGTCACTTATTCTATGTGCAATGGGTGTTGTGCGAGCATGAGATGATTCTCATTGAAGATATTGTGTAATAGTTTGATGTACTTTTGATCCCTGAGAATATCAATTCTAAGGAAGGGGATCTCAGAAGACCCCTTAGAGTTTAGTGCCACCCTTGATTGGTGGGCATCATTCTCATAAAAAAGAAGTGTATTATGTTATGTAATGGATTCCTATAAGTTAATATTTTGTTTATGGATGGATATTCCATATATTTACCATGGAATTTGGAAAGAGGATTTATTTACTTAGAACTTAACTAGCATCAAGAGGAGTTAATACTCTCTCACTATCAAGTGACATCGTCATAATTTCTTTCAATTGATTTACATATTGCATGATGTTAAGTGTTATTTATGATCAGAGAGATGTATCATTAGTTTTTATTTGAATACATTCCTTAGTCTTCATAAAATGGTTCTTCTACTTCATTTTGGCTAGAAAACTTGTATAGATGGAGGGGCTTGATGCTTCCATGAGGTTTAATTATTTTTTTTGGGAAACATGTTGTGAGATTTGATAATTACATGTTGGTAAGTGTGTGGTGATCTTATAAACTTAGAGTTTACTGCATACTTATTATCGTGCAAGGGTATTGAAGAGTTTTGTACTAGTTGTTGATATGTTAACTCCCTACTTCCCACATGTGGCCTTCCAGAACCACACTATTTGATATTATTATATTTGAAATTATGAAATTTTTGACACATGATGTGGAAAACCTTGAAATTATTTTGGTTCTTGATTGTGATTTATAAGTTTATTGGAATCATATTTTTTTGATTTTTCTCACTATGGATTTCAAGGTTGTTTAGTCATTTATTATTTTGAACCTTCATGAATGTTGGAGTTCTTAATTTTATTTCATATCTTAAGTTTTGGATTGAATTGGGATGTATAACCATTTTCACCTAAATTATTCTTTAGATTATATTGTATTATTTAACCTTTTCATTTATTCCCTTTGTGGATTGAGTTGGGATTCTTCAATGATTTGACTTTAGTTCTTCATTGGGTTGGTAAATTTTTAACTTGTTAAAGTGTTTTGTTTGGATGAGCCTTATTGTGTACCTTTCATCTTGTGTGACTATGAGAGTAGTAGTTGAGAATTGTCTTGTTAGCATTAATGTATGAGATTAAATTATGAATTGTTGTGTAACTAGTTGATCAAGTTGGGAGACTTTGTCTCTTGTTCCTTCAAGAGAGACTACTGAGATGAGTCATTAGGATTCTTTGAGATTGTTATAACATCCTCAAAAATGTAATTTTGCCTTATAGTGACTTATAAAAGGAAGTATGCATAAGGGGAGGGGGATGTGATGCTCAATTTTTCATAGTATTTTCTTTTGAACATTTTTCTATTATACACACTTCTTGATATGACATGTTTTATATGTATTGAGACATGAGACGCTATTAATACCTTATGTTTGAGACAATGATTTTATATGTGTGATGATGTTAGTTTGCTCACATTAATTTATTTGTCCATTATTATTCTTATTATATTTTTATATTAGTAGAACTAATATTTCTTAAACATATGATTAATTATATAGATGTTTATATGATTATCATAAGTATAATACCTTTGATACATACCTTGGATATATTTGTATGATTTTGTATGGATTGAGATTATTTTTGTTGTTTACATTTTGTAGCTTTCTATATATAGGGTAGTGCATTTTATGTGCAAATTAATGTGTAGGTGATAGGAAAGTCAAGGAGAAAATTGGGACTATGTTGACCATGAGTGCATCATTGGTATAGTGGTGTAGTGACTATTTGACTTCCCTAAATCAAAACACAATTTTAGTGTTGTATGTGGACCTAGTCCTAAGTTGTGAACCTCATTTCCCCTCCTAAAACTATTCTCCCCTTTGACACTATTCACACTTCTTGTTCTAAACCTTAGGAGTCACTTTACATTATTATCACTCAATAAATTAAAAATTTAAACCACATAAGTGGTCCCCTTTGACCAGAAACTTGGATGGGAAGTTTCAACAAAATTTTCAAGTGATATAAAGTGGTTATGTTTTTCATTCCATTTGACATTATGAAAAAATATCAACCATGTCATTTATCATCTATCTCTTCTTCCTTCTCTATCTAGGATTCTTCATGTGTTCTATGTTGCTTTATTGAGTAAAGATGTATGTGATTTGTCTCATATTTTGTATATAAAAAATATTTAGGTAGAAAAAGAGGAGACAATTGAGCTAGACCCAGTCAAGATCTTATAGCCCATCATATAATTCAATTATGAAGCTAAGAAAATGTGTAAGTGTTTATCCAATCAGATCAATTGAATGAGAGAATCACCATTTGGGAAGATGAAAATATTTTATAGAAGCACTATCCAAACTTATTTTTATTAATAATAGGATGGTGCCTCATTTAATGGGGTGTGGATGTTATATCCTAGATTTTGGTATTTGAATAATGTGCATGAAACACATTTTTAATAATATCTATTGTAATTTTTCTAAGTTGGACTTATAATTTTTATTACCATGTTTTTGCCTAATTACTTATGTTTAATCACTTCAGTGAATTAGCTTTGGTGTTGCATTTATTATAGATGTTTCTCTGAATTATTTATTTAGTATAGTAGTTTATAATTTATATTTTCTATTTAGGTATTGTTAATGCTTGTTTGCATGTTTTCAAGTAGTACCATTTGATGGGGATGAGCTATGCCTTTTGACGAAGAATTCATACAAGCAGATGATGTTGAAAAATATAGGTATATTTATCTATAAATTAATGAGATAGAAATGTTTCCACCATTTATTTATTTTTGTTTCATGATATGATATACCAATGTTGTGTGCATATCCTTGTTATTTTTTATTATGACCCTATACTATGGTTTTTCAAAAAAATTATGATCACATTTGATCAACATAACTAGCATGATGGCAATTGAGATTTATATGATGAGAGTGAGTTTTAATACACCTCTTATGTGTTCAAGGTGGCAAGAATAATTTTTTCATAATGGACTTGCTTTGAGTTCTTGACAAGTATAAAGAAATAATTTTTATCAATACTTAGTGCTCATTACATATTTGATGTTTTGATTCATTACTTGATATGCACTTTTTTAGTGCATGAATATTGGTTTTAAGTTATGTATTATCAAGCATAAATTAATGCTAAGGTACTGTTACTTGACTATATGTTTACACATTGGGATAAAAACACTTATGGTTCCTAGTGTAAAAAGGTTATTGGTGACCACAATATGCTCACATCATTGACTTTAGAAAGGATTAATGAGTATTAAAAAACTTATAATGTTTTTAGCATGATTATTTTTGTGTTGAAATCGATAGAAGGAAAAAAGAAAGGAAAAATAAAATAGAGGGGTAAAGGAAGAAAATAGAGAAGAAAGGATGGCTAGGGCATAACCTTGCCATGAAGTATGAGGAGAATGAGATAGTTGAAATGTGGTGGAGTAATGTAATACATACAAAAATCATCCTCTATTATCCTAATTTATCTCAATGGAGTAATTTTGTGAAGTTTTTATGTACTTATTAGTAGATTTGGAAATTTGTAGATACACAACATATAAATAGAGAAAATTAAGGAGAAAGCTAGGAAGATAGGAGTTCATTTTGGAAAAAATAGATTTAAAATCAATATTTGATATTAGAAGTATTTTTTGTTATTTTAAATTTCTATTTTTTTTCTTTCTTTGTTACTATTGTCATTGAGTTCTATGGTGAAACCTTTGGTTGATAGATTGAAACAAGTGATGAAGATAGAAATGGGTATCTTGCCAAACATATAGTGTCTTGAATGGTCCCTCATTTCACCTCTTTATTCTCTAAATGATCCCTTTTATGAGTCCTCACACTATTATATATATATTTGTGGTTATATGGTTGTTGTGGTTCTATATTTGGTTGTGTGTTGTTTACTTTATAGGTTTGATATACAAAACTATAGTGGGTTTCCTCAATGAATATTGATAGGATTATGGAATATCCCTTGTATCAAACCTCTGTACACTTGTCATCTTGATCCATTTGTCATATGTAGTGACCATTTATATGTGTAAATTTTTTGACATGGGATATTTGATGTTATCTTGATTGTATTATTATATCATATTATATGTTTTGGCATATTATGTGGTCTCGATGGATATGTATTGGAATGTATATGATTATCACTATGTACCTTAGTTATCTAATTCAGTAGACCTCAATTGGATACATGATTAATTAGTATGAATGTCTTGAGTGGATGTATGTTTTATTTTGGATATTGATGTTGATTAACATGATGATTCATTTTGTGACTTACAATTCATTATATTGGACTAACCAAAGATTATAATTTGATTTGGTGAAATACTTTTATTGATAGTTTTACACACACACACACACACACACACACACACACACACACACACACACACACACACACACACACACACACACACACACACACAAAGATTATATATGTATGTATATGTGTGTGTATATATATATGTGTACACACACACACACACACACATATATTTGTTCATATCATTTAGATATTGATTATTTCTTGGATGTATTTGATGTTGTATTGAGTGTGCAGATTACAAGGAACCAAAGGAAGGATTATGAGGGAATCATACATGTCTTGATGGATCATATGCACACATAAATTCACCCTAAACCTTTAAGCTTATATATATTTTATTTACAAATTATTAATTATATTATTTTGTCTTTTAAATTATTATATTTATTATTTTTAAATTTTAATGTTTTGACTTAAATACCTCTTCTAATTTAATCATCTTAAACCTATGCTAATATTTAATGATATTTTTTAACCTTGTTAATGGTTGGGTTGACCCACAAACCCAACCCATGTATTCAAACTCGGATTTGTCATTCCATCCATTTCCATACTTGAGTAATTGACAAGAAAAGCTTCTCTTACTAGTCTTTTTTAGACCCATACATATAACCATTAGGTAGATGCATTTTTTAAAGCACTTTAACCACTTTTTGGTTTTAAAAAGGCCTTATTTATGGCTTAGATTTTGATTCCACAAGCAACCCTCTCTTTTTAAACAAACAAGTTGTGTTATGTTATTAAGTACAAGGAACACACAAGTGAGTGTGTAATGATATTTATGAGATTTGGAAGATAATTTATGGAGGGAGGTTACATCCTTGGGATGAGGATGGCCATGTGTCACCTTCATATTGGTATTTGTTTTTATTGTCTTTTATTTTTGAGGACTTTTTTTTGGTCTTTTAGGGGGATGCATTTTGGATTGTTAGAAAGCTTGGGTACTTGAAGAAAGGTTTTTGGAATGAGTGGAGCTTTGGGTTTGAGGTAGGTCTTTTAATTATTAATTTGTATGTTTGAATACTCTCTCTTATCTTATTTTTCTCTTGAAATAATATTTTTAAAATGAAAATGGACAAATATTTTGATTAGCTTGAGTCCTTTGTTTATAAAAATTTCTTAAGTTTTTCATTTCATTTCATTGCCAAAATTTCCCTTTCTTGTTGCCTTCTTATTTTGTTGTGTAAATGTTGGATTATGAAAAGTCTAAGGAGAAAAAATTATTGCTTGATAAACACTCTTTTATTTGGCTTGGGAAGCCTTTGTGTTCATTAATAAACTTATGTGACAAATAAAACAAGTGTCTTCTTCTCTTCCTTTGAGTGAAGTCTTGATGAATCCCTTGTTCTTTATGTTTTCATTGTAAATATTTTGTTATTTTATTTTCTTAAATTTTGATACATATAACCATTGCCCTTATAATATTTTTAAATTGTGCATATGAGTTGAGGCATGCCTCTTTCTATTAGGTTTGGGGGAGGCTATGCATGGACTTCACTCGATGAGAATCCCATGTAATGATGCATGTAGGATGGGTGGTCAATAACCTTCATTTAGTCAACTTTGAAGTGCCTGAAAATGTTGGAAGTTGATCTTATTAGGTGTAGGTCTTATTTTAGAGCTTGAACCCTGGAGCCAAGAGTGGGTTTCTTATGGGTTGTGTTCTTTTGGCTTAAAATACCTTCTTGATGATGTAGAGTTTTCTTTCATTATAACTCTTACTATAAAGTGTGATTGATGGTGTTATTTGTTAAAGCTTTTAGACTCATGTTCCTTGATGGATTCCCATAATTATTGTAAGAGGAGATATTGTTCGTACCTATGTGGATTTGTGATACATCTCTTTGACATCTTGTTGTATGTGCTTCCTTTTAATCTATTTTATTATTGTTTTGTAAGAACGTTTTCACCTCCTCTTATATATGAAAATAATTGTTGTGATAATATGTATGTAGCATGTTAGTTATTACATTACTTTCTATTTGAAATGTTTATGTGATTAGGGGAATGAATAAAGGGTTGAAAAATAAAAAATATATAAATACAAACAAATTCAAACTAAAAAATAAATAAAAATTTAAAATAGAATGAAGAAAATAAAAATTAAAGAAGAGTAAAAAAATAGGGTAAATTGAAATATCATTCCAATTGTGCAGAGAAATTACATACTTTTAAAATAAATAATCATATTACCACATCATATATATTATCACATCATATTACCTTCAGAATAATATATATTTATATATTTTACATAGATTTATTAAGATATGTATGTTAATATAAATAAAATTAAAAAAAAAGAGTGTATATATATATATATATATATATAAATTTTTTTATGTTTATTTTATTTATTTTCAGATGAATTAAAATTCTTTATATATTAAATAAATTCTCAAAATATTATATATATACACATTCTATTATATATATGTATATACAAATATAATTATATAAATCTTAAATATTAACAAGAATGATTTATAATAAAAAAAATTATTCTATGAAATGAAATGAATGTTAAGTAATTTGTATGTTATACTTTGGATGTTGTAATGTATTATTCTATGAAATGAATGTTAAGTAATTTGTTTTAAAGAAAAAAAATTACTACATTTTCTGGATACAATTTGAGTCGTTGTAACATATTTGAAACTCTTTGAATTTTTATTTTTAATGATTTTTTATTAAATAATTTTAGTCTCATTTTTTTATATAAAGATAAAGTTTTATTAAATTATTAAATAAGAATATTTAAATTTTAGATGGTATTAGTTGACTAATTATTTAGTTAACTTTTTTAATTAATTTTCCATTATGTTTATAAAGGATGTGGTTCCATTATGTTTATAAAGGATGTGGTTTAAAATAGTTAATTGAGAATGAAATTTATTTAAAATTTATTAATATATTTTTTATTAACCAAATTTAAATTATCAAATTAATTATTTAATTGTTTAAATATTTTAATTAAAAATTAAATTAATTTATTATTTTTTATGTAATATTATTTAAATAAGATTACATCTATTTGAAATATAATAATCAAGGTGAATTGGTTATTTTATCATTTGATGAATTTTGGCGGTAAAACAGAATAGTTAAACTAAATGATGTATATGATTAACTAAGTTAATAAAAATAATATAAATTTAATAGTAAAAAAAAAGTGTTAATATTTTTATAGGTTTTATTTAGATAAAATTATGGACATTACAAATTATATATTTTTCTTCCCCATTGCCTAAAATGATTACAAAATATGAAGAATGGATCAATACTGTCATATGATTTATATTAACATTATGATAGAATCTTTGGATACGAGTTTGTTGATGTTTGTGTTTTTGTGTATTGTATTGTATTTTTTATTCTTATCTTGTTTCTTGAAAACCTTGCATTTATTATTTTCTTGGTGGAAACATAAATACATCTCTCTATCACTCCTTTAAACTTGTATATTATTTTATTTCATTGACTCATCTTATTAGGGGAATGATTCATCCTTAGGTTAATAGTTTAGGGTGGTAAGGTCCACTAATGGAGGGATCATCTTAGTTGTCTCCCTTTTCTTTCAATAATTGTACAAGAGGATATTGTTAGTAGTATTATTTTGGTAGAGATCCATAGTTGAATTGAATATATTTTTTATTGTTTTCTTGGCTACTTATAAGTATTGGTTATAATTAATCTTTATTGTTTTGAATAAGGATAACATCTTGACTTATGATTTTAGTTGCTATTAGTCTTGGAGGGAATAATTATTGCCTTCATTTGATGTTAACTATTTACTAATTTTTTATCTATTAGTCAATCAACGTACTTTAGTTTATGTATTGAAAATATATAAACATTTTTTCTAAGTCAGTTACTAAGAGTTTAATTCATAATATAAAATAAGATTATTTTATATATTCTAAGTGGTTGAAAACATTGCATGTTATTTTCAGCTTTTAATAGATCAAGGCAATGCATGATTTCAGGCATTATTTTATGTTTGTGGCAGTCATTAATGGCCAACACCCATAGAGACCATCATTATCATGGCAGGGTTCTATCACTGGGAAGGGTAGTACACCTGTTGCCACTTTTTTATATTCTAGGTGGGAGCCATACATCGTAGGTTAATTCATACAATCCCCTCTACTATCTAAGGAGGTAGTTAGGTATCTAAAATGCAAATTAGTTAGAAAAAACTTTGCTCTACTATAAAATTCTCTTCTTACTTTTAACAGTCAAAAGAACATGTACATCGCTATTCACTTTCAAAAAGAAAAGATAGAGTTCTTTGTTTCTTTGCCTATGAGAACTACCAGAGGCATTTCAACTTGTGACTCGAACACCTATCTATCATTTGGGTCTTATTGTGAAGATGGAGGAAACAACAATCGTGAAAAATTATTTAAGGTGAGCATCAAGATTGCCTCAAAGTTTGGTGGGAAGCAATTCGATGAATTTTTGAAGAACAAAGAACAGTTGCACTTCCCTAGGACTTTATACCAGTATTGGAAACTATGAGCTTGGTTTGGTTTAATGGTAGGTAGACTATAATTTATGATTTTGATGCAGTGTAGCTCAAATGGATGAAGGAATAACTCACTTGGTACAAAAACCCTAGACATGTGATGCCTAAAATAGAGTTTTTGCATGAGTTTTGTCTTAGCCAGGGACTATGTATAGTTTTCTGCCCATTGGTAGAATTTAGATATGTATAAATAAAAATTACATTTACCTAATTTTTTTTCTAACTATTTATAGAAATGTATTTAAATTAACTACATATTCCATAATTTACAAGTAATAGTAATAAGTTGTTTAATTATTCTCAAATGTTAATGTTTATGTTTTTTATTCAATGAGAAATTAGCCTTGCACACTGCTCTAGGTGGTGTTGGTCCTTCAGTGGTATTGAAGTATAAATTATCTTTGGTTATATTTTTCTTATATCATGTCAAGAGTTTTGATTCTTAATACTTGGAAAGAAGAATATTTAGTTGTGTGTTTGCTCGAAAAGTGTGAATTTAGATATGGAACTTATATGATATATATTCTAGAGCTACCTTAGTTTTAATTGGATACAAAAAATTTGTTATCCCTAGGAATTAGCAAGGCCCAAATTGGGTGATAATATGGAAAATCAAAAGTGTTCTCATGGCTAGTTTACATTGATAAGGTTCTGACCTAGGCCAATCTTCAGGGAAAAGGATTTTCTAGGCTATCTAAATCTCTTCTCCCTTGGATTATTTTCTAGGAGAGGAATGAAATATGAGTGCTTAAAATTTCAAATTATTGAATTTAATCAATCTTTCAATGGCATATTTCAGCTTTAATCTCTAGGCTCATGTGCTTATTTATGGCCAAACATTCATTTCATTTGGGTCTTGGCTTGGTTTATGATTAGGGATTGGCTTCTATGATCTATTATAATCCATTATATAAATCATTTTAGTTGATATCCTATTAAATATAGAATGTGTTTGACATCACCCCTTTTTACTTTCTAGTCAAGATTCCATACAATAGTCCTCATATTGATTGATTTTGATTGAGCTTTTCCCTGTATTGCATTGACATATTATAGAGGCAATGAACAAAGGTATTCATGATCAACTAGCCACCATGGTATTCACATTGAAATTATCTTTTGATTACTATCAAATAAGTGTTTATTAATAAGGTTAGAAATAAAATTTCAGGTAACCCTTCCTAATTGATGAATTTCACCCAATTCATGAATTTCAGTAGATTCATGAATTTTGCACATTGAGTATGCCCCTATGTAGTATTCGGTGTACAATTAAAGTATCCATCAGATGTGAATTTGTCATCACTATTTTTCTAAAACCACTTTGAAACCATAATCAACTATACAATATGTTGGGCGTGCATGCCCCTGCTCCCTGCGCGTGCATGGAGAATTTGAACGCTGCGGGCACACAGGCGCGAGCGCGAAACTCCATCTCGGTCCAGTCTGCTGTTGATCTAGCTGTTGGCGTGGCAGAATCTTTACCAGTGAATGGGGATAGGATCCTGGTCGTGGAAGGGGGTTCTTCTCCAATCATGGATTCAGAAAATGGTTTCCCTATATTTGGGTCTGTCCCTGGGTCTAAGGGAAGAACTTATGCGGATGTGGCTGCGTTTGAAGCTGAAATCCATGATGTGAAATGCCAGGCTTCTGCTGGGAGACTAAGCAAATCACCTGTAAGTGCTTTAAAACCTATCAGGGTTAATCTTGATCCTGATACTGTTAAAGAAATCTTTGATCAGGCAGAGTACTTTTCAAAGTCTGTGGCTATTTGTAGATTTCGTGGCTTCTGGCCATCTCTTGCCGATTTACATGGCTGGATATCCCAGACATGGCTGCCACTAATTGATGGAAATGTTGAAATCTATCCTTGTGGTAAAGGTTTTTTTAGCTTTATTTCACATTGCTGAGGACAGGAAGACTATTCTCTCCAACAAAAATTTCTTCTGGCAGGGTAAATACCCTCTCTTCGCCAAACGATGGCACATGGATTTCAATCCTGTAACGGAAACTTTCAACAAGATCCCTGTCTGGGTTCGGCTCCCTAATCTACCATTGCATCTATGGCATGAATCGGTGTTTAAAACCATCAAAAATGCTATAGGGGAATTTTTATTCGTGGACGCAGAAACCAAGAGGTATTTCAGATCGACTTGTGCTCGCCTTATGGTTGAGGTGGATGTCTCTAAGGGCCTTTCTGAGGTGATTTGTCTGGATTCCCCTAGGGGATCTTGGATGCAAATGTTAGATTTTGAAGGGCTACCTTTTTGATGTAGAAAGTGTCACCTGACGGGGCATGTTGCTGCTCGGTGCACTGCAAGGAAATCCAGACCCAGAAGATCACCTTCTTGGTGGGATGAAGCTGATCATGATCACTATATTGTAGAACAACCTGAGGAAGCTTCGACTAATTCTGAGAATGAGAATGAAAAGAGTATCTTATCTGCTTCGATGGATCAGGAGTCTCAGCTGGAGACTGTTCCTGCTGAAGGTTCGATGGAGATTGGATTATGTAATCTTCCTGAACCGATTTTTGAGGAGGTGGTGGTCCCTCCACCTATTTTGGTGGATTCTCCTAGGAGCCAGTTGTTGGCTGGTTCTCCTAAGGTTTTGGCTGAGGTTTTGTCACCTCTTGGGCTTCATGATTTTTGGCCGTCTGAGGAATGGGTTGCTGAGGTAGCTAAGGTAGAGGATGGCTGGACTACTATTAAGAGGAAAAAATCTAAGCCTCTGTTCCCTCCTCTAGATATGAAACTTCGATCTTGTAAAAAAAAAATAACTATTAGTTATTGTTTGTCTAGCTCTTGTTTGCTGTTTTCAGATTACTGGTTAATCTGGTTTTGCTTTTGTAGTTTTCAGGTTATTTTGTTTCTTGGGTGTGCTTAAGGTTTATATCTTATCTGATGTAAAGGGTTTTGGGGCCCCTTCAAAACCTATTTTTACCTTAATCTAAAACTATACAATATGTTGGCTTTATCAATAATGTATCTAGATTGAATTGTATTATATATCCTAAATTTCTCTAGGGATTAGTTTTAATACAGGGGACTATTATGAGCTCTTTTCTATAATAGTGTAAAAAACATTTGCACGTTGAGAAGTGATAGACCAATTGGTCTAGGAGGCCTCAAACTCATATATTCATTTATAAGTATACTATAGTTAGTGGGATATTCTATAATAGTTGCAAATTATCAATGCTTATATAAAAATTATTAAGACAAGTCCGTTGGCTATCAATAATCAAAAGAAGGCTATAATTGAAGTGTTTATTAATTAATCATGTTAATGCTAAAACTACTTTCTTATGCTCAATTCTCAGAGTTACTTATTTTTTATGCTAACAAAGATCGAATCTTGCTCTTTATTTTGTGTTTTCTCCAAGTCAGGTACATATTTTGGGTTTAGTTTGGTAATGCCCTACAAGAACTTTTTCATTTTATGAGAATCTTAAACCCTGAGCAAAGCAATTGGAACAATGTGTCAGTTGTTGTGTTGTTCCAATATATAAGATGAAAGTTTTGTCCCTATTGATAGCCATTATACAAGTACATTCATTGGCACTACAAATGGTAACTAAATATTTTTATTGGATTATGGCCCAAATCTTTTCAAATGTTTTCATCTACTAATGTGATTTTCAATATAGTTTTTATAGTTTATCTGAAAACTACAATTTATGCAAATTGTAGCTCTAGTGAGTATCAATACTACAATAATTGTAAACTATCATGATTATATATGAAGCTTATGTGTGATATTGTTTAAATTTATAAATATAAAATGACATTGAAATATTGATTAAATTAAATAATTTGAAATTGTAAACACTCATATTTCGTTCCTCTCCTGAAAAATAATCCAAGGGAGAAGAGTTGATTTACCCTATGAACAAAGTCCATTTAGTGTTGGGAATAAATTTTAAGTCAAGGTTTATATTAAATCTAATCTTACCTATTAAACATCCTATAAAACCTAGTTCACTAAGTTACCTCTTCCCCATCCAAATCTAGAGATTTAGATAGCCTAGAAAAGCCTTTTCCCTAGAAATTGGCCTAGGTCAAAACATTATCAATGTAAACTAGCCATGAGAATACTTCTAATTTTCTAAATTATCACCCAATTTGGTCCTTGATAATTCTTTGGGATAACAAGATTTTTTTATCCATATTTCAAAGTATATTCTCACAAAAAGTGTGACATCAAAATATTATTTCATATATATAATTTTTTAATTCTGCATAAGCCTATGCATTATAAAATGAAGTATACTGAGGTTACATAGGCAAGGTATAGACAACTTATTTTTAGTAGCATTATAACTAATCCTAGAGATAATTGAGTGGTTTGATGGTTTCCAAATAAATTTATCAATACGAATACTAATCAAATACGTAAGGCAACAATGGAAATCTAGCATTGTCACTAACCCTAGAGCTAATCAAGTGTTTGATGGCTGTCCGCTAAATTTATCGAGACTATTTCTAATCAAATACTTAAGGTAGTAATGGTAATATATGACTAGGTACACTCCAAATTATTATCTCAAGTGAAGGTAGAAGTCTCTTGCAATGCCTATAGGTTAAAGGAGTTTATCCCTTATAAAACATCTGCTACATAACATTAGCAAAATTGAATGATTGCTTATTTTCTATAGGCAATAGCAACGGAAATTACATTTACAAAGAAACTAACAAATCTCATAAAACTAGAACTGTCTATGTAAGTATATTCTTTTGTGTTTATATATTTACAAAATAGGATACAACTAATGTACTTTGAAAATTGTCCCATAGGGACTTAGCACTTTGTGCCCCTTATTATATGTAATTTGGATAGTGAGAGATTTTGTTGGAGTATTATCCAATTCATGTATTATGATAATAATGAATGTTTTTTTATCTTTTCTTTAATTTTAGTTTTTAATTTTTGGTATTAGACCTATTCTTATTTCAAACAATTACTTATGATCTCTATAATGATATGATTTGACTATTGAAAAACTAAGTTGATATTTAAGAAAGTTTTGGTCATTGCATTGTGTAAGTTTCAATATATACACCTAGAATTGATGTTTAAGACAAAATTGTTTACTCTTGTAAATCTTGTAGTGATAATTCCTTATCAAACATAATTTTTTTAAAAGGTTACTTTCTATTTAAGGTTAAGAAAGCATGAAAATTATGTGCCTTATTATGAATCTAAATTCTTCTATTATCATTATCTTGTAACATGAAATGTATCACCATTTATCTTATTAGATTGATATAAATATATTTCTTGGAAATTCCTTTTTATTATGTATTTCTTAATATAACAATTATATTGAAACATTATGATAAAGTGTTGTTTATAATGGTTTTTGGGTGTTTTTTTTGTAGCATGACATTATTAAGATTGAGGCATTGTGATATGAACTAATTTGTTAATTTAAATCTCTCTATTTATCTATGCATGTTGAATTTTGTAGATAACTTTTCATCATATGGTTTATCATAACTTCTAGATTGTGTAAATAATGTTATTCATATAGAATTCCACATATTTTTTTACCATGGCATTGTTTCTTTAAAAGCTTTATTTTCTGAATGATTGTGTTGATGTATAAAATTATAATTATGAAGTGTGTAGATGGAATACTTGTACATTGATGAATGGATAGTTGGATATTTAAATGTATTAAAAAATGTGACACATGAAATGAAGGGTTATCAATTTGAGGGTATATTATGTTTTGCTTTGTTGAGACCTATAACTATGGTACTATGTGAACTTTTATTCTAGGGCATTATGCCAATTTCATGAAGTTTGTTTGATATCATTGTTTCACTCAAATATTCCTAATTTAAGTAAAGTAATTTGGAAGTATTATTTATTATCCTTAATCAAGTATACCTAGACTTGTCTCTAAGCCTATAAAATTGATGGGACTATGTGAAATATTATCTCTTTATTCCTAGCTGTATAGGTTGGAATGTTTGTTTAATTTGACATTTGAGTCATGTTGATGTGGGTTTTAGGCACACCACATAATTTTTTTATGAAGTATCCTCTAATTTTTAGGATTGGTCAAAATTATTCACTCTAACGCATGAGTTGTCAGGTATTTAGTTGCTTAAACAACCTATTGGTGAATAGTGGTGAGCAAAGTAGTTTGTTTACCATAGATGGATTGACTATGAGTGAATATAAATATAATTGAGATGGGTGGAATGATCATGGTTATGACCTAATTTGGGTAGGACTTAAAAATAAACTCAAAAGAGGGAAAGTTAGGGTAGAAAAGCAGGTTTGTGGACCACACCAAATAAAACTTTTATAGACTAGAACTTGAACTAGAGGTTTGACAAGGAATCATAGACCAATATTTGATGCAATTTACTATATCACACCAATAATTAAACATAGTTAGAAGTCAAAAGGAACCAAAATACATCATACTTAAACATAAAATCAAAGGTTACCATATTTGTTAGATTGCAGTAGCACATCTATAGGGGGTTATGATTTATATGAAAAAGGCATTCATATCAATGATAACTCAATATGAACAATTATATATAAAAGAGATAAATCATACACAAATAAAATAATTATAAATTGAAATGATAGAACTTATTACACAATCTAAAATTTGGAGAAGAATCAATTTTTTTACATCATGAATAAAATTGTATAACTTCTCCAATTTTCTTATTAATCTTAACAACCAAAATTCTTCTCCTTTTGAAATAGGAGGATACAAGTATAAATATATTGGTATGAATGAGGCATAATATCTCACATGAAGTCTATAAATACATTTTAAAAAAAAGGACTTGCATATAAATCTCATGCGAAGGATGCATGTACAATATTCAACCCAAAATAGAATTTTACAACTAAAAATACAATAGATACATACAACACAAATTTACAACCAAAGTTTTGACTTAACCAAAACATGCAAATACATATTTATATTTTTCAAGAAGAACTAGAAGAACTAAAGTAACCATTATTATTCCTTATGGGATCAAGATGGGCCCACTTAGAGTATGCATGATTGCATATCTAAGAAATTGGGAAGTCTGAGTTGAAGTGGAGACAATTAAAACTGATTGAATGTTGAGAACTAATCTTGAAGCTCCATCTTTAGCCTTAATTTCTTCAAATAACACATGGGAAGATTCAAACTCCCTATTAATAATATCAAAATTAAGCAAAAAAGGTTTGAAAATATTGATGGTTTTAGACATCGACCTCGTGTGTTCTAATTATGAGCTCTTAAAATCAACTCCTAGGGCCTCTGATTTCATCACTCTATCCTTCAAAAAACTTATCACTTGTAAAAATTTATCATTAGTTTTATATATTATTCCTTCAACCTCTTCCTTAAAGTTATTTGTCATTGTTTTAAAAAAGGTCTCAAAATTTGGCTTGTTGACCAATTCAACTATAGAGGTTATCACTTCAGTGACCCTCATATAATTAAAAATTCCAAAGGTTTGGTTCTCATGGTTTAAAAAATGTGTTAACAAAGATTTCATCTGATTGTGCCATGTAAGAGCAACATCCCTTTTAATAATCACATAGTTTAAGGCCCAGGATGCATCTTGACTAGACATTAAATTCAGTTGATTAAAAGTATTGCTCCAAGAACACTAGATCAAAAAGGTAAGACTATTATCTTTATCTTTAAATTGGTGCCATAATCTGAGCACCTTATTCTTTTTTCATTGGCCTTCACCCCTAAAAACTTGAATACTACTCAAAATGTCATACATCTTTGTGGCTACACTTTGTACACTTTCAATAATATCTCGAGGGGCATGTATGATTTGCCTCTAAAATAACCTATGTTGTTCCTCCTCTTTTCTCTTATACATCTCATTTATTTCTTCCCTAATATAATCCACAAAACTATAAAAATCTTATGTATATTCATTGGGATATCCTGAATTCTTTTTAGGTTTTTTAGATAAAGGGAATAGATTTTCTCTTTGTTCAAATTCAATTTCTTCCCTTATATTAACATTTACTTCTTTCATCTTCCTCACACTCTATATTGTGTCACTCTACCTATCAATTCTGGTAGAGAGTGTAGGTAATTTAATAATAGTTAAATTATTCCTCTCATCTTGCTTCCCATGCATCTCTCTAACCCATTTAGAAACAATAAGTTCCCCTTCTTCTCTTGAGGGACTGGGGTCTTCTAAGGTATAGGGTGGAGGTGTCATAGGAGGATTTATTATTGGGGGAGTTAATGTATGAAGTGTTAATATAGCACTTAATTTGATGGAAAATTGTAGTTGAGGGTATACAATCCTCTACCATGGTGAGGGCTTCCTTGGTGGATTAATCTTAGCTATGAATTTGGTCAATCTAAGAGTATTTTCAATTGACAATGTGGCTAAATGTATAGGGGATGTTTATGGTATAGGAATTTATAACTGAGCTAAAAGTTTCTCTGAGACAATGTAATTTTGGGATGGAAAATGGAAACTATTACTAATTTCTCAAAATGGACTACCTTCTTTGGAGTCCTTATTTGGGTAGATGCTAAAAGAATAGATGAATCAAACCAACTAGATACTACTGAAGTACCTATAATTAAAATAAATTAAATTAAATAAGAAACCACCTCACTTATCTTTTAGATTTATTCCACAATGAGGATTGGATGGTCTAGGGAACCAGCTAATGTTTCTTCTTCCTACAAATTTCCCAAGCTCAAAGAGTTGGCATTTTCCAACTTAGCCTCTTCATATTCTTCACCCAGAGATTTATCCTCACTCACCTTCTATTTTATTTTTGTCATAACCTCTACATTCTCTTCCTCATTCATGGCATAGTCTACCAAGGATATCACTTGTTGTTTTTTTTATTCCTTTACTTCCTCATCAGTATGGGATTATTATAGGGTAGTTAGACCAAAATATGGTCTCTCCTAATTGCTGAGTTGTGTGAGGGGTTGAAATAATTTTGGATATCCTTCATTATGTGGCTATAGGATGGGTAGGAAGTGAGTGGGATGATTAAGTAATTGAGGTAACCATATTAGTAAGAATTATTACTATAGGTTGTGGTGATGGAATGGAAGGTGTAACAACAATAGTGGCAGGGGGAGTAGAAGTATTTAGAACTAGTTAAGGAGATGGAGGGGGAATGGAATAGATGAGAAAGAAGACTATAAAAACTTTGGAATACTAACTTGTGTAGGAATTTTAAGAGGTGGTAGATGTGTCATAATAAATTTACTCCTATGCTTATCTTGTGGAGGTGGATTTCTCTCCACTACAATAGTTGTGCCCATAAGTGTATTAGTAAAGGATGAATGAGTAGGAGGTAGCCTGAGACCAGGGATATTATTGAGAATTTATTTTCTTATCTAGAGGTTCCCCTTATTTTGGCTTCTTTATGCCACCTTCTTTTAGATATACCTCTTCTTCTGTAGGAAAGGGGAATTTGCTTGGCCTTCTCAAATACTAGGGTTGAACTGAAGGCCACTGATGGATCCATGCCTTCTGGGCCTATTCTACCATTTTATTAGCCTATTCCTTAGTAATAAGGATTATAATAAATGGCATGAGCCACCATCATACACATTTGTTGATTCTTCATTCTTTTCCATATGTCTAAGTCCTCAGATGAGTTTAATAAAATTCCATCATACTCATATTGTTGGTGACCATAGATGACATTCACATTTTTTTTATCTCAAGAGTTGAATATAATTCCTAACTTTCTTCTTATGGCCCCACTCTATAAACTAGGCCTCATTAATATTATAGTGGTTTATGAACTTCCCCACTTTATTGAAGTGGGCTCTCACTACATACTAGAGTTTTCCAATACTCAAAGGAGTTTTAAAGTAATAGTCCATATTATTTTGACATAACTCCTCATCAATGATATTATATATTTAGTACGTAATCTCATACTCTACAACTTTATTAGGAACTTGGAATGGTAACATCAAAGGAGGTGCCCTTATTTTTGTAATTATGATAATTGTGACGTCAGGGTAATACCAATAGTTTCCCAATTTATCAATGGTTTTTCTCAAGTTTTTCAATATCCTAGGCATGTGGGTGTCATGAATTACTTGGTACACCTAAGGGTAAGCCTCTACACAAATATTCTTAATTTTAGTTATGAATCTATAAATAAACATGAATGAATAGTCTTCACAAGTTCTGTTCTCAACATATTAAGTTGATGGTTGTCATAACTCTTCATTTAGCCTATGGACTGTGTCAATGACTACATTTATTGAATAAGACATCATATAAAATTTACCATATGTGGGCCTCTACTTATTTTTTTACATCCATGTTTTTAGCCTAGCATGAATAACTTCCCCTAAGGCAACAATCTTATATAATGTCAAACGAATGTCCAATAGAGGGACCCATTCTACTTGCACATAGGTTATAATAAGGAAGTTATATAGTCTATTTAGGAGAGCCATGGCTATCCTAATCCCTAGTCTGGGTTTGATAATTTCATTGGATGATGAGCATCCCTTAGGAGTTAATATCTGGCCTTTTAATAGCCATTTCTTAAGATTTCTATCTACTATGTTATGCTCAAGACATGAATTGGCTAAGTCTTGGTTATATTCAATCTCAATAAATGATAGCTTGAGATGCATTTTGAATTCCCTTCCAAAGATATAAACAATTAAACTCTTGCCTCTCCAAATGTGTAGGTATCCTCTAGCACAAGTTCCATCAAAAAACAAATCTTGAAGCATATCAATATAGGGCATTATCTCAAGTTTTTCCACTGCTTGATAAAATTTTATAGTTTTAAGAGGTAGTAATTCATCAATGTATTAATTTTCATCCCTATAAAATTGGCTTAGTTTAGAGTAAGGAACCATCAATTCTACTACATTCTAGAGTGTCGAGTAATATGGGAATTTAAACTCAAGGGGATTCTTATTGAATACTATACCCATATGTTATGTATGACCCATGCAAGAGTATGTAGAGGGGACCTAGACATGTACTAATTTAAAAGAGGAAGCCATTTCAATGATTCTAAACTATATAGTTCTTTTTTTGCTTATATGAAAATTCTTTACACATTCATTAGAAAACTAGAATTTATCATCACATTAGAGATAGAGATCACAACATTTGATTGAATATTAATGGTGAAGAGACTTTATTTTCACTTAGAATTTTCATATATATTATAAATTCTACATCATGAATTCCCAATTCATGTGACTTCAATGCAACTAACCAATTTTGATTACAATCACATTTTAATTTGAATGTGCCAGTCAGCTTTGGTGATTTTACTTGCTTACAAAATGGTAAGTACTCATTAGCTTTATGTTGCTTATCATCATGCTCTAGAAAACTATCAAATTATCACTTACCCACTTCTTTGCCCTTATATTTAACTCATTTATGTACACTTTGGGACAAAGCCTCTTCAATTGTGACACTTTTCCAAATTTTTCTTACTTGAGACTTTAAATTTGTATCTTTGCTTTATATGTTCTAGGGTTATGAGTTAATGTAACTATGCCATGTGAAATAACATTAGGGTTACAAGGACTTGAGGGATCAAAAACATAGGTGTCTGATCCTTTTATACTATGTTCATCTATGAAATTACTCTATCTAATGAGATGGTAACATGTGGCATGACCTTAGGGCCCTGGGGGGCATAGATACTCAAATCCACATGAGCATTATATGATTGATTGAGTATATTTTCTTTGAATCTTTAAACCAATAGATTTATGCCACTTTTCATCTTCTCAGAGATCAGAAGCTTGGAGGTATTAAACCACGGGGCCTTGAGGCCATTAGACTTATGTAATCTTTCCATAGTTTTAGGTTAATGTAAATCTTCCACCTATCAATCTTTCAAGACTATGGGTGTTCAAAACCATTAGATCATTAACTTTACTTTCAAATATTTTGGGATTCTATGTAATGAAAAATCATAGCATGGTGTGCTCTTAGGGCTCAAAGACATTGAACACTTGGAAACTTTTACAAAGGGATATAAATTTTACATAAGTAAAGATGCCACCTATCAAGCCTTTTGTGAATAAAGACAATTTCTCGATGGGAATAACTTTGACCGATATTTACTAGTATTCATGTGAGTACATAAAATGTAGGAAACTACAATGAAGGAAATTATTACCATTAATCCAAATAAATCATGAAAAATACAAAAACCCAAGGTATGAGATGGATTAAAATAATCATTTAATCTTTGATTTTCATAATTTAAACTTAATAAAAATGTAGACTTCAATAACAAGCTTATAATTTTGAAAATTAAAGACAAATTCATGAATGTGTAAGGCTTAGAGGACCTTGAATAAAATCATTCAAGTCATATTGGGTCTCCATTAAATTTTAAAAAATTGAGTGTGTATGTTAAGGCACAACAAATGGTGACTCACAAGGGAAAATACTCCTAAGTATTTGAGAACCTAAAATTTCAGTAATGTATCATGACAAAATTTCATATCTAATAAGCAAAGAATAAGTAAACCAAACTCTAAAACAGACTCCTACCTCCTCATCAAATATACTAACCCTTTCTATTCCTTGGATTTATGTGTGATTTTGTGAACTTAATTTCCCCTTGTTATGAGATTTTTGTCATAGTATTGAAAAAAAACTGTAGCTTTCATGCTTACTTTAGATTTTATAACCAAACAATAAGGTAAGCTTGGGCATTACTTTGATACTATCCAGGTGCCCATAGCCCTGATAGAGATACCTATGATTCCACTCAAATCTTTGTTTTATTACTAGTCAAGCGTCAATAGCTCGGGAAGAGATTGCTTGAATCACCTATCTTTTATCATCATCATCATCATCATCATCGTCATCATCATCATCATCATCATCATCATCATCATCATCATCATTTTGAAACATAAATAGAAAAAAGGTTGGAAATCACCATTTGTTTGGTACATATATATAATAAAACTTAGTTCAATCAATACATCCTTATCAGTGTGTATCCAATTCTATGTTTATTATATCCCATTCAAGTTTTAACATGTTATAGTGCTGTTAATATTTGGAAATGGAAATTATTTCTAAAATTTATATGATTATATTAGAGTAAATCATAGAGGTCCAATATACTCATCCAACCAAAGCAGGACCTAATTTAGTCATAACACATACCTTGACTCCAAAATCTCTAATACTATCAGAATAAATCCTTATGAGGAACAATAATGCATCCTTATGTTTATTATCTCCCATCCAAGATTTAACATGTTATAGTGTACTCAATCTTTGGAAACGGAAAGTATTTCTCAAATTTATATGATTATATTAGAGTAAATCCCAGAGGTCCAGTAAACTCATCCAATCAAAGCAGGACCTAATTCAGTCATAATACATACCTTGACTCCAAAATCTCTAGTAATGTCAAAATAAATCCTTATGAGGATCAATAATACATCATTATAAATCATCCCCTTGATTTTGGTAGTTATTTTATAATCTTAATGTAGGAAATCAGTTGTTCTATTTTATAGTTTAAGAAAACTAACCTAGAAAGCATAACAACTAACCTATTGAAGCAAAATTACTAATATACTGAAAGTAAATGCAGAAAGTAGGAAAGACTAATCCTAAAAATTATACAACTTATTCTAAAAATTAATAAATCAAACTTAAAAATCAATAAATATACTCTAATCCTACATCTACAATTTCTACTTACAATCATTTTGAGGTGTCTCCAGTTGGAACAACCATGAAATAGTGCTTTAAAAACTATCCATTGACTAGAAAGGTGAGGTCATTACTTTAAAGGTATTTCAAGTGAAAGGCATTCTTCCCTAGGATCTCTGATATCTAATATGGTTTAGTCCATAAAGGAGTGAACTTATCATGTTTTCCTTTATTATCATGTGCTTTATCCCATATAAGCACTAGGTCTAAAATCTTGAAGCCTTTAATCTTAGATCTTTTGTCAAACCATATTTTGAAAATATCTTGATGTTTGTTGAAGTTATGTAGTGCTTCAGTTCTTGCATCCTCTATTTGCACTATGTTTAGTAGTCTAAATTGTATGATTTCATCATCCCCCATGTACTCTTGCATGAACTGGTATGTTGGTATCTTAAGAGTAATAGGGAAGATGGGTTATTTTCCATACACCAACTTACAAAGGTAAAGCCTTGAGGGCTTAGTTGTGCCTAGTTTTATCTACCTGTAGTGCATATTTCAATAAGAGATGCCATTCTCTTGTTTATCTTGTGTTGACCTCTTAATGGTATCCATCATATTTTTTTAGAAGACTCAACCACTCCATTTCTTTGTGGATAATAGTTCAAAGGGAACTTGATTGTGATTTGATTATCATAAGCCCATTTTGTGAATTTATAAGATTAAAAATCTAGACCATTGTCACAAACTAAGGAAATGAGAGTGCCAAACTTGGTCAATATATTTTTTCCCATAAACTTGATGACATCAATTGCTCTAAAATTATTGTTGCTAAAACTTCTATCCACTTGGTGCAATAATTAGTGGTTGTGTGGATAAACTTGTGCCTTGTTGAAGAGTTTGGGTTTATCATTCCAATAAAATCAAGGCCCCATTGGGCAAAGGGAAATCCTTCAATGACTGGTTCAAAAGGCATGGCAACATTTACTTCTCTTTTTCCAAATACCTGACAATCATGATAGGACCTAACATAGTTGTGTGCATCTTTGCAGATCATGGACCAGTAGTATCCCATCCTTAGAATCTTGTGAGCTATTGCTTTTTCTAAGGGATGCCACACAATATACTATAGCATAAGAATAATTAATCTATGTTATTTACTCTACAGACAAAGGAATTGGATCAATCTATCTTTGTACATCACCTTATATATTTTATATTTATTTCCTCTCTTTATTTTCACCCCAATAAATATCTATTTTAGTAATAGGATATAAGGAAGCTAATCTTTTATTATAGTTATTTTGTAATCAATACTACTTAACATACCTTCTTATTATGAATCTCTGCCTATGAGTGTAATAAATTCAATAAATAAGGAACATTAACATTTTTTTCAATAGTTATCATAAACCAAAACCTTAAAATATAATGTTCTTAAACCTTTTAATGTCAAAATTTTTATTTATAAAGAAGTTATTAAAGTAACTTATTTTTAGTAAAAAATAGTTCTTTTCCTTAGTGTTCCCTCTTTCCCCATTCTACCTTCCATAATTAACCTTACATACACTCTTTTTTCTAATTTTATCTCAATATATATACGTCTTTTTCTTCACATATCTTTCATACATACCAAAATTTTAAAAATATTAGGTCTCTTGATTATAATACTTTAAATCTTAAGGAATCAACCAAAATTAATTTTGGATCCATACCTAATTAACTGTTAGCTACATTTTTAATTTCTAAAATTTCATTTTTACCATTTATATATCCATTTAAGATTCATATTATTTATTTGTACGGTTCTTACATTTTTTCTAAACTTAATTATCCTTGGGTCTTTCATACCTAATCTAACATTTAGCATATGGATATCCAACTTTATTCTAACATATCTTATTTTTAAACATGTGAACTTAATTTATCGTAGTACCATATTATTTAAGATCCACTATAATATTATAGATATTTAGATTCATACACATTAGCATGGCATTATTCCATGTACTATTATATCAAAAGTAAATTTTGATGAAGAAAGAGTATTATTTTTAATTTACTTAATTAATAATGAAATAAATTCATGTGTTCATTTACTAGAAAGGTGAGTCAAAGTATTTATATTTTATTTAAATCATTTCAATTATTTTATTATAGTCTTTTCATTTATTTTTGGTGGATAAGTTTTCACGTAGCAACATCATTCATTAAATTATTTTGATGGGTGACAAAATTACACACACACACACACACACACACACACACACACACATTAAATTTTGTTCATTAACACTTTTATTACCCATAAATTACTGATATATTAATCTTCTCAAATGTATATATGTATGATCATGATGATTTGACTTCAAGAATTTTATGAAAGAAGTGTCATGGATGTTCCTTCTATGCCATTTTAATACTCTATTCATATCTTCACATTTATCACTCCTTCCTATAACCCCATTTTTAAATTCATTGTTTATATAAACATCTTTAGTCAAAATGAATATGTTCCTTAAATAGAATGGCTAACAGAATTATCTAGGTAATGATGTCTCATTTATTTCAACATCATCAAATGAGAAGATGATGCTAGCTAAAACAAAGCCATAGTTTTAGAGATATATACACATATTTATTAATTTCATTTAATCGTTTCTCAACAAACAAATTTCTATTTGATTATATTTGTAAATCATCTTAAGAAGAAAATGAATTAAGATTAAATAGCTTCATTAAATATAAGAAAAGTTGCAATAAATACCTTAAAAATTCAAAAGTGGAATCTATGATGTAAAGGTATGCAAAGCCTTTGAAGTGCCTAATTATATTTTATTTAATATTTATCTTAGCAATATTTACTTCAACTACAATCTTTCATAAATTTCTCAAATCTAAAGAGGATATTAATGCACCAACAAATTAACTCAAGGTAATTATCTTTAATTTTATACATTTTAATTTGTTTAAGATTGATTTATGAAAATTGTATGATTTATTTAATTGATTTTATAAATCATAATTTTATTAATTAATTTATTTTTATTTCTATATTATTTTTATTACGAATCTTTTCCTAACCAAAATCCTATACCTAATTATCATAGCTCTTTTTTTAATCATTTGATGATATCCCAAATCTACTATGGTCCTCTACCTAATTTTTATAAATGAATATCTTATATGTAAATCTCATTTATTTAATCCAATCCAACTTACTTTATAAATTACTCTTGTCTATATCCTAAAATTACTTTGTGACTGAAATTGTTATGTGTTGGATCTTTTACCTTTTATTAGAAGCTTGTTATATATACAACCCTATTTTTATGTCTAATACAAATTTTTTAATTGTTGTGTGAGTCTCTCTATATAACCCCTTCCTTTACATAAATTATAAATAAGTTCTTTGCACACTTATGTAAAAACTTTTTAAGGGCTATGGGTAAGGTCTAGTTATCATTGTGACTTTTTTTGTTACGAGTGGAAATATTATTATGTTTCATCATTGATATTGATAATGAGATATTTTAACATCTATGATGACCTAATGTTATTTTTATTATTTATTATAAGATTTTAATTTTGTTTGTTGTTGATATGATCTTAAAATTTATATGTATCTTACATTATGTTTATGTTATTGTAGTTTTGTTCATCTACTATTAGTATTATTAATGCTTTGGTTCTTTTGCAAGGATTGAGACTAGCTAGGTCCATGTCTATAATGGTTCAATGAAAAGGGTAATTTATTATGTTAACAAAGAGATAAAATTAATATATGGTCCACATATAGGTCTTAACATCCTTAAGTTAGTTTGAATAGTTATTATTTTATTTTTGTTGTTATAATTTTAAAATGTTCAATATATTTATAATGTAGATAGTCTTGTAGTTTGAATAACTTATAATATATTTATTATTTATTATTTATCATTTTACGTGAAGGAATTTTGTGTTCCATTTATGTCATGAATATAATTATTAAATGTCTTCAATTAGATATAATTTTGTTTATATTTAAATATTTTTTTCATAATATATAAAGCTCAATGATATATCAAAAATCATGGAAATATATCTAATACAATTATTATTCAAACCTAAATAATATTATATATTATTCATTATTAGACATCTTTAATATTGATAATATATATATATATATATATATATATATATATCCCCAATTATCATAAAAGATACATTAAATATTTTATTCTCATTATTACGTGGAAATTTTATGTTATCTATTATACAATAAAATAAAATTAATTTAAATAACTCTTAATAATTATTAAAATAAAAATAAAAATAAATCATATTCATTATTTTAAATAACTTAAAACATATGCATAATTCATCGAAAAATAACTATTTACTTAAAAATAGATGATAAAATCACATCTCTTTTCCCTCGACATAAACCATCAATATCTCTTTGATTGGACATGCACTATATACCTTATCTCAATACCCATAATCTCATGCCTCCACTTAAATTTTAGTTTCTCATATCATTCATTATTTAAAAAATATAACAAAAATTTCTTATCATATTTCCAAACTCAAAATATAAATTGTGAGAAGAAATGATTGGAACCAAATTATACATTGTTATTCGACCCCACGTGAAAAATAATTGACAAAGACATTAATTTTATGACACAATTCATTTCATATTGAATCATGATTTATTATTCATATGGAATATCACTAACATGAACACAAAACATAAATACTCTAGTATAATTACGTATATCTTCTATTCATATTATTCAACAATAAAAAAAACTATGTCAAAACTATTTATATACATGTCTAATGCCTCTTTACCATAAATGATGATCCCCCTCTAGGAAGTTATCTACTTACAATCACATTTATTCAAATAAATAATTAAAAAGATGAGTTAGAGGTTAAATTAGTATTCTTGTGGAGGTTGTCTTTTTCAAGGTCTTTGAAGTTCAATACGTAGAGTTGAATGAAGTTCCTCATAGTATTTAAAGTTCAAAATTAAGGAAATAAGGTATTATTTATTTCCATTTAAGGTTTTCAACTACAACATCTATTGCAAAGTGCCACTAGAGCAAAGGATAATATTTATGCACTAAAAATTGAATCTAAGTTAAGTATATATATTTTTTGATAAGTCAAAAAAGGGGCATAGCCCGTCTATTATAAAATTATACAAAAAACCTATTTACATAAGTAAAAATAATGAATCTATTATAAAGAGTATAGATAAAGCCTAAAAATAGAAATATATAGAAAAGATCAGAAGAAAGGATGAAAGATGACCAGGTATCATCAGAAGAGCATAACTGAGTTCATCTCCTTGATGGTATGTTTCATCAACTCCTTGCCTTTAACCTATTTGGTTAACTTTAGACCCATGTTGTTAGAAGGATTTTTCATCTTGCCAATCATATGGTTGGTTTTTCACACAATATACATCAAAATGAGCTACCAAGGGAGAATTAGAGAAAAGGTTGCACATGCCTGAAGATACACAAAAGATAGGCTATTATAATTCATCATATCATATTTTACATACTTACATTCATACTCATATCATACACTAGCATGGCATTATTCCATGTAATATTATATCATTACCATTAACATAGGTAATTTTGATGAAAAAATTAGTATTATTTGCAATTTTCATAATCAATAATGAAATAAATGCATGTGACCATTTAGGAGAAAGGTGAGTCAATGCATTTATATATATTTTAAATCTTTTCAATTATCTTATAATAGTCTTTTCATTTATTTTGGTGGATAAGCTCTTTCACTCTCACACACACACACACACACACACACACACACACAATTTTCTTAACTAATTATTTTATTACCCATAGATTATTGGCACACTAATCTCTTCAAATGTATATATTTATGATCATGATGGTTCAAATTCGATAATTTAATGAGAGAGGTGTCATGGATTCTCCTTCCATACCATATTAATACCCCCTTCACATCTTCATATTTATCACTCTATCCTATAACCCCCTTATTAATTTTATTGTTCATATAAACATCTTTAACAATTTTTTTTTTAATCTAGACAATGATGTCTCATTTATTTAAACATCATCAAATGGGAATATGATGTTAGCTAAAACAAAGTTATGGTTTTAGGGATATATACACATATTTATTAATTTTCTTTAATAACTTCTCACCAAACAAATTTCTATTTGATTACATTTTTAAATCACCTTAGGTAATCAAAAAATGAGTTAGGGTTAAGGATCCTCATTAAAAGGAAAAAAAGTTGCAATAAATGCCTTCAAGATTCAAGAGTGGAATATATGACATTAAGGTATGTGAAGCCTTTGAAGTGCCCAATTATATTCTATTTAGGGTTTATCTTAGTAATCTTTATTTTAACTACAATTATCTCTCATGAATTGTTCAAAGCCAAGGGGGATATTAATGCACTAACAAGTTAATTCAAGGTAATTTTCCCTAACCTTATATATTTTATTTTGTTCACAATTGATTTATGAAAATTATATGTTCCATTTAACTGATTTTATAAAGCATGACTTTACTAATTAATTTATTTTTATCTCTACATTATTTTTATTATGAATATTTTCTTTATCAAAATCCTATACCTAATTACCATTGCTCTTTCTTTATTATCTAAGGATATCCCAAATCTAATATGGTCCTCTACCCACTTTTTAAAAATAGATATCTTATATGTAAGTCTCCTTTATTAAATCCATTACAACTTGATTTGTAAATTGCTCTTATCTATATCTTAGAATTATTTTATGACTGAAATTAAATTGTGTTGGATCTTCTACCTTTTACTTATTTAGATACTTGTTATATGTATAACCCCATTTTTTATGCCTAATACAATTTTTTTTCATTGTCATGTGAGTCTCTATATAACCCCTTATTTTTTAATAAATTATATCATGGATTTAGTATCATCATTTCTAAACTCATATCTTATTATTAAATAAGTGATTGGCACACTTATATAACTTTTTTTAAAGGGACCATGGGTAAGGTTTAATGATCATTGTGACTCTTTTGTTATGGATGGAAACATTCTCATGTTTTGTCATTGATATTGATAGTGCGATATTTCTAACATCTATGATGACTTAATGCTATTTATATTATTTATTATAGGATTTTAGTTTTTGTTGTTATTGATATGATCTTAAAATTTATATGTAATTTACATTATGTTTATGTTATTGTAGTTTTGTTTATTCATTATTAGTACTATTAATGCCTTTATTGTTTTGCAGATAATAATAAAGATGGGGATGGTTTGAGACTAGTTAGATCCATGTTTATAATGGTTTAACGAGAAGGATAATTTATTATGTTAATAGAGAAAAAAATTAATATATGGTTCACATATAAATATTATCATGTTTAAGCTGGTTTGAATAGTTATTATTTTACTTTCATTGTTGTTGTTTTAAATGTTTAATATATCTAAATTGAGGGTAGTTTTGTATTTTAAATGACTCCCAAGATATTTATTATTTATTAATTGAGTATCAAATGTATATTTTATTATTATTGTTAAAATAATTTAATTTCAAAATAATAAATCGATAAAATAATCTATAACTCATATATTACAAACATGTTTGATAAAACATATTTTATTAATTATGAAAAATAATATTTTTCTAATAAAATTTACTTCTTATAAATTTTATCATATTTCAAAAATAATTATAAGATCTTTAGACATTGAACATACAATTAATGGTAATATAAAATTCTAAGCATATATTTAAACATTATTATCCTATATTCTTAACTAGTTTATGTACTCTTTAATTTTATCAAATAACTAATAAGAGACATTAGGTTATGACCTTGTAAAAACACCATGATTTATTTTCCTTGTGTCCTCCATTTGATTATTAATCAATAATGGAATTTTATTTCAAACCACATAATAATGTGCAAAAGGATTTCTATTTTGACTTGCATTATGGTCTTTTGATTTCAAGCATGCGTTGAAAGAAAGAAAGAAAGAAATAAAGAAATAAATAAATAAATAAATAAATAAATAAATAAAGAAAGAAAGAAATGACATTGATTCTAAGAAATTAATGATGCCAATGATACACATGGGGCCATAAAGAGGAGAGAAGTTTTTCTCTCTATGCGAGGCAATTTCATGCTCCATTTATGTCATTAGCAAACTTTTTATTTTTAATTTTTAAATGAAATTCATGTTTCCATTAATGGATGGAGATGAATGGAAAATGTTGGTGTTTTTATATTGGAATTTTTTGTCATGATATTATGAATTTTTTGGTGTTTTTATGGTTGAAATTTTTATATATGTGGAAAAAAAAAATTATGAAAAAATAAAAGAAGGAAAATAAATAAATGGAATTGTTTGTTATAATATTAGATTTATTTATTTATTTATTATTTTTTTTTACAATTAAATTTAGACATTTTATTATTTATTTGGATTGAATTTTGTGTAAATAAATAAGATCTTTTTTTGATAAAGTTTACTTATTTATATTATAATAATATTTTATTTTATTTAAAAAATAATAATAAAGATGATTTTGTATTTTAAATCATTATAACTTATTTAATTAAAAATAATGACATTTGATTTAATTTTATTCAAATGCCTTTTTTAATTTTTTTTTGAAAAAATAATATAATTAAAAAAGACCTATAATCTCTAAAAGAGTATTTAATACTTTGGTGACATCACATCTAGGGTTTTGAGATAACCACTACCATTTAGACTTACCTTAATCCATTTATCCCTACATTGTGTGTTGTGAAAGATTTCAAGTAGAATTTTTTGTAAAAGGTTTTTATTTCAATTGGCTGTAATTTGGGTTAGTTGGGGACTATTTTTTTTTAAAACATATTTTTCATATTATTGACTTTTAGTTAGCTTAATAGAATGATACATGCTTTTATATATATTTAGATGGCTTCTTAAAAAGCATAATGTTGAATAAGAAATGTAATCAATTTCTAAATTAAAAAATCATAATATTCTATCTTACTCACTTGAGTGTTTAGACTTAGAAATTAATTATTATATAAGGTGAACATATTATTTATTTGATTTCAATAAAATTTTTGGTGAAAAAAAATTAATCTATTAAAAAAGTAATTCTCTTGACTATGTTTTATATATATATATATATATATATATATATATTGATTTTATATAAATATTAATGTCTTTTTTATAATTTAAATACTCTAAATTTTTTTGATCTTCATTTTAGTTATTTTTCTTACGATTTATATAAATAATAACTATTAAAATATATTCTTCTACATTCCCTTGAATTGTTAAACAATCAATACTTATTAATGATATTTATATAAGTATGATTCCAACGGTCTCATCATCATCATCATCATCATCATCATCATCATCATCATCATCATCATCATCATCATCATCATCATCATCATCATCATCATCATCATCATCATCATCATCATCATCATCATCATCATCATCATCAATAATTTACTTTAAAGTACTTAATATATCTTTATATATTATGGTTTGTCATGTATTCAATTATAACATAAGAATGGTGATTTTATCAGATAACATTCTCTCCCTCTTTATATTAAAATGTCTTCAATTAAATATAGCTCTATTTATATTTAAATAACTCTTTATTAATATATAAAACTCAATGATATATCACAAATCATGTAAATATATATAATACAATTATTTTTTACACCTAAACAATATTATATATCATTCATTATTAGACATCTCCAATATTGAAAATATATATGTCCTTAATAGTAAAAAATATGCATTAAATATTTTATTCTCATCATTGTATGGAATTTTTATATTACTTATTAGAGAATAAAAAATGAATTTCAAACAGAGACATATTTATAGATTAATGATTCTTAAAATAAAAATAAAAATAAATCATATTCATTATTTTAAATAACTTAAATATATAAATAATTTGTTAAAAAATAATTGTTTTACAATATAAATAAAATGGGTGCACATAAAAAATATACAAATCATTAATCACATTTCTTTTCCCTAAACATGAACCGTCTAAAATATATCATATTTCTTTTTCCCCAAAACATGAATCATCTAAAATATATCATATATCTTTAATTAAACTTACATCATAAACCTTATCTCAATACCCATAATCTCCTTGCTCTACTTAAATTTTAGTTTCTCTTATCATTCATTAATTCAAACATATAAAAAAAAATCCTTCATATTTCCAAACTCAGAATATAATTTCTAAAAATAAAAATATAAATGATTGCAATCCAAATGGCATTCATAACTCAATTATCTATTATCATTCGACCCCACGTGAAAAATAATTGATAAAGACACTTCTTATATGACACCATTTATTCCTTGTATGGAATATTATCACAACCCAAAAGGCATTCATAACTCAATTATTTATTATCATTTGACCCCACGTGAAAAATAATTGACAAAGACACTTCTTATATGACACCATTTATTCTTCATATAGAATATTATCACAACCCAAATGACATTCATAATGTAATATCCCTTCGAATATCAAAACAAAACTCCAAATTGCTTATCTGAATTTCTGCAAAATATCTTCAAATAGATGAATAAATCACAGTATAATTTCTTATTTATCTGCTCATAAGCTTACAATAAAGATCCTCTGTCAAGTATACAAAAAAAATGATCGAAAGTACGGCCTGAATAGTCTGAATATTCCGTAAACTGGAAAAGAATTCTAAATCTGGTTCGTCTCGGCCTGTCGTGTAAAACACACAGTCGCCGACGACGGTTATACTGCCGTCGTCGGTCGATCTACAGTCGTTACCCCGCCGATGTCGGTAGTATGACGACCGATGTCAGTCTCTGTAAGTATCTGTTCGCCGATGTCGGTACCTGTACTTCCTGTTGATGTGTACGGATTTTTACGAATCTGTACGGAACTCGTACGGCCGCTGATATAACACACCCTGTATGCCTGATCCTGATCTGTAGAATTATGGGCTGATACAAAAGATCTATATCTGGATAATTCTTGAATCAAAACCCCAAAATAAAGAAAAATACCTGTAAACCCTTGTGATAGCTTCTGAGTGAAGTTATCTCTCAAATCCCTGTAATACTATGATAACTTCTGGGTGAAGTTATCTCTCAATTCGGCAATAGATCGGCTGATCTTTCACAACCTCTGAATCGCACACAATGAAGAGTTGACGTTCTTCAATGCAATTGGAATACTGGAACCCTTGGCTCAGTCTTCACAGAAGAATTTCTTAACAAGAATCAATATCAATAATAAGCTTGCATACAAACTCTCTCCCATGAGAGATTCTTATACACCTCCAAAGGTGTGCTTGCTAAAATTAGACTCCCTTAAATTAGTCTTCCTTAAATTAGAACTAGGGTCTTAAAATTAGACCAAGTCTTAATTTAGGATTTGCATCCTCAAATTAGACCAAATCATTAATAATTAATAATTAATTAATAATTAATAATTAATTAATAATTAATTAAAATTAGTTCCAATAATTAATATTTGATTAAGTCAATCAAATATTAATATCTCCCTTAATTCATGCCCGAAAGTGCCCGAACGAATTCCAACCCATCTCTATCAAGACCCTCTATCCATCCTATCAGCCTACGAGGGTCGCATAATAGGCTAATCATCCGCTCGAAATATGTCAACTAGAAGGGGACATGACAGTCCGCCCCTCCTGAAATTGCTTGCCCTCAAGCAATCTCAACTCTGGATGCTGTAGAATATCTTCGCTTTCCCATGTCGCATCCTCAACTAGCAAATCTTTCCACTTTACCAAATATTCCCTGATAGTCCGTCGACGCAACTGTCTCTCTCTAGATTCCAAGATGGACTCAGGTACTAAGATCAATTTTCCCTCATCATCTAAGGGAGGTAAAACTATAGAAGGTATCACACGGTGTCCTAATGCCTTTTTAAGGCGTGATACATGAAAGACATTGTGTACCTTGCTCTCTGTAGGAAGCTCTAGCTCATAAGCCATCTCTCCAATGCGTCTTAGGATCCGAAAAGGACCGTAGTAACGTGGCTTAAGCTTCTCTGCCCCACTCTTCTTAAGAGTAGACTGTCGGTAAGGCTACAGCATAAGATAGACCATGTCACCTACCTCAAAAGATCTCTCGGTCCTCCGCTGATCTGCATACTGCTTCTGTTGATTCTGCGCCTTAGCAATATTCTCCTTGAGAGTCCTCATAATATCCTGACTCTCCTGCAACAGGTCCCCAGCACTCGGCACTCTACTATCACTCAGTAATAAATCTAGAACACTCGGTGCCTCATACCCGTATAATGCCATAAAAGGAGACATCTGAATGGTCATGTGGAAAGTCGTATTATAGCAATACTCGCATAGATGTATCCACTTAACCCAAGCTTTTTGCTGCCCTGCAATGTAGTTCCTGAGGTAGCCCTCCACCCATTTGTTTACAATCTCCGTCTGTCCATCAGTCTGCGGGTGGTAGCTGGTGCTAGGTGTAAGCTCGGTCCCACAAAGTCGGAACACCTCCTGCCAGAAGTGACTCAGGAACCGACTATCCCTGTCGCTCACTATGCTCCGAGGTAATCCATGCAGTCGGAATACCTCTCGGAAGAAAACCTCTGCTACCTGTGTAGCTGTATGTGTGGTGGTAATCGGAAAGAAGTGAGCATACTTCGTTAACCGATCCACAACTACATATATGCAATCTCGTCCTTGGGCTTTAGGCAAGCCCGTAATGAAATCCATCGACAAACACTCCCACTTCCTGTCAGGAATTGGAAGTGGCTGCAACAATCCTGCTGGGTACGTGTTCTCCTGCTTGTTCTGCTGACAAACAGGGCACTCACGCACATATTGAAGAACATCTGCTTTGAGGCCCTTCCATGTGAATCTCTCCCTGATCTGTCTGTAAGTCTTAAAATATCCGGGATGTCCTGCAGTAGGTATATCATGAAAAGCTCGCATGATAATGTTCTTCATCGATGATCCTGGAATCAAATAAACCCTGTTCTTGTAAATGATCAAGTCATCCACAAGAGTATATCTGGTGTCAACTGTCGATCCCTCAACAATGCTAGCTGCCCATGTATCCTTGGCATACTCTGCCACAATCATATGTCGCCAATCCTCTGTAATGTGGACCATGGTACTCAAATACGGCCTGCGTGAAAGAGCATCGGCCACAACATTCTGGGTGCCCTTGATGAAAGAGATGTCAAAGTCATATGCCTGTATTTTACTCACCCACTTCTGCTGACGATCATTGAGGTCTCGCTGCCCCAAGAAATGTCTCAAACTGTTGTGGTCCGTTTTGATGCAAAATTTGCTGCCCACTAGATATTGCCTAAATTTTGCCAAGGCATGCATGATAGCAAGCATCTCCTTATCATAGATGCTGTACAGTCTTTCTGGTCCTCTGAGCTTACGACTCTCATATACTATGGGGTGCTTGTCCTGCATAAGCACCGCTCCAATGCCCTCCCCTGAGGCATCGCACTGCAACTCGAACGGCTTCGAAAAATTAGGTAGTGCCAGAACTGGGCACGTAGTCATCAACTCCTTGAATCTTTCGAAACACTCCTGTGCTTCAGGTGTCCAACAAAAGGCACCCTTTTTAGTCAAATCTGTCATGGGAGCTGCATGTCGTGAATAACCATTCACGAACCTCCGGTAAAACCCACACAAACCTAGAAATCCCCTTAGCTGTGTTAGGTTTGCTGGAATAGGCCAATCTATGATGGCGCGGATCTTCTCAGGATCCATCCGTACTCCCCCTGCACTGATAATATGACCCAAGTATAACAATTCGGTCATCCCCAAATCACATTTGGACTCCTTGGCGTACAAGGACTCCCTCTCCAATATGCTGAGTACAGTCTCCAGATGAGCCAAATGCTCCTGCCAATTCCTACTGTATATAAGAATGTCATCAAAAAAAACAAGTACAAACCTCCTCAGCAGTGAATGGAAGACTCTATTCATGGTGGACTGAAATGTTGCTGGCGCATTAGTGAGCCCGAATGGCATCACTATAAACTCGTAGTGTCCACTATGGCAACGAAAAGCTGTCTTCTCCACATCCTGCTCGCGAACTCTGATCTGATGGTAGCCTGATCTTAAGTCTATCTTTGTGAAGTAATGTGCACCATGGAGCTCGTCAATAAGCTCGTCAATACGTGGTATAGGATACCTGTTCTTAATGGTCCTCTTATTCAGGGCTCTGTAGTCAATGCACATTCATAGGGTACCATCCTTCTTCTTCACTAGAACAACTGAAGAAGCAAACGGTGATTTGCTTGGCCGAATATGACCCATAGCCAGTAACTCCTTAATTGTTCTCTCGATCTCATCCTTCAACCGCTTAGGATGTCGATAAGGAGTAATCATAATGGGCTTAGCCCCCTCCTCAAGCTCAATAATATGCTCAATGCCCCTGTCTGGAGGTCTCCCTGGTGGAATGTCACCAAAGACCTTGTCATGCTTGACTCTCAGCTGCTGGATGTCTGGATGGTACTCGGTCTTCTGTTGTCCCTCCTGTATTGGTGCTAATGTGCACTCGGTAGCCCACTCTACCATGTCATGTCGCATGAGCCTCTCCATCCGATGTAAAGAAATAGTCTTGATGTTGCCGTCCCGTATTGCTTTGAGAATGTGAGACTTCCCATCTACATCAAAACGGATCTCCATATCCCTAAGATTAAGAGTGACTATTTCAAGGGAATGAAGCCACTTCATGCCCAAAACCAAGTCTATATCTCCCATGTTGACCACATAATAATCCGCCTTGAACTCATAGTTGTTCAAGCGTAATGGGAGCTCCCTGATCATCCGCTCACATCTGAGGGTGTAACCGTCAGCTACCTTAACTCTAATGCCCTCAAACTCTTCTGTGGTGAGTCCACGCTTCTCCACAAATCTAGTATCAATAAAATTATGTGTGGCGCCTGTGTCAAGAAGGGTAATGACCCTCTGTCCTGCCAAAACTCCCCGGAGTCTGAATGATCCCTCGTGCTGGATGCTAGATAGACGTGCTTCCTGAATCTGGAGCTCTGACTCTGCCTCTACCCAAGGCTCTGAAGCTTCAGCGTCTGGCTCCTCGGAACAATCGTGATGTTCAGAATCTTCTGATTCCTCATCCTCATAATAGGCCCACATTACCCGATTTGCTTTGCCCTTAGGTCTCAAAGGACAATCATGATTAGCATCATATGGTCCTTTACAGTAAAAATAAAGCTTCTTCCTTCGCAGGTCATTAAGAGCCTCTCTATCCAAAGGTGGTGCTGCTGGATTGGCCCTCGAATCATTCTTGACCCCTGATTTATCTATGTTGAAGCCTGGTCTTTCTCTATTCCTGTTGGAGCCCTTACTGTCCCTGGATGAAGAAGTACCTCTGGAGTTAGATCTACTAGATGGAGCTGCCATCTCCATACTACGTGCCTTCTTCATAGCTTCCTGTAAGGAAGGAGGATCAAAACCTTTGACCCAACCTCTCAGTGGTTCTGTCAATCCCTCTATGAAGAGTACTACTAGTCGCCTCTCTGAAATGTCAGGAACCATGACTGATAACTTCTGGAAGTCACCAATGTATGACTCTAGACTGCCACTTTGGCGCAACTGTGCCAACTCTCGGAAATAGGACTCTGGATCCCTCCTGTCAAAACGCTCCACCAGCTTGTCCACAAACTCCTGATAAGAAGTGATCCGATCATGATGGAGTGTCACCATCCCATGGTGCCACCAATCGTGAGCTACTCCCTCAAGATGTAGTGTCGCATATCTGATAGCATCTTCCTCACCCATCGGTCGCAATGTGAGAAATGTATCCAGCTTACTAACCCAAGCCTGTGCTGTCACTTTACCACTACCGTCAAATGTTGCTAGTGTGAGCCTACTCGTAGCCTGCTTCAGATCATTGTTCTGGGGTCTTGGTCTCCCATTCTGTCGACCTCGGTAATGTTCTTTCCTTTGTGTGAATCTCGGTCAAAAGTAATCATCTCCCTGACCACATGTGGTAATGACTCCCACTCTTCAGTCGCTGCCCTAAGTGTGTCCGTAAATGTCTCCTCATGCTCCTCACCTGCTATCACCTCCTCTGCATCCTGTCTCACAAAGATAGGCCTAGTAGGCCTATTCGCTGTACGAGAAATAGTCCCATGGCCTCGCTGTGATCCTGCAACACTCCTGACATCTTCACGGTGTGGGGAATGTGTCCTCGGAGAACCCAATCTTGGCAGTGCTGCTGCCAACTGCTGTAATACTTGGTTATTCTGCCTTTGCCCTTCTCGTAGTTCTCTAAGAGTAAGTAAAACCTCTGGATCATCTTGGTCTCTCGGATGGTGAGGAATACGGGCCCTGCCAATATCATCACCCATGTCTTCCAGCGGTTGTTCTAGAACTTGAGTACCTTCAAGCAAAGCTTTACTGCGTGTGTAATACCCGTGTGGTCGCAACTCTTGTGGCTGCATAAAATTTCTAAACCCTCAGGATGGCAGGATTTAGCTCTGATACCACTGTAATATCCCTTCGAATATCAAAACAAAACTCCAAATTGCTTATCTGAATTTCTGCAAAATATCTTCAAATAGATGAATAAATCACAGTATAATTTCTTATTTATCTGCTCATAAGCTTACAATAAAGATCCTCTGTCAAGTATACAAAAAAAATGATCGAAAGTACGGCCTGAATAGTCTGAATATTCCGTAAACTGGAAAAGAATTCTAAATCTGGTTCGTCTCGGCCTGTCGTGTAAAACACACAGTCGCCGACGACGGTTATACTGCCGTCGTCGGTCGATCTACAGTCGTTACCCCGCCGATGTCGGTAGTATGACGACCGATGTCGGTCTCTGTAAGTATCTGTTCGCCGATGTCGGTACCTGTACTTCTTGTTGATGTGTACGGATTTTTACGGATCTGTACGGAACTCGTACGGCCGCTGATATAACACACCCTGTATGCCTGATCCTGATCTGTAGAATTATGGGCTGATACAAAAGATCTATATCTGGATAATTCTTGAATCAAAACCCCAAAATAAAGAAAAATACCTGTAAACCCTTGTGATAGCTTCTGAGTGAAGTTATCTCTCAAATCCCTGTAATACTATGATAACTTCTGGGTGAAGTTATCTCTCAATTCGGCAATAGATCGGCTGATCTTTCACAACCTCTGAATCGCACACAATGAAGAGTTGACGTTCTTCAATGCAATTGGAATACTGGAACCCTTGGCTCAGTCTTCACAGAAGAATTTCTTAACAAGAATCAATATCAATAATAAGCTTGCATACAAACTCTCTCCCATGAGAGATTCTTATACACCTCCAAAGGTGTGCTTGCTAAAATTAGACTCCCTTAAATTAGTCTTCCTTAAATTAGAACTAGGGTCTTAAAATTAGACCAAGTCTTAATTTAGGATTTGCATCCTCAAATTAGACCAAATCATTAATAATTAATAATTAATTAATAATTAATAATTAATTAATAATTAATTAAAATTAGTTCCAATAATTAATATTTGATTAAGTCAATCAAATATTAATATCTCCCTTAATTCATGCCCGAAAGTGCCCGAACGAATTCCAACCCATCTCTATCAAGACCCTCTATCCATCTTATCAGCCTACGAGGGTCGCATAATAGGCTAATCATCCGCTCGAAATATGTCAACTAGAAGGGGACATGACACATAACCCAATTATCTATTATCATTCGACCCCACATGAAAAATAATTGATAAAGACACTTCTTATATGACACCATTTATTCCTCATATTATGACATCACCCTACCATGAAAAGAAAACATAAATACTGAAGTATAATACATGGCTCAACAATTTAAAAAAAAGCTGTCAAAGCTATTTATATACATGTATAATACATGGTCACCATAAATGCTCCCCCTTTAGAAAGTCATCTACATTCTTGGAGAATACGGAAATTATTCTCCTTGAAAATTAATAACATGCTTCTTTGTTATTTTATTATCCCTATTTTTTTTTGGATATAGTGAAAGACAAGAAATCTTAAAATTTGATAATTATTGAATGAGGTGAGTGAGATACATCATATTTTAAATAAATAAGAGGATTCCTCAAGTGTAAGATAGTTGTAGCGCACACAAACAATTAACATGATGTGCATGGTAAATAAACACATTTTTAAAGAATAAATATTAAGTTAGACATAAAAATAGATTATGATTTAAAGGAAGAAAGGATATTACAAGTATAAAATTTATATATCTGATATTTTTTATCTTGATTATTTTTTAATAGTTTTTTGGGTAAGATTTATCGAAGCATTAATATTCGTGAGTACATTTTTAAGGAATATAATAGAAAATAGGTGGGATTGGCTCATAGTATTTTTCAAGAGATGTTTTCATACTATTTTAATATATATTCATTGCTATTAGTTTGACCTCTTCTGAGTCTCTTTTCATGTTTATTTTTATTTTCTTATGTTTTGTTATGCTAGCTACGATGTATTCCTATTGTATCAATCTAACTGATATAGTCTATTTTCTACTTATTTATCCATGTACTGTATTAGCTTGGTCAATATAATTTTGAGTATCTTTATGTCTTTTCTACTATATCATCCTGATCAATATTGTATTATGTTAGTTGACACTATTCTACTATATTGACTAGCCAATACCATCAGCTTAGAGTTTTAAGTGGTTTTTAGGCTTGGATCTCTCTCTCTCTATATATATATATGGATCATATATATCATTCCCAAGACACAAAATACTCATTTTATCTACTTACAATCACATTTATTCAATTAATTATTAAAGGCATGAGTTAGAGATTAAATTAGTATTCTTGTGGAGGTTAAGTCTTTCTCAAGGTCTTTGAAGTTCGATAGGAAGAGTTGAATGAAGGAAGTTCCCCATAGTTTTTAGAGTTCTAAATTAAGGAAATTTAGGTATTCTTTCTTTCCATTTAAGGTTTTCACCTATAAAATATATTCCAAAGTGCCACTAGAACTAAGGAGGAGATTTATGCACCAAAAATTCAATCTAAGTTAAGTATTTTTTTTAATAAGTCAAAAAAGGGGCATAGCCCATCTATTATAAAATTATACAAAAAAGTTGTTTACATAGGTAGAAACAAGGAATCTACTATAATGAATATAAATAGAGCCTAAAATAGAAATATAGAGAAAAGATCAGAAGAAAGAGTGGAAGATGACTAGGTATCATCAAAATAACATAACTGAGTTCATCTCCTTGATGGTATTTTTTATCGACTCCTTGCCTTTACCCTACCTGGAGCTGTACTATTAGAAGGATTTTCCATATTGCCAATCACCTATTTTATTTTACACATAATATGCATCAAAATTAGATACCAAGGGGGAATTAGAGGAAAGGATGCACATGCCTGAAGACATGTGAAAAAGAGGCCATTCTAATTCATCATATCATTTAGCCACCAAAATCTTCAACCACAAGATAGGGAAATCAACTTAATGATTACTCTTATTGATGGCATCATGATTACAGTCCAGTTCAATTAGCCTCAAATCATGTGAGCCCTCATCAAGCATATAATTGATCTCAAAATGATATCGATTGGAAATTAAGGCTCACACCCTTATTAGCAAATTTGTCAACCACCTTATTACCTTCACATAAAATATGATAGATGATGAGGTGTGGACAAATAATTTTAGAATCAAATAAGTTTTTGAGGATATTTATGAGGATCTAATTTTTAGTGCTTCCACCATTCATTGCGTCCACAACAACCCCAAAGTCTCCTTCAATGATGAGTCTTTTCTAGTTCTTCTAGGCAACAATGGTTATCCCTTGCCAAAGAGGTTTGGCTTCAACAGTGTTGTTGGTGCATTTTCCCAAGGCTTCACTAAAATCCAACATGAATTTTCCATTAGAGTCCCTAAACACACCCGTGGCTCCAGCCCAATATGGGTTTCCTTTAACTGATCTATTGAAGTTGAGTTTAATCAAATAGCCCTAGGGAGGATGCCAACATACAAGTTAAGTATCTTTAACCCTATTTTATTTCATTTTATGTACGTAGTAGATAGATATGATTTATTTATTTTTAGAGTATAATTTATGTTTTTATCTTTAATTAATTCCCCTTATACCAAATAAGTTGGTATAGTATAGGGCACTTAGGATTTCCTTTAAATTTGGCCCCATTGTAATATTTATCTCTTGTTTAGTTTAGTGTTATTTTCTATCTTGGATCTAGGATACCCTTGTTTATTAGTTATTTACATGTAGTTTCCTTAATACATCCTTAATACCCATTTGATTACTAGTTTTATACATTAATTAGTTATCTTTAGACTTATTTATGCCCCATATCATATATCTCATGCACATGCTTTGGAATCCTATACAACTGATATTGAGTTTAGATTATTGTACACTATATCTATAGCTACTCCTAGGTTGTATCACTATCTTTGGTTATATGTAGGATATAGTTTGGTATCTTATTTATATCTTAATATAAGGAGAGAGAAAGAGGATTGTTATATTGGGCATACTAGCTTACATATAAATTCTGGTGAACTTGATGTGAATCCTCTTAATATATTTCTATCAAGCCTCAACCCATTCATATTTATATGGTTTCCTCTCTCATCCCCTCTATTCCCACCATTGATGGAAACTCCTCATGGTGTATTTTTTCTCAATATCAACTAGGTGCACTAAATCTAACATGGTTCAATTCAACATTATTCTATACCTAGGATATTCTAATCAATTTATCAAAATTAATAAAAATAACATCATTTATATGCTAGAAAATAATGGGAGTCTTAGTTCCATTAATCCCTCTACTACAATAGTTGAGGAAACCAACAATGGTCATCTTCTTAATAACAAAGTTAGGAATCCTCCCCTAATAATATTCCTCTCAAAAATCCTACCAATTCAAATCAAAAGTCTCATCTAGATATTTCTCAAGTCCTTGTACAATAATAGGTTCAACAAATGGGCTTATTTAAGCTTCCAACAATAATAAATTACTCCAAATGCAAAACCACAATTTAAAAATGGCCAATCAAGATCTTCAAGTCATTGTAAACCAACCAAGTCAGAATTACATCCCTCCTCCTCTTAGAAATGCCAATGGAGGTATTAGTCCTCAACCTCCAATCCAAAATAATATGCTTCAAAAAATTCAAAATGAACCTCTAGCTTCCTTCATTATGTCCATGGATATTGGAAGTATTTAACTAACCATCACATATTATGGGACCTCTAATCCTACATTACATCTTAAACCCTTTGATAACTTCATTTAGGAGTGGATTTAAACTAACACATTTCTAACTAAATTTTTTATAGATAAAACATTAGTTATAAATGCATTAGAATGGTATAATAAACTTCCAACTTGTATACACATAATATTTTTAAACTTTTATGAAATACTGATGCTTTCTATCTTATAGGAACCCATTGAGTCTCAATCTCTCTAAGTGCACACCCTAATGGTGCACCAAGAAAGGGGTGGGCAGACCATTGGTGCTTCATAGGATTATTGTCCCTTATTTTCACTTATTACCAATCCAACCAATTCCTAAAACATTCCACTAAGCTATTACTCCTCTTTTACACAATCCATTAGTCTTTTACCATATTTAATACCCCTTTTACTAACCTAAAATCCCTTTCGATAGTTTACAGTACTAGGTCAACTAGGTCAAGATTGTACTCTTATTAGTGAAACTCATTTAGGATTTAGGTCAGCTCTTGGCTGACCTAACCCATGACGTAGTGAGTTTTGTCAATATCAATACTAAGTTGACTGGGTCAACCTTGTCAGATGAAACTTTCAAAAGGGTTTAGGGTTAGATCCACCTATATAAACACATTCATTTTATCATTATTAGAGAGACATCAAGAGTTATTATTCATTTGTGCTTATTTATAATTTACTCATCCACCATTCTAATTGATAAGTCTTAGATTAGGGTTTCTACTTGGAAAATCTAGTCTCATGGAGAAGTATTTGATGATTTGGCCTTTCTTACTGATCCTTACAAACCACAACAACCTCTTGAAAAACCCCTTGGTTAAGGGGGAGATTTAATATCGATGGGTTCATCTTTCAGGTAAGTATTCTCTAACTTTGTTCCTCTCTGTAGTAGATAGAAGTAATATAAGTATTGGCTTTTAAATAATATTACTCTTCTTCTCCATGCATTAGGGTTTTATACATAGCTTAATTGAGATTCTCTTATAAATGTTTATTTTTATTTGTTTACTAACCCCCATATTGTGCCATAAATTTTGGTGAGCACTAGATTAGATTTATTTTGCTTTACTTGTTATTAGTATAGTAAATATGAAAACATAGGGCTTAGTTAGGGTTATTGCATGATTTTTCTTGATTGGAGGCTTTAGAACCCTTCTTAGTATTATTATTGTGATAAGAGATCTCTAATTGGGTCTAGTGGATCCCCATATTGGTCATGTTCTTGATTATTTAATATATCCCTAATCAGAAGTGTAACTAGGATTTATCTTCTCTGAACTAGGATTGATTTATAGATTTGATGCATTTTTGATTGCATTTATTCTAGTGAACCTAATATGAATCTAAAGCTTGTAGGTTTTCTTTCACATTTTTTATTTTTTATTATTTTATTTATTATTTTGTTATATTTGTGATACTAGGTCGATAGGGCTAATATATTTTCTAACTTTTATGCATAGGTTTAACACATAGTCGCACCAAAATGACTATGTTTTTTCTATGCAGGTCTTCATTAGATATAAGTTACTGGGTCAAATAGGTCGACACAGTACTCTTATTCAGCTTTAAAAAACATACTAGGTTGACTAAGTTGGTATAGTATTTTAGACAGCTTCCATAAAACATACTAGGTCGACCAAGCCAATATAATCTTCTTCACAGGCTTCAACAAATAGGAAATTATAGAATTAGGTTGAACCAATCAACACAATCAAAAAAATTTGCAAGTAAATTTCAAGGCACTTCAATAGCAATCTCACATTCCTCAACATCTTCCAACCCACCAAGGATCCTCTCTCTCTCTCTCTCTCTCTTTCATTTCAGTTCTTCCTGATAGTTTTATTTTGCATAGTTTTCAATCTTTAAAACTACCATCATAAAACAAATTAGGTCGACCTAGTTGACCTAGTTCTATATTCTATCTAAAAGACTAGGTTGAACCTATCAACATAGTTCTTAGAAACCCTTGCTTTTACTATATAGTAGTGACACTACTGACTATGTTTTATAATGTCTACTTACATTATCATCTAAATCGACACTATACTATGTTTCAAATTAGAAATTAATAATTATATGCTAGTAATTACTTCACACTTTCACTTTTAGTTATTTGCATGCTTAGAATACATCACATAGTCTAATTAGGTAGTTTTTCAATATACCATTTAGTTGCACTATTTTGTTCTTTTTTGCACACACTACCAAATAACATAATTTTAAAACACATTTAAATATTTTTTTACCCAAGGCTTACCTACTTAGATTTCATCACCAAGGGGGAAGTCGACTTGGTTTTCTAGCCAAATATAAATACATGGTTAATGACATATATTGGCAAAGAACCTGACACCCTTATCATTAAGGGATTGTGATGTGAGGGGGTAGGCCCTAATACCAAGCTAGTACCATTACCAACATAGATCCCTTTAAACCTAAATGTCTTAAAACCATCCATAGATTACTTTCTAGTTCCTTAATTTTAGATAACTTACTTATCACACTTAAAATAACACTTCATAATAATCTAACAACATTCATGATGACCACTTCGTTAGCATTGGCTCTTTAGTTGACTACTTGCTCTTTGATCATTGTATGTTGTATAAAAAAAACTTGCATTGACCAACATTGGTACAAGGTTTTGTGTTATGTACCTCAATTAGATAATTCCCATTGACCCAATTGATTATGTGTTTCCTTTCATTTCTTGCTTCCAAGTACATTGCAATATTTTTCCTTATTTTCAATACATTATCATTTTATTTGACATAGTCTCTTATAGATTGTATTTATCCCTACCAGTAGTACTAGGTTGACCCAGTTAACCTTGTATCTCTTTTATCAGTCAGATAATAGTACTAGGTCAAACTAGCTAACTCTATACTATTATCAAACTCTATTTCCCCCAATTTGTAGTACTAGGTCGACCCAATCGACTCTATACTCTTATTGCCTATCTTGTTTATCCAATTAAGTTATCTATTTTTCTTTCTTAGTATTTTATTTATTTTTGTCAAGTCATCATGAAGTCCCAAATCATAATATTCTTCGATAACATGAATCCATTTAGATACTATATGGGATGTTCATTTCTCCCTCTCTTTTCCTCCCAAGAGAACCCTCACCCTTGGAGCACCTCTTCCCTTCCTTCATCTATGGTTTGTAACATGGTGAAAATCACACCTCAAGCTGAATTAGGTAGATTTGATCCTTTTTGTACCTATCAAGATAAATCTCATCTTCAAACTCTTCAACATAATATGGGAGAAAATGACATAAGTTTATCTAATAATCCCACTAATAATCCATATTCTAATAACCCTCCCCCTAATGCTAATTTGGGGATTTCTCCTGCAAACACCAACCCATCAATTGAATGACTCAAATTCTTGCACAAGTCATACAATAAATGAACATAATGAAAACTTATAACACCTCTCAAGTGATGCAACTACAACATTATTTGATCCATATAGATAATCAACTTTTAGCTATCAATCCTCAAGCCAATCCAAATTTAATTCCTCCACCTCTTAGAGATGCCTCATGAAATGTTATTCCTCAACCTATAATGAATAACAAAATATTTCAAAACATCCAAAATGAACCTTTAGATCCTTTCATCATGTCCTTTGATATTGGTAATGTCTCTCCAACTATCAAGTATGATGGGACTAAAAATTTTCCATCCTTTCTCAAGGCATTTATAAATATTTACAAAGAGTTTATCCAAACTAATAATTTCACCACAACCAAACTTCTAGTTAAAAATGTTTCAGTGAATTTCAGCTTATATTTCAAAAAGGAGAGAAGAAGAAACTGAATATAGGTATGGTTGAAAAACCTATTTGGTTGTGCATGTTAAATAATAATATTTTAAAGAACTTCTATTTGGTTTGGAAGGATGACCTACAAATAAGATAACACTAAAGAAAATGATTGGTTAGATAGATAGTTGAGTGGATTGCCTAGCGTTAGCTAGATCCTAGAAGCAAGGGCTTCCTCAAGAGCTATCAATTTACACATTTTAAATAATTAAGTTCACAAATAGAATGATATGTACTTGCATCAATAATCAAAAGCTACTAAAATTGAATACAAGAAATGCTTGATAAATAAATAAACTAGAAATGACTAATATAACTATAAGCATGTTAATATTAATGCTAAGTGGCTTGGGTCTATTTTAGAAAATCACGTAGAGGTCTATGAATAGGCAAAGACATATAAAAATAGATTTGGTTGAGGTTAGACAGGTGGAAATAACTTGCTATAATTTCCTACCATAGTGATTGTCGATAGTTGGGATGACCATCAGTGGTTAAGGTGACCGTCAGTGGTCATGCTGACCATCATTGGTTAGGTAGACCATTGGCAATTAAGACAACCATTGATGGTTACTATGTGTAGGTCTAGGTTGGTAAATAGATGATTGACGGGATCACAATGTTGGATTTTGAGAGGTGGGTTGGTGTTGAGCTAAGTAAAAAAGGTAAATGAAGTAATTGAATATTGGAAAATAAATACTTATCTTAAAAAAAGCTGATCAAGTGGGTGTTTGAGGTGACTCATTAATAGAGTCTGACATGATTCTAGTCGAGTAACAGTACTCGACACTTTGGTGGAGCAGTGATGGTAAGTTGGCTCTATAATGTGATGGATAGATCACTAGATTAATGATGATTGACCTATAAAATAAGGGAACTTTAGATGCACAATATCTTGATAAAAATTGTATATGGATTTCACCTCCCTACTCCTCTCTTATTATAGGCAAGGCAAAAGAGTTTCAAAAAGATGTTAATTGGGTATTTTAATTTTAACTCACGTATGTAATAGCTCACATGTGGATTTAGATAAGATATATTTTTTAAAATAAATTGGGTGGTTTGCATGTTGGTGGGTGAGGAGGTGCATCCTGACTATCGGCAGCCAAGGTGACCATCAATGATCATCTTGAGTGTCGATGATTGAAAGTGTTGGTAAGAAAGTGGATCAAAGCTAGGTTAAGTTAGTTAGGAAAATTGATCATGGGTTAGGCTCAATTATGATTCAAGGGGTCAAATTGGTCCCAAAGAGGTCCTAAGGTAGTCCAAGGGAATTTTAACATTCAAAATCATAGTGTGAAATTTTTTGATTTCTACATTTTACCCCTTTTTATTATGTAGTTTTGAATTAACAAGCTGCAAAACAAAAACTGAGTACTGGTCAAACATCTAGTTGCCCTGAGTATGGAAAGAGGTGTTCCCCCTCAAACTAGGAGTTGATGAGGTAAAACAACATCAATTTTAATTTTAATAAGGTGGATAAAGGTGGATGCCATGAAGGTGGGTGATAGGTTGGGCACTGAAGTGCATATAAGTGCACAAAGTGTGATAACCAAGATCACATATAGACTAGGTCACCATAATTAGTAAAAATAAAGGTTAGTGCTAGAAGGACAAGTGATAAGTGGATTGCATGATTGCATTTAGGTGTGGTGGTTGGTTACACTTGTAAATGTAAGTCTCTTAGGTAATGCCTATGATTCAATGGGTATCCAAGATAGGAAGTGCTCTTGATGAAAATATAAACTGGGTCAAGTGAAGTCATGGGTATCCAAGGTAGGAATTACTCTTGAGAAGACATAAGTTGATTAGGTGAGTGTGAGGTGGTGCAAATGCAAAAGGGTTAATATGGAAATGTTGTCACTATGGTCAAAGGGACCAAGCAAAAGTCATCACAAAATGTTTACTAGTTGGGCCAAAATGGACCAATGGTGAGATGACGAGGTGGTCAGGGTGGTTAGAGAAGGTAGTTTTTATGGGTGGGTGTTGAGTTTGGTATGTGTTAAAAGGTGGTTTTTTTGGGTTAAAAGTGGAAAGGTGAGAAACTTGACCATTTATGTTTAAGGTAATAAAAATCAACCATCGACAGTCACCTTGACCATCGACGATCAGGGGGTAAACCCTAAATCTATGGAGGTCAAAAGTGAAAAGTGAATTCTATTTTATTCATTATCACTATTGATCATAGAGATCTAGCCATTTGACATGTTGTGGGTCAAAGTGAGTGTTGATGGTTATTATTTACTAGTGGGTGAGTGTTTGCTAAGGTAGAGAGTGGAGACCAAGGGGACTAATGAGGATGTAAGGAGCATGTGGGCATAGATAAGGATAGATAGGTATATGATTGACTTCATGATGATGGTTATGAAATGAGGTAGGGGGTGCCCTTAATTTTATAGGTTAGCTTGATTTGGTAATTATAGTGGGGTTTGAGGGTAGTGGATTAAATGTTTGGTTGACCCTAGCTAGGTTTTTTGTAAATGTGTGTAATTTTATGGGTGAAAGTGAAATTAAATTAGTGGGTAAGTAGGTAAGGGTAGGAAGGTAAGTAAGGGAACTAAATTATGTTGTTTAGTCTATGATTTGGTCAATTTTAGGGTAGGTTAGGTTTTGGGTATTCCATTGGTGAAACACCCATAGTGACCATCGATGATCGAGCTTGACTATTGACAGTTGACATCCTTGATAAAAATGATGTCTGACTATCACCAATCACTATGACCATCAGTGGTCACCTAGTGAAAAAAAGATTTTTTGAAAGTGTTTAAAATGCTAAAGCAAATTAAATGTTATTTGTTAGGTATAGGTTGGCCTTTTGGGTTAGAAGGTTAAGATATGTAGGATGGGTAGATAAATATGTCATTATGTAAAGATGAAGGGTAAGGTAGGGTAGGTAGAAGGTAATAATGGTGTAGGTGACTACATTGTGTTTATGAATGAATTATTGTAGGCTAAGGAGAAGATACAAATACATGATCATGTGATGTTCATCTTTGTAGAGATCCACTAGGGGATGACCCTAACTAACTAGGCCCATATGGAGGAGGTTTGGCTTGGGAGTGATGAGTATTATCAACATGTGCCTCAGGATGCATCTATGATCATAAAACTTATTGAGAGATGGAATCTAGCTATGAACACCTTACTATTGACTGATGAGATGATGATCTTACTTGAGGATGTACATAATATCACATGGTTGCCTCTTTAGGGTGATTTGATCTATCACATAGAGTGAGAAGAGTGAGAGAATCACCTTGAGATTTTATATGAAGATGATAGTGATCGGGTCAGATGGCATGTTTAGGGTTTAGCTACAACACACTGTTTAGGGTCAAGAAATGAGAGATTCCCATACTTGTTATTAGGGGCACTGGTTTATTTGTTACTAGAGTAGACAATATTCAGTTAGGTACCTGTTCTCTTGGTATAAATATATAGGGAGTTATGGGGATTTAGGGCCCACATGAGGTATGGTATTAGTGTCGACCTGGTTGTACATTGTTGGTCCTATGAGCACATCTAGGTGCTAAAGCCAATGGGATTCCTATGGGCATGATACACGTAGATTGAATTCTAAATTAGGTTCATGTGGTGGAAAGGTAACTTCATCACTTTAGGTACAGGGGAGGAACACACACTATGGATTGGTTTAAGGGTGTACTAGGTGCACTAGTGATTGGTGACATTATCTAGAGACCCTATGTCTAATTTTTAGTATGGCCTAGCTACAGGAGGTAGAATTTGTTCTTATAAAGATATAGGTGGATATTCAATTAGAGGGATGGAGAGGTGGAGCTCATCC